>CM051000.1:37830779-37870779 GCA_027704905.1 Muraenolepis orangiensis | reverse complement strand
GGAGATAGAGAGAGAGATGGAGCGAGCGAGCGTCTTCCTACCTCATTCATTAGCCTAATGGGAAACAAGCGTCCATTTTCTTTCCATGTGCGTCTCCTATCGCAGGCAATTCCCTGAAGCACGGAGCACAATAAGAAGCTATCTAAATCTCTCGCTGGCTTGTTTATTTTTTTTTGGTTCGGTGAAGACACCACAAGCATATAGGGAAAAAATAGCTGTCTCACCAGGTGATCCTATAACAGAGTGTTTTGAAACTTTTTCTTTGATATAGCGAGCCATACGTCCTGCTCCCTCTCCCATCCACTTCAATTTAGATTAGCCGTCCCGGGCACACGGTTCCAGTTTGCTGTGATAATTGTGCCTTGTGTGAAGGTGTATTTTCCAGATAAAGGGTGTGATGTTTATCGCGAAGCTCCAGGTATGACGTGCGATTTTCCACGATGAGCCGAAAATCACATATCCATTCCCTGGCTGTGCATGGACAAGATGGGTAGGCCTTAGGTAGTCGTGGTTGTTTAGGGTACCAGTCTATGGCCAGATAGTTAAAGCTGCATTTTGTACTAGTGAGCTCTTTCTGTTAATGAGGGGAATAAAGAAGGCAGCAAATTGATTTATATATATATCTTTTTTAGAACTGTGTTAACAATTGCAGTGATTTTGAGGAGACAATACATTCTGCTTAGTTGTATTTGAGTGTGTGCGTGCCCATGTGTGTGTGCATGCATGGACTTTCTGCCTTTATGCAGAGCTCTTTGGACTGGTTTCAGTCTGAGGTCTGAGGTAGAGCCAGGGGTGGAGAGGGCAGGGGGCAGGGTGTCATGCTGTGAATTGGGGAGAATCTGAAGGCCTGTAGTCATGTGTCTTAGGCATCAGTGGACCAAATCATGGAGCATCATTTGTCTCCATGAGAAGAATGAGGTGGTGTGTAGGAAGGCTCATAGGAGGCGTGTGGGAAGGTGGCCCGACCTGGGAATGATAGCAAGCTGTGTGTTTTCTTCTTCCGAACAGTTGAGGAAAGCAAATGTACAAATACAAATGTATTTTGTTTTAGTATAATTTAAAGTGTTAACTAGAAAATGTTGAGTGCTGTAGTCTAAATACAATATAAACATATGTTAATGAATCGATATAATTTGTAAATACTATGTATAGTAATGTTTAAAAGCTAAATTGAAGTGAAAATATTTTCAAGTTCAAAAGTGTACTATGCATAACAGTATGCACATACATCCATTTAAATAATGTGTCAAGCAATTGACAAGTTAATCAAAAAGCTAAACCAAAGTGATCACATCAGGAGAACTATTGAACAGATATGGATGTCCCTTCAAGTACGTCAATTAAATTCATGAGTTTGGAATTTCGGTGTTTAAATTTGGCCTTCAATTGAATTTCAACGCAATCGAAACAAGAACCACTGTCACTGGTTAACATTGTGTTTCTAGGTGAAATATTATCATTTGGAGGCGCTAAGCTGTTTGGCATCTGGAGCTTTTATCAGAGCTATCTTGGGTTAGTCTGGGAGCCTCAATGGACCTCAATGAGACTAACTGAAAATATACCAAAAAATGTATACAACAAAAAATGTTGAATCTCAAATAGAAAATGAGTTAAGATAAGTACAAAGATCAACGTGTGATGATTTGTACCATTTTCAAACAGAGTTTAAAGGTTCAAAATTGTGAGAAAGTTGTAATCATTTATTTACATTTCATGTGAATGGAATTTCTAGGTGAAAAATCTGGGAAGAATGACAAAGCATGAAGCTATAGAACATAAGCTGAGAGCTACCTTGCAGTAGCCTACCCTGGGGGTGAAATTTAGAGCATTGTAAAACATCGTCCATAGAGAAAAGCTCAATGTTTCACGATGATCACCCACCCACAATATATCGACTCATGTCAATTCCATGTATATTTATGTATTCATGTGTTGCTATTATGAAATCCAAGCAACATCTCTGTTAAATCTTTAATAATACATTGTATTAGGTACTTTATTCATTGTATTAGGTACTTTATTCATTGTATTAGGTACTTTATTCATCCGAGAGGGGCTAATCATGGGTTTATACAAAAAATACATCAATCTTTCCCATCCCCTCATAATTAACCTGCATTGCGTTTCAAGGCACTCAAGGAAACATCCACTTTTCTCCTCAATGGACCACCATTAGTGGACCACCTGGCCACACAGCGTATGCTCATTGTTTTTTATAGCAGAGGTCAGCAAATGCAATGTAAAAAACAACAACAACAAGTCCACTATATTGTCTGCTCTTTGTACTCTGGTGATGGGCACGGCATATTATGAAGTTGAAGCTAAGAGCTTTGCTCTATGTCCATAATCCTTAAGAGGCGGAGATGGTAAGGGGCAGAGACAGGGAGAGAAAATGAATATAGAATGTTATCTATACTTCTGAGGCAGTTTCAGAGCATCGTGAGGAATGGATAATAAGAGTCATCTCATCTGGTGCCCCACCACCCCCCGGCCCCCTGTGCTGATCTTCCCCCCCCGCTCTCATTCAGTCTCCCTCTCCCCTCTCCACCTCTTCCCCGCCACGCTTCACATCTCGTTCCGATCACAGTCTTCTGCGGGGGAGGGCCGGCTACATTTAGATGAGGGCTCACAATCCCCCTCCCCCCCCCTATTCCCCCCAAACACACATACACACACAAGTCCATCTTGTCCTGGATTTCGTACACAAGGAATGAAGAGGAAGACTTTTGGTGAATGATGGAATTAAAAGAAGCTACACTTCAACACACACACTAAATAATCCTTTATTATTATACTGGTTGATGGTGGTATGAACACTACCAGGGTGATGGGTTACATAAAACACACAATGGCACAAAAATGTTGTTGTGTATCCAGATTTGTCGTATACTGCCGGATTGTTACTATACATGAGTGACATTGGCATTTAGGTTCCACCAGAGAGCTACTGCCTCATTAAGTAACTTATGGCCCTGTCACACCTTGACGATTTAGCCAGCGTATGCCAACGTATTAAAATGTCTCTAAAACGCTGGCATACGCTGAACTATCAATATCTTTTGGGTTTTATTTATACATAACGTATTAGTAACTTATATAGAATGTTTCGATAACATAGATACATATACCAACGAATGCTTAGCGTGTTGCCGGCGTTTATAACTTATGCCCAGCGATAGTCTAACTTATACACAGCGCGCGACAATTCAAATCATAACCGCACTAGACATCGCAGTATCAACATCACTGTCACAGTATCAACATCACCGTATCAATATCACCGTCATGCCAAAGACAACTTTGAAGAACGTCGCCTGGCCGTGGGCGCTAGACATTATCTCGAGGGGCCATTAACACTCACTGAGCACATGTGTTTCTCCTTCACTACCTGTTATCCTTTTACATATGGTGTTCTCCACTTTGCTTTATCAATCTGGTCCCAAAGGATAAGCGATGGACATGTGTTAATGGAAGAAACCTAATAGACGAGCAACAAGATTTGGATGAGATTTGAATTTAAGATATGAAGGTGACGGGTGAACAGCCTTCAATAATTATCGATTGTCGATCGCTTGGCCTCACACAACTGCCATTCAGGAAGCTGGACAGATGGGAGGCAGAAGAGACTAATTGCTGGTGAACCACAAATCATTTAGCAGACATGGGATACAGAGGGCCTGTGTTCCAGCTGCCATCGGCTTGTCATCCACTCTCTCCTAAAAGTACACCTCCACTAGTTAGTCTTTTAAATGTATATATTTTTAAAAAGCACACTGCATGAACACCAGCTTTTTTACATTAGTTTGTGCCTTAACTGGTACTATTCAATTTTAAGTTCTAGTTATATTGTAAGTGATTGGTGCGATATGGTGCGATAATTGTTCTTAAGACAAAAGAACAATTCAGAGGCACAGTTCGAACACAGAAAACAATACATTCACAATGTTTAGGATGCATTTTTGGTGATTGTCTGCTGTCCAAGAGGAATACGTTTGACAATTCTCCCAACTAAGAAAGTTTCTTTGCCAGGGCTAACTAATATTGAACAGATTGTTTTGGGGGTTTTCATTTATGTTTCATGGAGCCACAGTCTGGTTTTCATGTTTGGTTACCATGATGGATTACCTCTGAAAGAATGGCTTTGAAACGTTTGGTGCTCTAAATTTTCAAATTTTGACTCATGAGATAAGACAAAAAGACAAAAAAAAAAGAGAAAAATAGAAAGAGAAATGGCGAAAAAACAACAAGGGTCACTTATTCCAATTTTTTCCTCTCGCCAAAATCCTCAAGGCGAAGAACGTCAGAGAGCAACAATGGTCTCCCCCTGTTCATTATGTCAAGCGAATGGCAGACCCAGTCCCAGAGCAGAGCTGTGATCGCATCGGATGGATTCAGAGCAGGTCAAAGCAACAGTGCGGTTCTGTGACTTGCTTCCCAATGAAATAGGAGGGCTTAGTGAATGAAACAACCTGCAGCAAACCCTTAGCAGTGATCTGCATTGATACAGGAATCCCTGAATCTTCCCATTGACTATATAGTCATTTGGCAGACTATCCAAAGCTACGTACAGTTAACTGATCTCCTAGGACACTGCAGCTTCACGCAACCGTAGACCGTTACACCAAACTTTGTAGTTAAACGTCACATTATTATGTTCGAAAAATGTGATACTTGAAAAGCAACATAACACACCGACATTGTATATAGGAATCTAGATTACAAGAGGTTTAAGAGCGGGTTAATGTGGCGGGTTGGGTGAGTGTGTGGCATATTTTGATTGGTAATTCATGTTTCTTAGTGTTATAGAAACATTTGCCACAGCTGATCACTAGTCTGTGTGTGTGGGGGTGCTGATCAGCAAGCATCACGTCAGAAGTTACCGCTTGCCACTGATGTATGGATAAGATGTACTTAATTATTCCCAGACAGGGGTATTTGATGTTATTTTTTGTTGTAAGTGATGCCTGATTGGTCCATAGACAATTGCCCTTTTTATAAATTCAAACACTCCAAATATTTTAAAATCTTTGTTTGTACCTCTGTTCATATAGTTGGCCTAAACATTGACATGATCGACGCCATCGGTGACAAAGTAGGGCTAAGTGTGTGTGTATATATATACTGTATGTATATATATATATATATATATATATATATATATATATATATATATACTCAATATACAATTTAAATCTGTTAATTGTGTTTAGTTTTAAAATAATTAATATTTTCAATTGCGGTTATGTGTAAAGAGTGACAGTGAGGATTGCTACACAATTCCGTTGTACCGTTGTGCAGTGACAAAAAAGGCATTCCGACTCTGATCCTACCTTCTGTTTGTGGGCAGCCAGGTAGCCGTGCAGCTTCTCCGGCTGGAGGTAGGACTGGCCGGCGCGCACGGCGAAGCGCACGTCCAGGGTCCTCTCGCGGACGTCCGCGAGGCTGAAGACGCTGACGTCCTGGGGGCCAACGGAGAGCATCTCTGACAAGAAGTCCACCAGCAGCTCGTAGCGGCTCCGCAGCCTCTCCCGGGGATCCAGGAACTCTCTGGCTGTGATGTCTGGAACACACAAACACACACACACACATACATGCGCACACACACACACACACAAGATTAGTTTAATGACACAAGGGAAATACATAACTGAGTTATGCAATCCACACACCAGAATCTGGCTGCTGCCATGAAAAACCAATAGACAGGGTTAAAAGCATGAGCATCAGTTCCATGGCCATGAGGAACGTTGGGGATAAGAAATTTAAAAAGACCAGTGAGAGGAGGGCTTTCAAGGAGGGCTGCAGGATCCGTGCTGTGATCTGTATGCCTCAGAAGTCCGGAGAGGCAGACACCGAGAGGGGCAGATGAGATAGACACCGAGCGGGGGGTGAGAAGGGGGATTGCCAGCCACTCATCCGCCCCATCCAGGTCCAACTGCTACTTTTTCTTTTCTTGGACTGTACTTTGTGTAGTACCGTCTTAAGGTCATCGCCGCTTCCATCACCAGTGAAACTGGACGACCTGGCACCAACCCACCGAGTGAGTGTGTGTGCGTTAATGTGTGTGTGTGTGTGCATTGTGTTAATGGGTTCGCCCTTCACTCCTCAATATGACTGGATAATAATTAGCTTTTTCCATGAATGTGTGTGCGTGCATTGGTTTGTGTGTGTTTGTGTGTGTATGTGTGTGTGTGATATGATGCTATAATTACACTTGATTTTGATTCATCACTGTTTCAGGGACCTCGTGTTTACCACATATTTCACTTATATTATATATGAAAAATGAGAGCGAGGACCGCCTGTGTGTGGGAGAGAGAGACAAAGGCATGTTAGCGATGGGGAGACGAGAGAGAGAGAGGGATTGAGTGGAGAGCAAGACTTAATCTCCCAAGGCCTCTTTAACGAGCTTTCCTCTTATAGCATCTCCGCGTTTGTTTTTCTGAAATGGGATATGAGATGTCAAGGAGGGTGTAAGTAACGCTATAAGAATATTTGCATAATCCCAGAGACTTAGGAATCAATGCGGTCTTTTCACACCTAGGGAACGACCCTACAACCACGCCATGACTGCAAAGTCTTCAAACTTTGCAATTGATCCGACTTTGTCGTTGATCCAGACGCTTCATGACAGATCATGTTTATAGACCTGCTTATGTGTTTGTGTTTAGTGTCAACGTGTTTAGAAACACAATTTGGGTTTAAATAATGTCAAGACACACACGCAACGACGGCGGTTCCTCTCATCTTTATGCTTCGGTTGGGTGACGTCTTTTCTTCTTCTTCTGTTTTTTTGTCAATAAGAAGTGTAGCATAAATCATGCAAATAAAAGCATATCATTATATGAATAAATAAAATAAAAATACAAAAAAAAAAACCCTGCAGGGATAAGCTAAATAGAAAGCTGAATGATGTCATTGGATTTGGATGAAATGGCCCACTCGCCCAGTCAAAACAATAATAATTATAATAATCTTAATAAAATATATTATAATAATTGTTCACAGAAACGACAAAACCACTCCCTCTACTGAAAAAGCAAGCGCATTTTCGTTTAGCAATATTCTTTTCCTTTTTTATTTTCTATCTCGAGCTGAATCGAGAAGATGCTTTGTTTTCGTTTTTTTTCCTCCAACCAATGCTGATTTTGCTGAAACAAATATTGGGACGGTAAGCGCCAGCTGTTCTCCACTATCACTGTCTCAACGAGCTTGGACTTGAATTAATTTACCTCCACTGAATGAGAAGCAAAACCTTGTATCTACTTCTATATACGACACCTCTCTCTCTCTCTCTCTCTCTCTCTCTCTCTCTCTCTCTCTCTCTCTCTCTCTCTCTCTCTCTCTCTCTCTCTCTCTCTCTCTCTCTCTCTCTCTCTCTCTCTCTCTCTCTCTCTCTCTCTCTCTCTCTCTCTCTCTCTCTCTCTCTCTCTCTCTCTCTCTCTCTCTCTCTCTCTCTCTCTCTCTCTCTCTCTCTCTCTCCACACACAAACAAACACACACCGCCTCCACACAATCCACCGCCCCCACTACTCAAAAATGCCTTTGGTTCCATTTCAATATCCTGAAATCATAAAACTCCTTCAGCCATGTCCCATCTCTTCTCTAAAGTGAATTTAATTCTGCGCAGCCTGTGGCGTTCTGCTAGTCAGGTGGTGATGGCTGTGCCCGGACGTGTGCATGGAAACAACACAATGTTTGTGCTGGCTGCGCATTCAAATAAAATAAAATAAATAAACAAACCTGCCAATTATTCCCCCTGACCTATTTAGCCCCCCCCCACCACCCTCACCTGCCCCTGTTTTATCCTTAGGGTCTTTTTAGGAATTTTAGATACATAGGCCTCTCACTCAAGGTGGTAGACTGGGCAGGCAGCAGGGATCGCCCATCAAACCCCAGCATCTTTCAGCTTGTGAGTGCGATGCACTTTATTCCTCCCCCTGTACGTAACATGGCGAGCAGCTCCACGGACGCTGAAGCTCTGGTTCCAACAAGTCGTTCACAAAGATGAATGCGGGGTTTTTTTTCAATCTATATGAGAATGCGTTATGTCAACTTCTTGTTCAGCTGTGAAAGCAACAGCCCCCTTCCCCCCTTGAGGAGAGGTTAATCAGAAGAACTGCATTACATAAAGCTAGCTGTCTGTCTTGAAGCAGGGCCTACGTTCTGACCAAAAATGTCTTTAAGCATACATGTGTGTATGCAATGAAATGGAAAGGAAATGTCATTATCGGGATGATAATATGTGTGTAGTATCATTGAAAATCATTGACTCAATTCTATTAAATGCATTTTGAGCGAGTTGAATCGATCTACAAGACTGGACGCCATGACTTTTAGCTCTTGTCAAAACTGCTACAGTTTAGATGTATGAATGTATGCAGGCCCCAGTATTTTAAGGCACTTTGGATAAAAAGCACTCATGGCTAACCTTTTAGAAGCTAATAAGTCTCTCTTGACTACTATAATGGTGCCCAATAAAGGCAGAAGCAAACTTGATTTTATTTTGTTTTTTTTGTAGACAAAGTGGTTCTATTGCTCAATGCGGTTTGGGTTTGGTCATTGAATGGGGCGGCAGTAACTTAGTCAGTCGGGACTTGGTGTGGGAACCGGAAGGTCGCCGGTTCAAGTCCCCTGAAACACCTGGGCACTGCCGAGGTGACCTTGAGCAAGAAACCAGACCCCCTACACTGCTCCCCGGGCGCTGTGTATACAATAGCTGCCAGCTGCTCCTAATTCTAGGATGGGTTGGATGCAGAGAACCTCATTTCACTGTGTGTGTACATGTATGTGACCAATAAAGACGATTCATGGAAAAGTTGCAGAAAAAGGCAGTTTGGCAAACTGTATAGGGTGAGAAGCTCAGTCACTCGTGAGAGACTCGGAGTAGAGTCGCTGCTCCTTCGCGTAGAAAGGAGCCAGTTGAGGTGGTTCGGGCATCTAGTAAGGATGCTTCCTGGTCGCCTCCCGAGGGAGGTTTTCCAGGCACATCCAACTGGGAAGAGACCACGAGGCAGACCAAGGTACATGTGGGGTGATTACATCCCCACGCTGGCCTGGGAACGCCTCGGGATCCCCCAGTCAGAGCTAGTTGATGTTACCAGGGAGAGGGAAGTTTGGAGTCCCCTGCTGAAGCTGCTACCTCCGCGACCCGACCACGGATAAGCGGTAGACGATGGATGGATAATAATAGTAATAATAATCAGTTATAATCATCATAATAATAGGAAAAACATTGGCTCCAGTATATAATTGCATAGTCTAGTATTACATAATTTTGTTAGGCATGGTGTAATATTGTTCTTGAAATTCATACTGCGGGAGTGAATGGGAAGTAAGCATTACATTGTACTTGTTGCACATGGCAAATAAAAACATGTTGAATCTTGAATCCAGTGAATCCTGTACCTGTTAGGCGCAAGGACCCCGCGTTGTGGATGGCCTCGTCCCGGAGCTCCCTCACGTGGACGGTAACCTTGGAGACGGCGTCAGGCCAGATGCCGTCGATGACGCGCACCTGGAACTCGTAGACACCGGGCGGGGCGTTGTCCTTGACGATCAGGAAGCCTGTGCGCTTGTTCAGCATGAAGTAACTGGGGGACACACACACACACACACACACACACACACACACACACACACACACACACACACACACACACACACACACACACACACACACACACACACACACACACACACACACACACACACACACACACACACACACACACACACACACACACACACACTGAGAACTATATGTCTATGTTTGCACAGTACACATCACTGACTTTAGTTTTATTTATTCAATGTTTGACTCCAAGGTTGTGGGTTCGAACCCCCATGTCCAGTCTACATGTACCTTGCATCTTTTTTGCTTTGGAGGCCTGAAGCCCATCAAAGAGCAACACATGGAAGTATAATGGGTGGAAGTCACCTTCAGTTGGACGTTGACCTCTTAAGAGGCAGAATTCCCTTCAAGAAAGGAAACCATAAGCTGAACGTGATGAATAATTCAAAGATATGAAGTAGAATAGAGTTAGTAGGAAGAGTTTCCTTAACTTCCCATCTTTCCTCCAATGGTACTACTGAAGACACGGAAGTCGACTGCCAAAAGCCTTTTTTATTTTTGGCCACAATCGCCATAATTTAGTCATTTAAATTCCAGCTAGTGATGCCACTTCAGTGAAGCAGACGTTGCACAAATGTATAAAAGCGAGTAAACACGCTGCACTTTTTTCAATGTAAATTCAAGATGTTTGGCTACCTACTGCTAGGCACCACGCCAGATGAAGCCATATCGCCGTCCACGTGATATATTTCTTTTAATCCCCCCCCCCCCCCTCCCGAATACTTTTTTAAAACTTTCTTTGAGGCAGACAGAGCCTTTGTTGTTGGCCACCTGATGCAGCCGCTGCATCAGCTGCTGAACTGGAAACACAATAGTCTGTTCCAATAGCGGCTTTGTTTAGCGATTCTGCTCGCCCTCGTTTTCACAACTCTCCAGATGTCTCTCAGTGTGCCTTATGTACGTGAACAATGTATATTTTATTACATTGATTTATATATATATATTGCTCTTTTCTGTGCTGATTTTTGCATTTTATAAATTGCATTTTTTATTTTTATTTTATATTCCTTATTCTATTTTTTATTCTATTTTTTATTCTATTTTTTATTCTATTTTTTATTCTATTTTTATCTATTTTTATCTATTTTTATTTTATCTTATTCTATAACTGCTGTCTGTCGTCGGGTATTGCACACAAGAATTTCACATCACTGCTTTATACTAAACTGTAAACTGTGAAGTGACAATAAACTTGACTTGACTTGACTTGACTTGAGCAGCGTACCCAAAACTGGCAACTGCTGGAGTGGCTTCGGACCGAGGTCACGTCAGTGCATCCTACGCAGGAAGAGTGTCATGTCCAGAAAATGATGTTAAGTTAATTAATACATTTGTGTCTTGTGCTTGTAGTGTTTCGTGATTCCCGTTTTATTTTGGAAATCTAACTTCCTCCTCATGTTTTCCCGCCTGTGTGAATGTTTGCCCCCCCCCTGATTGTTTCCACCTGTTCCCTGTTCCCTTGTGTTTAAATTGTCTGGGCTTCCTTTGTTCTGGGCCAGTTTGTCTTGCTTCATGTCAGAGAACCAGCATCTTGTTTCCACGTCTTGCCACGCCACCGTCAGGTTTTTGTTATTTGGTCTTTTGCGTTTGAGCTTTAAGCTTTTCCCTCATCTAAGTGATTTTTGTGTAGTACTTTGCATTTTAATCAGTAAAGACTCTTTATTTTGATACTTTTGTCTCGAGTCGTGCATTTGGGTTCGGGTTCCATAGTTCTGTCTTGACAAAGTGCTTCTGGAGAAATGTTTTACTGCCTCATTAGACATTCACACATAAATGCAAGTCTGAAGGTTCGCCCCGGCAATCGACTTTCAACATCGTCTTTAATTACGTGACAGCAGCTCAGCTGTTGCATCTCAACACTCACAGCACCCTTCCTCCCGCTCCCACACTTAGCGATACTGCTCGTCCCCGCGAGATTGTATTGGACTAGCGATAGGATGTACCTACCCAGAGGAAGGTAGGGCCGTTCCGGGAAAGGCCACTTCCTCCTCCAAACTCTTGAAACAAATGGGTGAACGCCAACAGAGACCGGCGTCCGACAGGTTTGGCTTAGCATGGGGCACAGTACTGTAAAGACTGACAAGCTGTGCTTAATGAGACTCTCTAGCTCTGGTTCACCTTAACTGCTGAAGTTTAACTTGAGATGGAAATGGAGAGTGAGAGCAAGGATGGAAAAGTTTGTCATTTAATACGTTCACTTTAGTTTGTACTGATGTTCCAATGATTCTCATATCCCCGCGGTAGATGTGATTTTATAAAAAAATATATTTGTGGCACACATACGCAGAAGTTTCGGTGGCATACAATTTTCAATGCCTCGGCTTCCGGAAAGCGATCATGAGAAGATGAGAGACACAGCTTGTCAGGAATCTACTCTCAGCTTCAGCCTCAGACCTAAGACCTCAGGTATGATACATCAAGGACACACACACGCGCGCACTCACACACAGAAATGTGTCGGCCTCAGGGAGAATAAAAACAAGTGAAGGAACAGGAGGAGACGAAAAGTTTTAAGAACTAAAACCATGGTTACAGAGACGAAGGGGACGCCATGACTTTTAGCTCTTGTCAAAACTGTAACATCATTTGAGATGTATGAATGTATGCAGGCCCAGTAGAGTGGAGGGGAGAGAGAGGATACAGGGAAAAGGGAGGGAGGGGGGATGGCGTGTAAAGACGCAACAGAGCAAACTATTTCTGAAAGAAATAGTAGGAAGCAAAGATGAAGCAACAAGAGACAGAGGAAAGGAGGGACATTTTAAAAAGGAGCAGACATAAGGCAAGCTAGAAAGTTCTAGAGTCGTGGCGATGGCTAAAGGGACGGAAAGGACTGCTGTCCAAAAATATATATTACGAAGAAAGGAAGAAACAAATGAGAAGGAAATAAAAATATGACTCAAAAATGCAGCAAGGACTTTCAAAGAAAAACCAGTAAAACTAGGAATGCTGAGAAATAAAATAAATAAAATCAGCAAAATGATTGCAGGCGTTCACAGCCACGATGGCAGCGTGTGGTACAGTGAAGACTTGAATTCACAGAATATGTCTGCAAATATAACCTAAGGATCTGTGAGTCGACGGACATAAGCAGAGGAACTTTGTCGAATTTCAATTGAGTTAGTCCAGGGGTCTTCAACATGTTTTAGCCGAGGGACCCCTTGGTGGATTGAAAAACAGCGCAGGGACCCCCTATATATTCATCTCTAAAATGCTGTTGCATTTTATTCCAGGCCAATAGGCCTAATATTATATTTATAATGCCTTATTAGCTACATACTATATACAGCTTTCACGCTTAGTTATAAGCCATGTATACATAATTAAAATCAATGCATCAGGCTCCAACTTTTCCATTGTAAGGTGGAGGATTTCCTGGTGCGTGGCAGGATGAAAATCTGAGACCCGGGTCTATCCATGTCAATGACCTGGATGCTCCCTGTAGAGCAAACACTGACTTGGAGGTGGAATTTGGGTGAAACGTGGGGGGGAAAGTTGACAGCAAGAATTGGTTTCTGCATTAATCATGTTTGCGGACACCCTGCAGTACCTACGCAGACCCCTGAAGACCACTGAGTTAGTTCATATAATGATCAGCCAAGACATTGTGAGTGACGTTTGACTGACAGCGATGTGAAAAGCTACCTGGGCATGTGTCCCTCAACAAGGTAGGTCTTGTTGTCCCAGTCGTCCGGATCAGGAGAGTAGACTTTCCCCAGCACCGTGGTGGGCATGCGACCTGCAGGCGTAGTAAACACATACAGTAAATACCAGGCTGACACACTGACCCATAGCCCATACCCTCATGTTTCAGTGCAGGATTCTGTTCACAGATAGTTTTGTACGTGTGTGCCGATTTGCCTTTTGTACATTATTATATTATACATTGTGTTATTTTTTAATTATGTTATATATTTATATGTATTTATCATATTCTATGATTATTATAGTTAATCACATCAATTAGATTAGATTATATTATGATATTGCAAACAATTATTTTAGGAACTGGCATCAGCGTTAAGAAGCAGTTTGTCCTTATCTGACTGCAGGAAAGACTTCCCATTGTGGTCCAGTCTGTATCAACTGGCAGAGCAAGGCATTAACACTGCCAGGGTTAAAGGGTTTGATTTCCACCCGGGCAATCCATTCCGTGAAGGGATGACCTCAAGGCGTGGTAAGATGCTTTGGATAATGCTTTTATATGTACATTCATTGTGTCATTGAATTAAACAGAGTCCATATTTTGATTGCGTCCTGGATGGAAGACGGCATATTTTAGCCCGCCTATGTAGACTGAATAGATGTTGTACATACTGGAGACCTCAGAGACTAATTATGGTCATCTTCAGTGTAGACATTATACAGGCCTTCATGCACAATGCTCCAATTTGCAACCAAAGTATATAGTACAATGCTAAGGATAACGGTACAATGCAGTTATTATTATTATTATTATATGCAATTATAGTTCATACATTAGTGGTTTAAAAATTATTAAATGGATTATTTTTTGTCAATTGAAAGCCTGGACATTAACTTGTATACAGGCTGCCATTTGTTGTGTAACAGAGGAGAAGGAAGAACAGCGGAAGGAAGAGGAGGAGAAGCAGGAGGAGGGAGAAGAGCAGGAGGAGGGGCAGGAGGAGGAAGAATAGAAGCAGGAGTAGCAGGATGAGGAAGAGGGGCAGTATGAGGAGAAGGAACAGGATGAGGAAGAGGGGTTGCAGGAGGAGGAACAGGGTGAGGAAGAGGGGTAGAAGTAGGAGCAGGATGAGGAAGAAAAGCAGGAGGAGAAGCAGGAGGAGGAAGAGAAGCAGGAGGATGAGTTGAAGGATGAGGAGAAGGATGAGGAGAAGCAGAAGTAGCAAGATGAGGAAGAGCAGGAGCAGCAGGATAAAGAAGAAAGGAGAAGGAGCAGGATAAGGAGGAGGAGGAAGAAGAGGAGGAAGGACAGTAATGATCAGAAGGAAGTAAGGGAGAGTACCTTTACGTCCATGGAGGTACTGGGAGTGTATTGGAGAAAGGTTATTTTGGATGCCCGATGATTAAGGCCAGATTTAGTTGAGATCACTATGACTCATTGTCCCGGGCCGGGCAACATATCTCACGTTTATCGTCTCTGAATGGCCACGAGGCATGGAGCGTCTTGCAGAACGAAGTAACCTTGAAAGCCTGGAGGCATAGTTTTTTATAATTGTTTTGTAAATTTTAGTAGTGTTTTAGTAGTCCTTACTCTCACACGCATGCATGCACTCGCTTACACACACACACACACACACACACACACACACACACACACACACACACACACACACACACACACACACACACACACACACACACACACACACACACCACACACACACACACACACACACACACACACACACACACACACACACACACACACACACACACACAAATACTCTCTCTCACACACAAAGAAGTTGTTTATGTATAACTACCCCCAATTTAAAAACAGGCTCAAAACAGAACTTTTTTATGCTATCATTCGTTCATGCCATACAGCGGGGCTGCCATGGCTTTTAATGAGGAAGGCTAACAGTCCTAAGTCATTTCTTTAGCAACCTCGCATTGGACCACACAAAAACACCCTCTCTTCATCATTTCTTCCTTAAAGGGGAGCAGGGAATTGAATTGAACACCCCTAAATTGGCTGAGCATTTCTTTATTTTTTAATTGGAGGAGATTTGAGTTGACCTCTTTCACCACGTTTTGGTATCAATAATTCATTACAACAAACCAACCCAATGTAATCATGAAATAAGATTATTACAAAGTGAAGGGACACATAGTTTGCAAACAACATCCAATGCATAATCCCTTTAGCCCTTTTTCTCACGGCAGGTTGGAGGGGAACATGCACATGACGAACACTGCAGTTCAAACACTGGACCTCCTTGCCGCAGTAAGTCTGCACGATTAACAGCCACAATACTGTAATAGTATCGTGGTAGTTTTGTCGGGAGTTTGTCAAAATACCCCAAAAATACAAACAACTCTAAATAGAGCGTGCCCTGAACCTAAGGCGCTCTGTACTAACTCAGAGCGCTTCCTCGGTGACCATGACAAAGCTTGCGCCATTCCCTAAATAGCATTGTAAAATGTTCATGCATTTTCATTGGATGTCAAATTATTTTTGTCGATACCGAACAATTTAAAAGTTGCAGGCTCGTGGCGAGTTTCTATCTATCCATCATTCAGGTGAAATTATTGTACATATTTAGCTTTTTATATCCACTCATGTGTGTGCTGGCTACACTTTGGGACAACCCGGCACCTCATGACAAAGCAAAAGCCCCCTCACCTCGGTGGCTGTTGATGACAATCTTCTTCTCTCCCGGCAGGTGGGCGTGGTCATTCTGGTCGCCGATGGTTACCGTCAGCGTGCTGGTGACCGTCTTGGGCGGCACCCCGCTATCGCTCATGACCACGGGGATCAGGAACTCCTTCTGGCGCTCGCGGTCGAAGGTCCTCAGGGCTGTGAGCGACGCCGTGCCGTTGAGGTTGTCCTGGAGGTAGAAGTCGTTGCTGTGGCGATAGTCGGCCGGGACGGAGAAGTGGAACGGCGGGCCGTTCTGCGAGGAGTCGGGGTCCACCACCCGGACCAGGGCTGATGTTTGGTTCATCTTCACCAGCTGTCAGACAGGGGGGGACACCACACTTAATAGGCATCGGGGTGAATGGGTACGCCTTGTAATCAACAAATAATTAACAAATCTAAATGATAAATGGACTGCATTTATATAACACTTTAACCAAAATGATTGCCTCCCATTCACCAAATTCACAGTAATAAACCCACGGCGGTGTGAGCCATGCAAGGTGACAGGCAATTCCAGCTCGTCAGGAGCAATTAGGGTTAGGTGTCTTGCTCAGGGACATCACAACACTTGGCTAGGTGTAGCTAGGGGGATCGAACTGGCAACCTTTTGAGTTGCCAGACAACCTGCTCTACCTTCTGAGATGCAGCCGCCCCAAATCTAATCTTAAAAAGGTGTTTCAGTGAGTGCAAGTCACATATTGACAATTGCATACATTTTATTCCTGCTTTCAATACTGCATCCAAACATCCAAATTGGAATATTCCCTGCTACCCCATTCACCCATTTAATGAATCTATGAATCACTCCAGCCTACCTGAGGTCCAAAGACATTTTCGAAGACAATGGGAGTGTACACAGCCTCGAACTCTGGCCCGTTATCATTCACGTCCAACAGCGACAGTTGGACTGTGGCACTGCCCGTCAGCGGGGGGATCCCATGGTCGGTCGCTACGACGATCAGGTGATGCTGAGGCGAGGTCTCGCGATCCAGCGGCCGGGCTACGGTGAGCACGCCTGTTTGGTCAACGGCGAACATACCGTCCGGGTCCGACTCGTCCGAGAGGCTGTAGGTGAGGTCCCTGTTCTGGCCCGAGTCGAAATCGCTGGCCCCCAACCGCGCAATGCTGGTTCCCATGGCGATGTCCTCGGGCAGAGGGCCCAGGGAGAGAAAGTGTGGGATGAAAACAGGGGTGTGGTCGTTGTAGTCCTCTACCTCCACAACGCAGTGCAGGAGGCTGAAGAAGTCCTGGTCTTCAACCTGCAACGACGACTTTTCTTAATATTGACTTTTCTTGATCCCACTCCTACTACACATGTATCATGATTGAGTCACCTTTTAGTTTACCTTTATGTTATTCACTCTGAAATACATGAACCACTTGCTTTGAGAAAGCAGTGACTAATACTACACAGTGCTTATTTTGTTGTTTGTGAGAACTGGGCATTTATGTTGTATCTTTTTATAAAATTGATCAAAGGAATATAATAAATTCCACATTGAAGGCTCACTGTAGATCTTCCGCTTGCACCGTATTTCCATATTTATAAGGACTTTATTTCACTGTACCAATTAATTTATTCAACCCTAAAGCTACAAATGTCAGATAACAAAAAACAACGTAGTTCAGCAGATTGTTCAGTATTGTTTGCTCAGGATTGTATTGTTGTGTTTGCAAGTCAACAAGCACCTTCAAGGTGAGGTTGAACCTCTGCTCACTGGGCCGCTCGTAGTCCAGCCTCTTCTTCAGCCGGAGGCTCCCCCGCTGCTCCTGCCGATGGCTGACCATGTAGAACTTCTGCTCGGGGTCGCCGGCCACCACGCTGAAGGTCAGCTGGGCGTTCTCCCCTGTGTCCCGGTCCACCACCGAGAGGTTCAGAACCTGGAGAGAACCAACACACGCAGACTTTTCATTTTTCATTTATGAAGGATCTTCGACTTGGATTTGTTAGTTCATTGTTTCATGTTTAGTATATTGATTGGTTCCAACGCAATAGGGTGTGACCACGGAAACGCATCAGAAAGTGTGAGCCGTCCCACCAACCTCTGCGTTGATATCGGCCTTCTCGGAAACCTTGGCCAGGCAGGAGTGCTCTGTGAAGATGGGTGCGTGGTCGTTGATGTCCTTGACCCGGATGGTGGCCGTCCCGGTGCCCGTCATCCCCCCTCCATCCCGGGCCTCCACCACCAGCAGGTAAGAGTCTGTCTGTTCCCGGTCCAGAACCGGCATGGCCACCGCGATGGTCCCCGTGGTGCCGTTGATAGAGAAAATGTCCACGTGGCCTGAGGCGCCTCCCCCCGCCACGCCGCCCTCCTCACCACGGTCGAAGGTGCCATCGGCCTTGGCATCCAGGCAGCCCACGATGCGGTAGGACAGCACAGCATTGTGGCCCACGGCCGAGTCGTCCAGGTCTGTGGCGGTCATCTCCATCACCGAGGTGCCCGCCGGCGAGCTCTCGGCCACGTCGCCGTGGCAGCTGGGGGTGCACGTAAAGACGGGCGCGTTGTCGTTGATGTCCCACACGTTGATGATGACGTCTGTGAAGCCCGTCAGGCCCTCTCCGCCCTCGTCCGTGGCCATAACCACGAAGCGCCACACGGTGCGCTCCTCGCGGTTCAGCGTGCGCTGGGCGTAGATCTTGCCCGTGCCCTTGTCGATTATGAACTCGCTTTCGGCGCCCTGGCCGTGCAGAGAGTAGTGCAGCGCCTCCTGGTTGGCGTCCTTATCCGGGTCGGACGCCGTTACCTTACAGCGTCCCCGCGGCAGGAACGGAGGGAGAGAGAGAGACAGAGGCGGAGGTGTTTTTGATTTTGTTATAGAAGTGTGTGTGCTCCTCACACCTGCACTGCGAAATGGCTCTGTGAACCATCTTGAGCTGGCAGATCAACCCCGCCGCCCTCACACTGATAGTATCACATCTGTAGCCATCTCACACAGGGAAAAAGTTCCGGTTTTGCGCGATAATTGCACTGTCAACACGGCAGGCAAACATGAGCCTTTTTGCACCTTTTCATGTTTGGAGATGAAGAGGTTGACAGTGTTGACATATGACATATTTGCTTCAAATTAACTGAACTCCCTTTTTTTAGCTTTTAAGCTGTCACACCTCAGCAGGGAAACGGGGCACAATGTTAGCTGGCGTAATGGAGACGGGACGGGAGTGAAACAGACGGCAAAGTGCGGCTAGCGGTTAACGGAAAACAAATTAAATGAAATACACAATTGAACGCAGCAACTTATTAATTTTCTCGTTTGGAATCGGATAACACCACCTTACACCAGCTCTGTAGCCACCTACACTTCTCACAAGCCATCATTCCTCGCCTTGCATGCGGTGTGTCTTCGTCAATTAAAGTGGGATAATATCCCCAGCCAGTGTGGAGATCACACAGTGAAAACAATATAAAAAAATACAGCAGACGGAAATAACAACAACCTCTAATTGTATGGCATACCTTGGCAGCTCCTGCAACTTTCATAAGATGAGGAATGAAGGGGGAGACGGTCAACTTAAACTTCTACAAACGTTTAAACAAGAAAGGTGCTGTAGAGTGTTGAAGAGAAACCCAAAGAGATACACTAGAACATATGGAACAACAATCTTGCAGACTTAGCAACAAAGGATCCCCATTGGTCGGATCAGCTCAGATCAGCTTTACATTGACTTCTTCTGCCTTTATCTAAGAGATGTTTATGGGGAATTGGCAGCTTTACCATTACTATAAAGCCGCAGGAGCCAAACACAATCAGCTGGGACGCCTGGCAGTGGAGGACTCGGCTGATCCACAGGACTCCAACCCTTTAATATCAGAGTGGTTGAATTGCTATACATTTTTCATCGGGATGAAAATCCATCTCATCAGACTACACCTGAACTGAGCATGCAGCAAAATTGAACATTTTTCTCTCTGTGCTAAACTCTGTTTTGGCTGCTCAGGGCTGCTTGTTTGTAAGTAATTCTAACACATGTGTTTATCCGTTCTGTTTGGTTGGTTACCATCAGGCTGTTTTGAATCCAAATATAATGAGCACACAGTGGGCCCCCAGTGCTCATGGGAGTTGTAGTATCATGTTGTATCGCCTCGAATAGGCCTAATTATTTTCATATGAATTTTACTAACTACAATGTTTTTTTTCCAAAGTAAATAATATAATATAGCCCAGCGGCATAGTAAAAAATACGAAACCAATTGTTCAAATTGTTCTAAAAGCACCAAAATTGGCACACATGTAGATTAATACATTCTGAACAATTTTGGATATGGAGGCATTCAAGATTCTCCCCGTAGCACATTTGGCGGCCATTTTTTGAAAATGGCCGCTATTTACCATTAGCGTCATTGAATATGTACCATAATTTGTCTTTTTGTGGATGCTAGAGGTGATAAGTGTGCTAGAGGTGATAAGTAGTGTACAATTACACATACTTGTGTGCTTACCAAATCAAATGGCTACCATTTTACAAGAAAAATGAATTTTACTTTGCAGCGGCAGCGGTGGTGGCAGTGACGGCGGCTGCAGTAATAGTATAGTGTTGATAGTCATGGTACTTGTAGTAGTAGCTTGTGGTAACATGGTGGTGTTTTGTGTCTTTGCAGGTGAGGCTTTGATAACCATTCAACTGGTGGTGGATTACAGCAGCAGCAGCAGCACCACCTGACATCAGAGACGCGTTGTTCCAGACTGCAGCCATGGCAAAGAAGTTCCAACTGGTCGATACTTTTGAGCAACGTACTCCCACAACACCTCCTGAGACAAACTGGAAGCTGTGTCTTGTATGTCAAGAGGAGACAACAGAGTCACTTGTGTGCCCAGTACTGTCTAAACGCCGAGACCCTGGGAGTGGATACACGACAATGGCTGCAAACTTGGTCAAGTTTGATGAACTAGGAAAACTGCCAAGAACTGTTCAGTTACAGAGACTAGATGAAGGACAAGGTGTTGAGGCGACAATGGTTGCCCACCAGGCCAAGTGGCATAAAACATGTATGCTCCAATACAATAACACAATGCTACGAAGAGCAGAGAAGAGACTCATCGCAAGCAGCTCAGCATTTGGTAGTACTGACAATGTCCCAGGCAAGCGCGCCAGAACACACTCTTCAGAAGCCACTACCAGCGGCACCTCCTGCTTTTTCTGTGGAAAGTCTGGCACAGAGACCCTACATGAAGTAGCAACCTTCCAGGTGGACACACGCGTACGGAAGTGTGCAGCGCAAGTTGGGGACAATGAACTCATGGCCAGGCTCAGCATGGGTGATATGGTGGCTCTGGAGGCCAAGTACCATTCCAAGTGTTTGTTGGCTCTTTACTATCGTGCAAAGACCACTGTAGAAGCCGAGCAGAAAACTGACCATGAAGGTGTGATGTCAAGAATCGTACTGGCTGAACTGGTCCTGTATATCGAGGAAACCCACCTAGAAGAGGGCACCGCCCCAGTCTTCAGACTCGCAGATCTTGCAAAGCTATACATGACAAGAATGGAACAGCTCGGGGTTGCTTTGTGCAAGAAAGTTAATAGCACAAGGCTGAAAGAGCGCCTGTTAGCCCAGTTACCAGGCCTGAGATCCCAGAGCAAAGGCCGAGATTTTCTTCTTTGCAAAGGCTCTTTGCAAAGAAGAGCTCTGTTCAGAACATCCCGCCAACTTACGCTGCTCTGGAGCAGCATGTGAAGAGATCTGCCCTTCAGGGTGGTCATGTCTGGGGCCAGGCATTGGTACCAGCGCCCGTGCTCCCTCCACCAACAGACTGGGGCTGGCATCGGAGTGATGATGGGCCCTACACACCACTCTGGACCACACTCCCTGAGGCATCCAAGACCTGCTATGAGCTGGTGTCTTGCGGATGCAAGAAAGGCTGCAGAAACCGCTGCAAGTGCAAGAAGGCTTCACTGCAATGCACGGGTCTGTGTTTCTGTGAAGGCGAATGCCAGTAGATTAGGACAGAAAACTTGCTAGCCAACATTATGATCTGTAGACATTCATAATCCTGGTGACCAGATTTGAAAAGTTCAGAATCATAATTAACATAGTGTGGCAAAATCTACGTTATTGTATTACATGTATGTACTGCAGGATTACACAATACTGAAAGTTATTGTATTGGCAACTGTTTATTGTGTCCTCTTCTTGAAGCCACTTAGATTTGTTCATTTATATTAGATCTATCCATAAATGTATAACTGTAAGTACTGTGCCTAGAGACTGGGCTTTTGGTCGACTATATAACTACAATCTGACCATACTGTAAACTCCCCGTACTCTGTGTATTATTTTGACTACCATTCCATTGCAATTTTGCCAGCAATTTGAAATAAAAAAGCAACTTGAGCAATTAAAGTGTGTTCCTGAAATCATGTACTGGTTATTAGAGGTATTATGTCATTGAGTATTGGAATCTTCATCAAATGTCCACTTTTTCCACAAAATGGCGGCCAGTTTGGGGGCCATTTTTGAGAAGATTCATCTAAATATATGTTAAACACTTATTGATGTTAATTCTGATGTAAAAAAAGGAATTTTGGCCCATCTAGCACCATACTAACGACACATAATGAAGTCTATGTAATGACGCTAATGGTAAATGGCGGCCATTTTGAACAATGGCCACCATATCTTCCACAGGGCTAATCTTGAATGCCTCCATATCCAAAAATGTTTAGAATATATTAATCTACATGTGTGCCAATTTTGGTGCTTTTAGAACAATTTGAACAATTGGTCTGCTATGCCGCAGGACTAATAGGGTCACCAGCCAAAGTGGCCGGTAAGAGTGACAAGTGAGTTACAGGCCACTCCCGAATACTACTGGCATTCGGCCAGCGGCCGGTGCTAACGTCAAGCCCTGTTTGTACCGCTCACAGTTACACAGAATACTCTGGCCAAGATCAGGCACATAGGTACCTGCAGCACGAAGACGGGCGAGCCGTCCAGCTCCTCGGTGACGCTGCCATAGTACTCGTTGACGGTGAACACCGGCGCCTCGTCGTTCTTGTTGACCACGGCCACCTCCACCGTGGCCGAGTCCTCCCACTTGCCGTCGGACGCCACCACGTGTAGACTGTACCTATAGAGGGGAATTCAGAAGCATTAGAACTTTTTGCCCAGAGTGGCTTGGTTGATTGGAAATACACAAACATTTGACCTATAGTTGACCTATAGTAGTAGGAGCGGTGCTTTTGTTATTTATTAACTATTCATAATTTGGGTTGAAACTGCTTGAAATAAATAAAATAAATAAAATAAATAAAATAAATAAAATAAATAAAATAAATAAAATAAATAAAATAAATAAAATAAATAAAATAAATAAAATAAATAAAATAAATAAAATAAATAAAATAAATAAAATAAATAAAATAAATAAAATAAATAAAATAAATAAAATAAATAAAATAAATAAAATAAATAAAATCCGCCCACCTCTTGGTCTGCTCGAAGTCCAGGGTCTGGGTGATGAAGATGGTTCCCACCTCGGGTTCCACGTCGAAGACCCCTCCTGTGTTCCCCGACGTGATCTGGTAACGGAGCTTGGCGTTGGCCCCTAGTGAACCAGAGACATATGTGTACGTCCGTTTTTTTTGCCCGAATCAGCAAACTTCATCAAGGCTCACACGCACCACCACTTCTATAATGAACTTTAAGGGAAGGCAAAGTGTTTTTTGTGACGCTGCCAACTCAGAGATTAGCAGCGCACCTCGTCCCTTCGCTGGTTATTTATTCTGTTAAGGTCTCTTTGTTTTATTTGAATTCAGTGCGGAAGTTAAAAGAAAATAAATACAGTGTGTTTATTGTAGATACGTGATGCCAAAACAGAAAGCAGACCCCAATCAAACCCCAAACAAACAAAATAAGAAGAAAAACAAACCAATGACCACGTTAATGACAAAAGAAAAAGCGCAATTTAAGTGCACTGTGCAATAAAAGCATTGGCCCATTCATCACGCCAGAGCCACTTGTAACATAATGTGCACCACCACCGATGACCTTTAACATCCTCACAGGATGTTTTCCTTAATGCACTGAGATGAAGTGGCAAATTGTTTTGTTTCCGTCAAAATGCTTCTGGATGAGCAGTTTGAGGTAACACAAAAATAACAAGTCACATTGATGTGACACATCAAAAAAGTACATTCACGATTTGAAATTATGCATTGCTTTTTAAAGTGACTTCAATGTCACACGGCTGTTCTGACCTCTTTCTTATCAAATGTGGTCTCGTTCTCCTCCTCGAAGACGCTCTGCAACTTGTGATGATTAATAAATGCCGGGACAAAACACTGATGCTTAACAGTTCTGGAAAAGCCTCAGTTTTTCCCACTTGACACGTACACAGTTTGCACACCTTCAGAGGCTATACACACCTGCAGCGCCTATCAACTGCACGCTGCGTACAAAAATGCTTGGATATGATCATCTGCACTTCTATATCCTTTATTGTATTTGTGGCATTGTTATGTTTTCCCGTGTCAATGTTCATGTATTCCTCACAGGAGGAGGGCACGCCAGTTCAGAAGCTGCTAATCACAACAAAACATTGCAAAAAAACATATTTTTGAAACGGGACAACATAACATCTGTTAAATCCGGTACGTACAGCAAAGTGTCCTTCATTTGAAATTAACTCTTTATGAATTAAGAGAAACAAACAAACCAACAAACTGGGAGTCAGACGTCTTCTCTCATTTAAAAAGCCCTGAGCCCCGCTATAACCAACAGAGAGAGAGACAAGGAGGGAAGAGAGAGAGAGCGGGAAGAGAGACAGAGAGACAGAGAGGGAGAAAGAGAGAGAAAGAGAGAGCAGTCGTGAGAGACAAAGAGAGAGAGCGGAGGAAGTTTGTTACATGAAAGAGAAATAGAGAGAGTGAGAGATAGAAAAAGAGAGAGAGAGCAAGGGAGAGATAGAGTGAGATAAAGAGAGAAGAATTTGAGGGGGCGAGAGTGACAGAAAGAGTGAGAGAGTGAGAGTGAGAGAGAGAGAGTGAGAGAGAGAGAGAGAGAGAGAGAGCAAGAGAGAGGGAGAGGGAGAGGGAGAAAGAGAGAAAGAGTGATAGAGAGGGAGAAAGAGAGAGAGAGAAAGAGAGGGAGAGAGAGAGCGAGAGAGAGACAGAAAGTGAGAGCGAGAGAGATTGGGTGCATGAGAGAGAAAGACAGACACCGGGGGAGAGAGAGAGAGCTAGCCTGCTAGTGGATGTCACTTATAGCAAAGAAGCATCCATTGCAATTAATGGGAGGGATTAAACAGAGGTGTCTTTTAATGGGAGCGGAGCAGAGGACCTCACACATCATCATGTGGCTTTGATGCACCGAAGACATCAAGCACACCAACAGGCTGCCATTAGTCACCTGTGATGTGTCACCACCCCTAATGAGTGAGACAGGCCCCCTCTGCATGAGACCCCTTATCTTATTAGCTGGTCATTTCAACCTGTCAACACACTCCCCTGGACCCCAGAAACACACCACATGCGCCCCTTGCAAGTGTAGTGTGAATGTGTGTGTGTGTGTGTGTGTGTGAGAGAGAGATTCAAGATGTGTTTATTTGCCATGTGTAACAAGTACAATGGAATGCTTACTCCCCATTCACTTCGCACAGTATGAATTTCTTACAACAATACTATCCAATACTATACTATAAACAACACTACATATACTGCCTACTATCTACTATACTATGTATTACCTACTTTATACAACACTATATACAACAACGATAACAATACTACACAATAAAAAAAGAGCAATAAAGTGAATGATAGGTGATATTTACATATGGCGAATGGTGAAATTTATTTTGTTTAAAGGGCCAGTAGTACAGCAGCATCATGAGTGTTGAAATTTCAGAGTTAAACATTTCGGAGTTGATTTCTACTCCCAAAGTGCAAAATTAACATCTTCGTGTTCAGAGTTGGAGTTATTTGACAGAGTTGATCACATCAGAGTTACCCAACTCTGCCGAGATTGTCACGGTTACGGTGGTTGACAGGGGGCGTGGCCAAGGCGCGGGCTTTGGCGGCGCACACACATACCTGTCGGCAATTGCCGATAATGACAATCACCTCACCGGGGTGTATATATACCCTGGCGTCCCGTTACGTCGGGGCTAGGTCATACTTTGTACTCCCTGGACGGAATCGTTACTCCGATGTCTCGGTATCCAGACTCCTCGCCTGTCCCGCGTTACTCGCCGGTCTAATACCGGTCGCTACTCCGACCTCCCGGTATCCAGACTCCACTCCCGTCCCAGACTACTCGCCTGTCCCGTTCGGTCTAATACCGGTCGCTACTCTGACCTCCTGGTATCCAGACCCCTCTCCTGTCCCACGTTACTCGCCTGTCTAATACCTGTCGCTACTCCGACCTCCCGGTATCCAGACTCCTCTCCCGTCCCGGGCTACTCGCCCGTCTACTACCTGCCGGTACTCCGCTGATCGACTTCCCGGTATCCAGACCCCTGGCCTGTCCCCGATCACTCTTGTTATCTATTGTAAAAAAGCTTCACGTTATCGCTTCACTGTGTCATTGGTCTGCGTTCTGGGTGCTACCAAACTACCCTCGTTGTGACAGATGTAATAAAGCTCGGCCAAAATGTAATAAAGCTCTGCCAACACATGCATTTTTCACATGGTTGATGAGCATGGGTATGTGTCTTTCATGGTCTTTTTTATGTAACAAATAACTGCATGGTTATTGCATACATTTATATTACTAATTGTATATCTCTCAGGTGCCTCCCCACTAAAACAATCAGAGAAGAGTTTGCTCTTGGGATGGTGATGGTGTTCCCTTCCCTCAAGGATCCATATTCCAAGAAAGGCTATGTAAGTCATTATTGTTTGCATGACACTTTCATAGCATACTTGCATGATGTGACAAAAGGCTGTGTACATTGACATTTGAATTCTCTGAATTTCTTATGAGCCCAGTATGACAATGCATTTGTTTATTTATTCTCATTTAAGGAAGACTTCTAGGATGCTCCAAGCAACACTGATACTTTTCTTGCCGTTAATATAATAGTAAAAATAGTCCAAAGGAACTATTTTCTCAACTACTTGATAGTTGAAAAGTTGAGGGGGGGGGGTTTGTACGATCAGCCGCGAGCGTTGACAAAAGCCCTGGCGGGAAATGGAATTGCATTCTCGATTCGGACATTATAGGACATGTGCGACTGTGTCCGATATTGTAAAACAAAAATAATAATAATTAAAAATCTCAAAACAATCATTTATTTTTATTCTCAAAATAATCTTCCTGGCCAAATATTATTGCTGGCGGGCCACTAATGGCCCGCGGGCCGCCTGTTGCCGACCCATGGTGTAGAGTATAAACTGGACTTGTTATTTGCAGTGCAATGGAAAAACACATGCCGGTCTTTTGTCAAATAAGTGACATAATTTTGGTTGAATAACAAGTTATTCACAGAGAAATGTTATGACCATCATCATGCATTCAGAGAATCACAAAGTGTGGAACACAAAACTAGTTTTGCAGCGCCGCGAATACCGTATTTAAGCCCAGTGTGAAAACGGTATATGTTTGAATGACTACTGTTGAATCTGACTTGACTGGGAGAAAAACAATAAATGTTTTATGTTTTTAAAACTCAGAGCAGTGTTATTTGTCTTTTTCCTTAGTGTTACTTTACTCCTGTAAAGAGTAAAACATTTAACTCAGTTAGGGGGGAGGGAGGGAGAGGGGTTGGGAAACACAAATGATGAGAGAGAGAGAGAGAGAGAGAGAGAGAGAGAGAGAGAGAGAGAGAGAGAGAGAGAGAGAGAGAGAGAGAGAGAGAGAGAGAGAGAGAGAGAGAGAGAGAGAGAGAGAGAGAGAGAGAGAGAGAGAGAGAGAGAGAGAGAGAGAGAGAGAGAGAGAGAGAGAGAGAGAGAAACCCAGATGATTTAGTGCAGTTGGTATCAGTATGTTTTGGCGAGGTGTGTGAGCTCAGGTAAGGCCCTGGGTCCAGGTTCTTGTTTTTTCGACCACAGTAGGGGGAAACGATCAGTCGACTTATTCGGATATAACAACAGGCGGCAGTAAAACCGGAGAATAATTTCAGTATAAGTGCTTCAGATTTTCATGAAACACCGCTGCCCAGGTGGACATCGTTAAAGCCTCGCCTGGCCTTGTTGTTTGTTTAAAGGGGGTCCTCTGATGGGGGGCCAAGTAAGTGACGGACACGGTGTCACATTCAAACGTAGACAGCTGACGATTTCCGTTGACGGAGCTCATTAGGTGGATCTTTTTCAAACATTCACATTTTGGTCTGGGATACGGCATCACTACTCTGAGCGTGATTGGTTAGGTGTTACCTTGAATATGAAATGTGTATAAAACAAATATGGAAAAATGTATATGTAAACCGAAAAATTACACAATAATGAATGACTCCCGATGTTTGGTTGTGCACACGGGGTTGACCTTAAAAGGTCAATGTAGCTATAGGCTCAAAGCACACACCCACCCACACACACCTTACCCCCCACACACAAACACACAGACCAACACACAAACACACACACACCCACTGTAAATGTCAGATAGGTGTTAATAAGATAATCGTAGATGCGTTTATGAACCCAGACGTGTGAGTAGCCCCTATAGGCCACTACTCACTGGAGTGGACCTATATGGAAGCCTGTAGTGAAATATCCAACGCTATCCAGTATTTTGTTAACTTAAGTAAACGATAATAACAGATATAATTTCAAGTAAGGGGAGCGGTAAGTGGTAGAAAGAGGCAACAAACTAGGACTAAACAAATGGGGGGGGGAGTGAGGACAAACACACAACCACACATCAGAGAGAAAGACCACACTGAGAACACAGCTCTCCCAAATAAGGGCGTTTGTGTTAGCTTCAGCATGTGCTCAATTAAACCCAATTTGTTTTGTTTACTAATGGATTTAGACTCCACTAAGTGGAATTTCTGGAGCCATTATTGTGTGTGTGTGTGTGTGTGTGTTTGTGTGTAAGGAGGGGGTTGGGAGGTGGGGGCAAAAAGCGAAATGCTTACAAAATACAAAGCACACTGTGGTTCCAACTTCCAAAAGGATTCTGGGTATACCTGCAGGGGGCCCACTGACCCCGTAACACACGGAAGCATAAACATGGAAGAAGTCACTGGAGCGCTGACTGTGCCCCCAGAGTTTTCTTTAAGGATTATTTACAGAGGGAGACAGTCTCCGGCGAGGTCTTAGCCGACCTCTACCGTCGCTCTGGGGGGGCAAACATGTTTGTTAATATGGACTGTTTGGCCCTGTTGGGTGAACCCTGAGATAGTATTTCTCATTGCAAATTTTGTTTTGAACTTGTTGTTCACACCCCCCCCCCCCCACACACACACACACACACACACACACACACACAAACACACGCAGCAATATAAAAACACAGAACTGATTGAGCATTTGCAGACAATAATAACTCGGTGGGGGGGGGGGGGGGGGGGGAGAGAGAGGAGTGTGTAGGAGGGTAAAACTAGAAAATGCAATCTTACGTTTCAATCTTAAAGTTTCACTAAAGACTCTACCGGCTCACATCTCATGAGCTGACTTTGTGCTTGTGGTTGGCAGCGGTTGACTCCTTGTACTACCTCCGTATGCGTATAACACATCAACACAAGTATTTTGTGATGTATGTTCTGTAGCATTTCTGCTCTGTGCCCAGTTGTTGTCCATACTGCGGGAGGGAATGGGGAGTAAGCATTCCTATTTACTTGTTACAAATGGCCGATACAAATCTTGTATCTTTGAACACTTGAAGGATTTAATAGTGACTCATATTTTGATCTTATGCTTTGATTGTTCTCCCACACTCGGCCGAGCTGAGCGCCAAGCTGGGAGGAGAACAACTGTATGTCCGTGACCCCTATCAACTATCATGCCGACCACCTTGAGCTACGCTCGGAGCTGAGTTATCACATTCCAATCAGATATTGTGTCGGAGAAGATAAAATAAGGAATAAACAGTTTTATTAATAAAAAAAAAAAAAAAAAACGTAAAAGTGATTAATTAAGAATCAATAAAACCACCTGACAGCTATAATAAACAAGTGTGCAAGGAAGAATAACTAATAGTACTGTATGTGTTTGAAAATATCTGACATAATTAACTTGAGTTAATGAGGGCAGTCTCCAGCTCATTATGGACATGAGGCTTGAGTGGGCTCTCATTTAGTTATTACGACCTCGCCAAACATCTTCTTCGTATAAAGTATGCTGACTGTGCCACTGACTAACTGTACAGTGTCTATTTGAGTGTAATGGTACAGGGCCTCTTTCAATGTAACTATATGGTGTCCCCTTTAATGTAACTGTACGGTGTCTCTTTAAGTGTAAGTGTACCATATTTATTTGAGCGCAACTGCACAGTCTCTCTTTAGGTATAACTGTACAGTGTCGCATAAAGTGTAACTGCAGAGTCTCTCTTTAGGTGTAACTGTACAGTGTTGTGTTAAGTGTAACTTTACAGTCTCTCTTTAGGCGTAACTGTACAGTGGCTCTTTGAGTGTAACTGTACCATGTTTATTTGAGTGTAACTGCACTGTCTCTCTTTAGGTGTTACTATATAGTGTCTCTTTGAGTGTAACTGTACGATGTCTCTTTAAGTCTAACTGTACAGTGTCTTTGAGTGTAACTGCCCAGTCTCTGTTTGAGTGAAAATATACAGTGTCTCTTTAGGTGTAACTGTACAGTGTCTCTTTGAGTGTAACTGTACAGTCTCTCTTTAGGTGTAACTGTACTGTGTCTCTTTGAATGTAACTGTACGATGTCTCTTTGAGTAGAACTGCACAGTCTCTATTTATGTCTAACTGTACAGTGTTGTATTAAGTGTAACTGTACGGTGTCTCTTTGATTGTAACTCTCTGGTGTCTATTTGAGTGTAACTGTACAGTCTCTCTTTAGGTGTACCTGCACACTCTCTCTTTAGGTATAACTGTACAGAGTACATAGTCTCTTTGACTGTAAAGTGACTCTTTGAGTGTAACTGTCCAGTAGTGCAACTGTACAGTCTCTTTAAGTGTAACTGTACAGTGTCTCTTTGAGTGGAACTGTACAGTCTCGTTGAGTTTAACTGTACTCTTTACCTTCCTTTGTATTCTCTTTACCTTCGTCGCCGTCGTTGGCGCTGACAGTGAGAATGGCCAGTCCCACGTCAGCGTCCTCCTCCACAGCCACCTCGTAGTCGGCCTTGGCGAACGCCGGCCGGTTGTCGTTCACGTCACTGATGAACACGCGCACATATGCCGTGTCTGAGCGAATGCCATTGAAGGGGTCACAGGGGTCATAATGCACGCCAGCCAGACAGACAGACAGATAGAGAGACAGGGATAATAAGTGTTAGTTTGTTGCTCTTATTCTGTCAAGCGCAGCATGAGAGCCTGTCTGTCTCGTGGATTTATCTTTGGATTGGAGAGAATCTTCACACACACACACACACACACACACACACACACGTGCACACACACGGTGGATGCCTCTAATATCTAACACACAAACAAAGGCACCAAACTAACACACACATTGACACAAAAACACACCCACACACAAACGCACACACGGTTATGATCGATGCATCTAATATTTAACACATGCAGGCATACACACACATTCATGGTGGAGGCCTCTCATAATTAAATGTGCACACACACACAAAAACGCACACACACACATCACACCTACATTCCCCCATAACATCCCACCTATTGTACCTCTTCCTCCATCGCCCCCCCCCGACCCTGTCATCCCTCTCACATAAAGCGTCCTTCCATCTATTCATTTGACATCCGATCCTCCGCTCAGGTGGGGAGGAGAAGGGGGAGGTATCGAGGCATTGTGATTGGAGGGGGGGGGAGGAGGGGTTATCTCTCAGCTGGAGAGAGAGAGAGGTGGGGGGAGTGCGGTCTAGAGAGACACCTTTGATTTCTGGTATCAAAAGGAACATGATTGCCAATACTTTCCAATGGAGAGTGGTAGCATCATCACCTGATGTGAGAGAGAGAGAGAGAGAGAGAGAGAGAGAGAGAGAGAGAGAGAGAGAGAGAGAGAGAGAGAGAGAGAGAGAGAGAGAGAGACGAGAGAGAGAGAGAGAGAGAGAGAGAGAGAGAGAGAGAGAGAGAGAGAGACTAATGCATACCTGCTCCTCGCTAATTTAACAGACTCTCAAACACAGGAGAGGAGACACAAAATGAAGCAGACAGGGAGTGAAGGAGCAAGAATGATGAATAAAGGGATAGATGATGATGCACGGGAAGAGTAAACAGATAAAGCGCTGCCTTCAAAGTGTCCTCGGCCCCCGTTAAAATCTCTCTCCCATCGATGCTTTTGTTTATCTGTACAAACACGCCCACGCCCACGCCCCCACACACACACTAGAGGGTGGCTAACCTGCTGGACAATAAAAAGGTTCAAGATTCAAGAAAATTATAGCGGCAAACGTTTGACTTTGACTTCATGTGAACTACTGGCAAGCCTGCTCTGTTTATAGAGTACCATCTAATGTGAGCTACTAGTCTTAGCACAGCCTATTTCACTCCGTGTATAGAGTAAGCGATAGCCTAATTGACATTAGGCTAGGTACACCAAGATGCTCTAAACACCTCTAAACACACACACACACACACACACACACACACACACACACACACACACACACGTGTGTGCGGGAGCCGTATCTTCTACGCTGTAAACACAACATTGGTATCAAGGTCGTGTAAATCGGCAGACTCTGCAGCCGGTCCTCAAGTGGCCCAGATGACGAGTGGTACGGCCTGGATGAATCCGCAGCCTCAGCGGAGGAGCACTCAACCCGCTTTTGAGTCTATTCCATTGAAGATTCGAAAATATTCCTCGACGGACTCATCCAATGAACCAATCTGGGTGTGACAGTGTGTGTGTGTGTGTGTGTGTGTGTGTGTGTGTGTGTGCAGCCTGTCCTTTTGAGTCCTTTTTCGAGAGGGTTTATGCGTGCTTGGGTATGACTAGCTTTGCGTTACTGTGTTTGTTTGCGTGTGTGTGTGTTCACACTGATAATGCGTGCATGTGTGTGTGTGTGTGTGTCTGTGTGTGCCTTGGTCCATTTATTCAGTTACGGCTGTCTCCATTTTCCCATTTTCCCTCCACTCCATCTTATTAAACATTTATGGCTGCAAAATAAATAAATAAACGCATGAATTCATTACATATTATATTTCTTTATCACCAGTCCCCGGCCTGTTTAAAATTTAAGACATGTTTATGACACCAAACAAATGATTGTAATAATTAGCCCAAAACTTTGGTGAAGGTTTTGCTTATAACACAGATTGTATATGTATCTATAAAGATACATATCCAACCATGCCTGGGATATAAGAGTAAGGGGTATTATGTTTAAGTGTGTCTTGTCCGGATAAGGGAAGTGGATGAGAGAACCTCTACATATTTTACTCGCTCTGCTTCAAGATTGCTCTCTCTCTCTCTCCTAGCTCTATATCTGTCTCTATCTCTCTCTATCCATCTTCCTCTACTGTCCTCTCTCTCTTCCTCTCCATCAATCTGCCTCTCTCCACCTCTCTCGCATCTATCTCCCTACCTCTCACTCCCTTTCTTTTCTATAACTCCCTCTCTCCTCTTGTCATCTTCCCCTGCAACTTCCTCTTTCCTCTCTCTAAACGGTAGTATAAACTTAGCTCTCTCTTTCTCTCCTCCCTCTGAACGGTAGTTTAAACTCACCTCTCCCTCTCTTTCCCTCTCATCTCTCTGAACGGTAGTTTAAACTCACCTCTCTCTCTCTCTCCCTCTCATCTCTCTGAACGGTAGTTTAGACTCACCTCTCTCTCTCATCTCTCTGAACGGTAGTTTAGACTCACCTCTATCTCTCTCTCTCGCTCTCTCTCTTTCTCTCTCTCATCTCTCTGAACGGTAGTTAGAACTCACCTCTCTCCCTCCCTCTCATCTCTCTGAACGGTAGTTTGAACTCACCTCTCTTCCTGCATGAATTAAATTATGAGCTTTCCCTCATCACCAACGCAACTATTTAGCTGCTGAATCATAACCGCGGCGATGATGCTACCCGTGCGCCAGTGAGCGACTGTGTTTAAACGTGAGCTAATAAACGCTTATCAGAGTTATATTTATCGTCGTGTGAGGCTGTTTTGCTGGGATGAGAGTGTGTGTTTTGGTGCTCCACCTCACCCGAGTTGGGCTGCCCATGCTTGCTGGGCCGGGCCGACTCCCAGCCGTCTACGGACTGGACCTCCAGCAGGTAGGAGCCCTTGGTCTCCCGGTCAAACACCGCCATGCTGTAGATGGAGCCCAGCTCCGGGTCGATGCGGAAGTACTGGTGGTCCCCATTCCTGTCTGCCAGCAGGGAGTAGGAGATCTGGGCCAAGAGAAAAGAGAGGGAGAGAGAGAGAGGAAGGGAGAGGTGGATGGGATGGAGAGCAATATGGGGAGAAGGAAAGAGTGAGGGATGGGAGACAGAGAGAGAGAGAGAGAGAGAGACCGAGAGGCTGTGAATGAAACCCAGGTCTTGTGGAGCTTCAATGTTACTTACCTAATCCCTGTGCCTCTAGCATGCATGCTACCGCTACAGCCGATATTCTGTATTAGTAAACCGTCCTCAACTCTTAGCATAGTAATGCAACTTTATGGTTCAGTCTATTTTGAATAGATCAGGATTTAGCCCCATTAATGTAGATATGAGTCTGAACTCGAGCAAAACACTCCACTCTGCCCGCTGTTATTTATCAGTATGCTGTCCCTTTTCAATTAAAACATCTCAACTGAATGATAAGAGACGTTTCCTTCTTCACTTGTCCATACACTTTACTCCTTTACACAAAAATATCGATTCAGACTTTGTGTGTAATGTCCGAGAGACTGAAGGATGGATTCTCTATATCAAACAGTATCTTATTATTCTTCTTTCCAGGCCTACATTATGTCAATGGCTTGCAGGGCACGTTAGAAGACTCATGGAAAGATGTATTTGTGTAACGGGTGAACGGATACACGGAAGAAGTGGAAATCATATTTTAATTCTAAATGTAGCAATGAAGAAAAAGTGAAGAAATCTCTGCATCCCAGTCAAGCAGGGGTCGGGTGCAGTGTGTAGGAAACGGTGCCATGCTTAGCACATCCAAGACAGCCGGCAGCTGCTGAGCTCTGTGGTTTAAAATTTTGATCAACAATATACGCCCATGTTAAGCTTGTTTTGCTAATTCCACCTGAAAGAAACATTTTATATTCAGGACTGCTTACAGTGTAAACAGCTTACAGTGATGTCAGACACATGTCATTAATGAGCAGATAGGTAGGCTTAAGAGTCTTGCTCAAAGGCTTCAGTATGGGAGTAAAAACGCCCCAACCCGCTAGACTAGGTGCTTCCCCTAACCGCTAGACTAGGTGCTTCCCCTAACCGCTAGACTAGGTGCTTCCCTAACCGCTAGACTAGGTGCTTCCCCTAACCGCTAGACTAGGTGCTTCCCCTAACCGCTAGACTAGGTACTTCCCCTAACCGCTAGACTAGGTGCTTCCCCTGTGTATACACACCCCTAAGAGTTTAGTGCATGTCCATTATTTGTCATGATGCTAAAAACAGCCGTGTTATTAAGTTTGGTCAGTGGTTCCCAAACTTTCTCTGCAGGGTTTATATATAAAACAAATATCACATCAGTTTGGGATGTGTCAGAAACAGGGCGTGATGCCCCCTTGTTATGCTGACAAAAAATATGTGAAAGTGAAAGTGCATGAACTTATTTCTTCATTTCTTTCACGGTTTATTGCAACCAGCAGATGAAAGCAGAACAACAGCAGGCCTGTCATGAAACGTCTTTCTGTCTGTCTGTCTATGTTTGACTATGTTTGAAAACTCCAAATGCCTCGCTGCTAAATATATGCTGTCTGGCACCGACAGGACTTGCCACACAGCACGATGCCATCGCGTGTATCAAAAAAAAAACGGGTGCCTCAACAAAAATGAGGCAATTCAAACCGGAGTAGTCTCAAGAATAGTCTCAGACTGTAGACTCTGTACACTTTCTTTGCATTTCTTTTCATTACCGGCACCGTTCCAGAACAACCTTTTCTCTGACCCTGGACCAGCCTGAAACACAGATAACCCTGCAGGACCAGAGAGTCAACAGCCCACAGCACTGTGACTATTCACCAGCCAAGGAGATCAGAGATTGACTTGAAAAACGCTAAATGTGTCCGTAATGAGACTTTGTTTCTCATTCAGGCCAGACTTGTTCTGTCAAACAATGCTGTGTGTCTGCATCCTTGGCAGAGAGAACCATTATTGACTCAAGTTAAAAAAGATTATTTTCAAGTTTGTAGATGCAAAACTTTAGCTTGATGCAACTGGGTACCTTACAATACTGTTCTATAAAAAAAATCAAGGTCTGGACGAATATGGCCTTCATATTTGAGGAGGAAGATATTGATTTCATTTTGGCCATTAATCATCCGAAGACTTGCAATTAATTTACATAAATGGGCATACATTTACATAAAACCATATGGCGACATAAAGCCAACAGATACACAAGCAAGCCGTGGGGTATTTAATTTTTTCAGACGCTTTTATCCAAAGTGACTTACAATAGTGTTTCAACAAAGGAAGGTAAGAGAACAACTTGTCAAAAGTGCATTTAATTTCTAACAAGTCTCCAATAACTGAACCAGTGCTCAGGTAGAAGTACAATAATTCAGGCAAAAGTTTAAGGGAAAAAGTACAATAAGTTGGCAAACAATATGCAACAATATCTAGAACAATATATACCTATCTATAATATGTAATCTACTTTTGACTGACTTAATTGACTTAGCGCTACGAGGAAAGATCCGGGAAGTGTGTCCTGAAGAGATGGGTTTTCAGCCTGTGGCGGAAGATGGGGAGTGACTCTGCAGTCGTGACCTCCGTGGGGAGTTTGTTCCACCAAATTGGGGCCAGGACGGAGAAGAGCCGTGACCGCATAGATCGGCCACACGGGCCCCTAAGTGAGGGGGCAAGCAGACGGCCCGAAGAAGCCAAACGAAGTGGACGGGTTGGGATGTAGGCCTTGACCATTGCCTGGAGGTAGGATGGAGCAGTACCTTTAACTGCCCTGTAGGCTAGCACCAAGATCTTGAACTGGATGCGAGCAGCTACAGGTAGCCAGTGTAGAGTCCGAAGGAGGGTAGATGTGTGGGAGTACTTGGGGCGGTTGAACAACCGCAGTCGCAAATTGAGCAGTCATTCACTATTGTTCGGGATGTGCTATAATATCATATAATATAATAACTATAATATAGTTATATAATATTGTTACCGCTTCTGCGTCAGACGTAATCGGGCTCCTGTAGTGCGCACAGCCCTATGGGCGCACGGCGGGGATATAGACAACTTATATAGAATATAGTTTAGAACACAACGATCGCAACTGCTGCCACTGTCGGGCCTAGGCCTCCTTGGTTCAAACCTATATGGTTGAATCCCTCTTTCTGCATTCAATTCAATAGTTTCCTCACTGGATGAATCACCTCTATAACTCGCCATTTTACAGGTGTACAACGGAGCACATACGACGTCAACGGCTTCATAGCAATCCCATGACTAGTAAAAATGGCCACGCCCAGTGCAAATACGATAAATGTTTAAAGAAATATTATTAAAAATACTACATGAAGTCGGAAATCGACCATATTTTCAGAATATGTAGAAAACATAATTATCTACACATACACATTTTATTTTCATAGCCTATTAGTGAAGTATCTCTTTAAAATAATGACAGAAACCCCAAACGGTCTGTGTGTACATAGGGGCGTATAGCTCAGGAGGTAGAGCGGTCGCCTCACAACCGAAAGGTCGCTGGTTCGATCCCCCGGCTCCTCCTAGCAAAAACTGTCGAGGTGTCCTTGAGCAAGACACCCTAACCCTAACTGCTCCTGACGTGCTGGCTGTCTCTTTGCATGGCTGACTTGCGTTGGTGTATGAATGGGTGAATGTGAGGCATGACTTGTAAAGCGCTTTGGATAAAAGCGCTATATAAAAAGCATCCACCCATAAGAATGCGTTCTCTGTGGAACGTCTGACTTGTAGCGAGTTCCAGCGTTAGAACACAGTGCCGTTAGAACACAGTGGCGTGAGAACACGCGGGGAGGGGGGGAGCGAACAATGCTGTGCGGAGAGATGCGTGTAAAGTTTACAGGCCTTTTAGGCTTTAGCTTCCCTGTCAGTCAATGCTCCTCCAGGTCATCTGAAATGCTCCCAACGGGGCCATTGAGAATTCCCACATTGATGGGACTTTCTCAATGGCCCCGTTGAGAAACACATTGAGTGTGCGTGTGCGTGCGCGCGCACACACACACACAGACACACACACACACACACACGACAACATGGCACTCATGGCATTTTTGAAGACTCTGAAATTCAATCGTCAGGCTAGTTGAGAAGACACTGTGAATGCATTGGCCATGGGGTGAACACAGGAGAAAACTGTGGCATCTCGGTCTCCAATACATCTCACAATTCACAAAGGACCAAAACCACCCTGGGCACCATCTCTTCTCCCCCCTACGGTCCGGTCACCGGTTCCGCAACATCCGTACAAGGACTACCAGGTTCAACGACATTTTTGTGTGTAAGCATTCCATTGTACTTGTTGCAAATGGCAAATAAAAATCTTGAATCTCTAATCAATACGATAGCAGAGCCAGGATATCAGCACCTCCTGCCCTTGGTCAGCGATTGAGCCTGTGACACAAGCTGTTCAGCACCTGGGCTCCAGGCTACACCACAATGCATGACCAGAAGTAGCAACTGCTGTGCCTGAGTGATCTCCCCTGTGCTGTAGTGGACTGGACCTCCACATGCCGGACTACCACCATGATATCAATTAACACAGAAGGTGTGAGAGTGCCTCTCCTGTTTTAAAAATGTTTCCAGTTTTCAAAGAGCGTTTAGCAATTTTCAGAAACCGCGAGAAATGCAGTGCGAGAGTGCAACGCACACCCCTGGAGCCAAACTACACACATGTTTATCAACCAACACTGCTGACGGACTTATTGGATGGAACAGGTGAATAAGCGTTATCATGTATCCACATTTGCTGCTGTCGGTTTTTTATTATTTTTGATTAACCTATTATTTTTTTTCATGTTTAGCATATGCAACGCTTCCTATTCTATTGGTGACGGACACAATTTAACATTTCATCAATCTCTCCTGGAATATGCAGCTAATTAAACACCATTTAATCAGTTGAAATATTACGTAATTCCCCTTTAAAATTGCAGGAGGAACTGTGGTCAAACCATTCATGCTGGCTGCTCTAAACCGCTGATAAGTTCATAATTCCGAATTCCGAAATAACCGTGATACATCTTAATGAAAATCTAAATTAAAACACAATCTGGAATCGGGAGGCGTTTCATGTAGCATGTCGATATTCTTTCCATGTCTGTAAAAGCAGCAATTCTGGCCAAGAGTGACACAACCTACAGTGTATACGAGTCTCTGTATGGGGCTCATGCCTTCTCTTAGCGTCATCATGCAAGAGACATTCCCATTAGGGAGTGTTTCTCCGCAGTGTGTGTATGTGTGTGTGTGTGTGTTTCTGCCTGAATCTTCCCATGCTCCCATCTATCCCGCCAAAAGGTCCCTGTACACCGCTCTACCCTCACAGTAACCCTTCTCCCTCTCATTTCCTACGCTCGCCCGGACACCAAAAGGCAGCCTCGTCTCAGAGTTTGGGGGTAGTTCCAGAGCGTATATGGATTATCTGTCTGGCTGAATTGATGACCAGCGGCTGGTCGAAGAGGGGAAGAGGCCCGCTCTACCCAGCAGCTACAGTCCCCTCTTTCTCTCGCACCGGCTTGTGTGCAAACTGTGCATGCGTGCGCACGTGTGTGTTTGTTTGTCTGTGCATGTGTGTGTGTGTGTGAGTGTACGTGTTTGTTGTGCGTGTGTATGTCTTAGAGATAGTGTGTGTTTGAGTGTATGTGTGTGTGTATGTATGTTTTCATGCACATGTGTGAGAGAGAGCACAAG
>CM051000.1:37820779-37825779 GCA_027704905.1 Muraenolepis orangiensis | reverse complement strand
AGTGTTCAATTAGCTTCATAGAGTTTGTGCTGCATAACCTGTCTATGCACACATATAGCATGTGGTTGTGTGGTTGGGCGAATCCACATGTTGCCATCTTTTAGAATATATGGATTCCATTTTTTATGGTGCTCTGGAAACAATATTGTGTGTGTGTGTGTGTGTGTGTGTGTGTGTGTGTGTGCGTGCCTGCATGTGTGTGCGTGTGTGTTTTTAATGGACCGTAACCTTCCATAAGTCACGTCAAGTTCGTTTTTTTCCCCAGAGTTACATTAAAAAAAGGCCATTATATTTGCATTAGCTCTGAGTCCGTTGCTGTCCTCAGACTCCCAAGAATTCTGTCTCTCTCTCGCCACTGCTAGCAGCACTTCATATTCATGGGCAAAAGCATTCACCACATGAGGTCATATTTAAAATACACGGTCCAAGTTCGAAAGCTGACACACCTGTCAGTGTATATGTACAATATACAGTATGTACATGCAGGGTGCATGTACATATGCAGAGACAGACTTCGCTATCCAGATAGATATATAGCTAGATGGAGACTTATATGTGTCCCTGTAGGGAAATTGGTTTGCAGCATAATCACAGGGCATTTCACCATACATCAAAATAAGTACTCATACACATACTTTATGTGTCATACCTAGATGTAGAGGAACATTATTAGGACCGGGGCCTTCCTTCCCAGACCTGCAGGGCATCCTTGTGACCAGGGGGGAGTGTTAAAGAGTAGCTCTCACCACTATGGGCGTGTCCCGGACGGTGTTCTCGGGGATGACCACGTCGTAGCTCTCCCTCTCCCACTGCGGGGGCTGGTTCTTCACGTTGGTGATGGTGACGGCCAGCTCCACGGAGCTGCTCCTGTTGCCCCCGTCTGTCGCCACAATCTCCCTGGTGATATAGGTCCTCTGTGGAGGAGGTGGATGTGAGGAGGAGGAGGGGACGGGGGAAGAGGAGTGGATGGTGGAAGGAGAGGAGTGGGGGGGAGGAGAGGAGAGGAGGGCGGGGAGGTAAGAAGATGAGTAGAGAGGTGAGTAGATGAGGGGAGAGGAAAGCAGAGAAGAAGAGAAGAGAAGATATGAGGGGAGAGGAGAGGAAGGGATATAAATGGAGAGGAAAGGACAGGGAGGGGAGGTAAGGAGATGAGAGAAGAGAGGAGAGGGGAGAGGAGGGGAGAGGAAAGTAGGGGGAGAAGAGAGGAGGGGAGAGGAAAGTAGGGGGAGAAGGGAGGAGGGGATAGAATGGGTGAAGGGAGGAGGGGATAGAATGGGTGAGGGGAGGAGTTGGATAGAAGTGAATAGATATAAAGAAGTGAAATGAAGGGAGGGGAGGGAAGAGGAGAGGTAGGCAGATGACAGATGAGATTAGAGAGGAGAGAGGAGACAGGTGAAGAGAACAAAATAGGAGATGAGGGGAGAGAGACGTGGAGAGCAGAGGCAAAAATACATTAGAAAAGAAAAAGAGCTGAACTTGCGTGGAGGCCATTAGTTAACCACATCACACCTAGGCGGCAGACGGGTACATATTCCCTTTTTAACGTTTGACACTCAGTATGTGCCCTATTCTAATGTCTTCTATATAGCTTGTTTCAGTGTTAAACACGTCACACATTCATCCTTGTTGACGGTGGCAGATGTGGGGTGTGTGTGCTCGGGGACTTGGTAAATATGTTAAGTTTGAAACGGGCTCGGTTTAACAGGAAAACAGCATTGCGTCGAAGACTAATGGTCAGGTTACATAACCTTACATATTAATAATAATCAGCTGCAGGCAACTGATTATTATTATTAGTCTTTCCTAATATGAATTGGGGGAAAAAAAGGATATGAAAAATCTATGTTAATAATGTGCTAAGGATCTGCCAATTGTTTCACCATCCACTCCCTGTGATTAACACAGTTATTGGCAAGCTTTAAATATTACATAACACTCTCCCGAGAGAGAGAGAGAGAGAGAGAGAGAGAGAGAGAGAGAGAGAGAGAGAGAGAGAGAGAGAGAGAGAGAGAGAGAGAGAGAGAGAGAGAGAGAGAGAGAGACTGAGACTCATACAGATACTTGCTGACACTCTGGCACCTGCCAATGTCTCTCTCTCTCTCTCTCTTTCTCTCTCCCTCCCTCCCTCCCCCTCACTCTGTCTCTCTCCAGTCTCCAGTGCCGTTAGCAGAGAGGATTAAGTCGTCTGAAGTGGGCGTTCCCAAGGTGATAACACAACATAATCACTGTGCTCTTGAGTTATAATGCATTCACACTGACTGCAAATGGACAGTGACAGATAAGTCCCCCCGGCGAGTCTCCTGCTGAATCTAGTGAGTTAGGTTAGTACGTCAGTAAGCCACCCGTGAGTCCCGCGGGGGGAGTCTACCGCACCGGATCTAGTAAGTTAAGTTAGTGAGTTTTATTAATAATTATAAATGAATAAACAATGTTCCTTTGGATGAAACTTCTCCCCCAACACCAGCACTATTCCTGGGCTTAGTGTGACAGCTGCTGTGCGTATGGGCACGGGTATGGAGAGTTGAAAAGAGAGAGAGAGAGAGAGAGAGAGAGAGAAATAGAGCAGAAGAGTGAGCAAGATTTGGGAAATAAATATCCCCCAAAAAGGAAGCCCCCCCCTCTCATTATCTGCTCCCCCTTCCTACGTTGTTCCTCTCCCCCCTGTGGTGCAGCAGCTACCACGACGCTGTGGGCAGAGAAGTTCGCTCACTTATAGCTGACGGATGGCTACGGAATTGCAAACAAATTGCACTCAAATTACAGCGCTTAAATCTTACCTACAGCATCTTCAACACTATGGGGTAAGAGCGCTGCAGTGTACTCAATGCTAATAAAGTACCAATTAAAAAAGAAAAAAAAGAAACATAAACAAGATGGACTTGAACAAGAACAAGAACTAATGCAGGAAATATCCTGATCTACGGATGTTCTGTGTGAATCTGGAAGGTTCCACCTTCTGTGATGAGTGAGTGACATGTGTCATTTGGTCATTTGGCTTAGCTGGGGGGAGGGGGGGCACTGTTTGACTTCCTGTCCAGAACAGGAAGTGCCAACCTCAAGCAACAAATTTCTAGCGGAGCGTCCGAGATTCGATGTTACACTGTCATGCACGTGTTTGCACGTACGTGTGTGTGTGTGTGTGTGTGTGTGTGTGCTCACCTGGGAGATGGGCTGGTTCACGAACACCCAGCCGGTCAGAGGGTTGACCCGGAGGTATTCCGGCTGCTCGTCGGACATGGAGTAGGCTACCGCCGCATTGGTGCCGAAGTCATCGTCGTGTGCAGCCACCCGTAAGAAGCTGGTGCCGATCATGGTGTCTTCACGGAGGAAGTCTAGCGTGAAGGAGACACAGATTCAAATACAAAAATGTTGCACAAGGAGAGACACAGAATGTTACCTTAGTATGCACATCAACTATTCGATTGTATATTGTATTATTATCTGGACACCATGTGACTGTAAGCACCTCTCTTTAATGAAAAATGACATTACATTACAGTCATTTAGCAGATGTCAGGTAGGTAAGAGAACTACTAGCCACCAGAAGTCATACGTGCATTTCCTTCCTTACAAGCCGGTATAATAGGTTGACTAACAATAGAACAAATATATGGTGAACAATAGCACTACCAAGCGAGCAATAGAGCAAACAGTAGAGCTAACAAGACGTAACAAGGGCCAAAAGAAAGGGTCAGGGTTGGTACATCCTGAGATACATTTTACTTTTGTAGTTGCAACCAAGGGAGTGGATAGGGTTTTCAGGTGAAAGGTACTGGAGGCATCCTTGATGCCAATATTCTCCAAAATCACATGGCATCTAAATTCACCTTAGGTCACTTTAGCAAATAGCTCTGCGGTTCTTCCAACAAGTGTTCATATCTACCTTCAGACTGTGTTTTCTCTATATAATGTTCGGAAAGTAGAAGCTGGAGTATACAGACGATCGACTCACACTCGTATCGGAGGTTCTCGAACTTGGGGCTGTTGTCGTTCTGGTCCAGGATGAGGATGTTCAGCTGGCAGATGCCGATGAGGGGGTCAATGGCCTGGTCGGTGGCCGTCACCGTCACCGCGTACTCCCGCTGGCGCTCCCGGTCAAACTTCCTCGCCGTCAGGATCACCCCTGCAAGCCAAGCAGTTTGGTGGACAAAGTTGGACCGGAAACTCGTCCACAATTTGGACGAGAACCACAATCTACTCCACCGGCTGTGTGTTTGGGAGCCGGTCTGTGTGTGGGGGGGGGGGTGCCATGGCATGAAATAAGGCTCCAGGATGATTTACTCTCTATCTCTATGGATCTATATTACCAGAAGTGATTCATAGTGGTAGTGTTCAATAGTCGTGAGTCGTAGTAGTAGTGAGAATTAGCAGTGAGAAGACGTAGTTGTGAGTAGTAGCATTGAATAGTAGTAGTAATAATAGTAGTACTGAGTAGTATTTGTAGTAGTAGTAGGGAGTAGTAGTAAATAGTAGCAGTAATAATAGTAGTAGTAAGTAGTACTAGGAGTAGTGAGAAGTGGTAGTAGTAGTGGTAGGAGTAGCAGTGGTAGTAGTAGTAGTATAAGTGTGTAGTAGGTATAAGTAAATACCTCCAAATGAAAATGTATAAATGTAAATGTAAGTGTAAATAGTAGTAGTAACAATAGTAGTAGAGAGTAGTAGTAGTAGTAAGTAGTGACATTAGTAATAGTAAGTAGTGGTAGAAGTAGTGGTGGTGGGAGTAGCAGTGGTAGCAGTAGTAGTAGTAGTAGTAGTAGTAGTAGTGAGTAGTAGCAGTAAGTAGTAGTCTTGAGTAGTAAGTAGAAGTGAATAGTAGTAGTAATAATAATGGTAGTAGTGAGTAGTAGTAGTAGTGCTGATAGTAGTAATTGTAGGAGTAGAAGTCACAGTAGAAGTGAGAAGTAGCAGCGAGTAGTAGGAGCCCAGAATAGTATATAGAAGTGAATAATAGTAGTTATAATAGTAGTAGTGAGTAGCAGTAGTAGTAGTAGTGCGTAGTG
>CM051000.1:37735779-37815779 GCA_027704905.1 Muraenolepis orangiensis | reverse complement strand
ACCTCAAAACAATGAACTTTACTTAACAATTCACTATATGGGTGCCACTTAAGTTATGGCTGTCAATTTGTCAGAACTGAACCTCGACATGTAAACATGACAATATTCAGGTTGTGAGTTAGGGGTCCTGTTGGAATGAAATATAATTTTGGTGTGGAGCTAGTTTTGTAATTTTGATGATTTGGTTTATGTATGTGTCGTTTCCCCCAAGCTGTATGTCAAATCCCTCGCCCGAGTTTATTCAAATGAAATAACAACGGCATGACTATTATTCAGGGTGTGCGGGGGTTGTGTGTTCTGCATATCCGACACCAAATGTAAAACTAGCCTAACAAATGAGGTTCATTTAGCCCGCGTTTGTGCAGAAATTGTATTACAGTAACACAAAAAAACGACCACAACCACATTACAATCTGTCTACCCCAGTGGTGCAATCTCACATAAATAACGTGTTTTCCAGTTAGAACACACACCACACACACACACACACACACACACACACACACACACACACACACACACACACACACACACACACCACACACACACACACACACACACACACACACACACACACACACACACACACACACACACACACACACACCACACACACACACACACACACACACAGCCTTCCCGGGATCCCCCCAAACTCTGTGCTCGAAAATATGCCCTCGAAAGGAGGAACATGAAGACATAGTTTGTTAAATAATACAGTTTTATCACAATAGCCCAACTCTCCTGCTGAAATGTAAGCCGTTATCTGGAAAGAGCCTTTTCAGATTGCTTCTCCCCCCCCCCCCCCTCTTTATCTTTTTGTCGGGCAATATTTGTTGTCGGTGACACATTGTCCGGGCCCAGGTTTACACGACAATGATGGCACTTTGAGTTAGAGAAGGCAACACGTGGTGAGTGTTTGAGTGTTTGAAGGGCCGGTGCCCGGTGAGAGGCCTCCAACAGACCCATAGATTGAGGCCACGCGCTGCAGTTTGGCGGCTCATCTTGGCCCCCTGCGCTCTCATCCCTCATAAGTCTGGTCCTGTTTTGTTTTTTGTCTGTTACTGTAATGTATGATAGGTTTTACATTTCTGTATTATCGAAGTGCTGCGTCGTTGTCTTGGAAGCAGCAGCGTGTCCTTCCAGAGTTCCCGAGGAAGCGGGAACAGATTACAAAGAGAAAATACGTCCAATGGAATGAAAACATCTTTAATCGTGAGAGAGAGAGAGAGAGAGGGGGGTAGGGGGGGGACAGAAAACCAAAGTCCCGGGCCAAGAAGGGAACAACGCAACAGCTCTCCTGTTTCTACTCCAGCAGAACATATTTGTGGAGGGGATTTGCTTAAAAGCTCAGAACTGTGTGGTGGATCCTCATGCCATGCAGTCACCAGCTCTCCACTGACAACACTCACACTTTCCCTGCAATCCACTGGCAATGATAATCTCTATTGTATTTGTGTTGAATTGAATTGTATTGTATTGTGATACAATGTAACAGTTCAAATGGCTACTCTTTGGTGCTGATGGGATCAAGTTAATCTCCATAAAGCTTGGCAAATTACCTTACTTTGATTGAACTTTAATATTTGTTTGAGATGGTAAACGTTGGCTGAGGACGCATGACTTCCGATCTCTCTATATATATATAAATGCCATATGCTGGGACAACACTCGATACGACAAATGCTTCAACTCAGAACAGCTATGTGAACATAGCATCAGTCACAATTAAACATAGGCATGCAACCGATGCAAACTCACACAAACGCAAGCATTGTGCCCTCGTTGATGTGATGTCAGCGCGTCACTTGATTCACCTCATCAGGCACCCGGGCACAGCACTGACTAAGGGGAGCTTGAAAGAAAACAGCCCTTTCTTTAGTTTGGGTTATGTGTTAACGCCTCTCAGGAGACGACAACACACATATCGTTATTGTACAAATCACCACCACATGAGAATCATCCTATTGTTTTACTCCAAATAAACACATCCGATCCTAGATCAGCACCATGCAGTTAAATCACACAAGACAGCGACCGGGAATCTGGATTCACAACAATCCTACTCTCGCCCCAACAAAAAATGTTTTGTTTCCGGGCCTAATATAACAGTTTGAATTTGAATGAAGGAGAAGGAGGAGGAGGCAAGCTGCTGAGGCCTGATGCTGAGAATTACTGAGATCTGTCAATGAAAACAATCCCCACAGGCCTGGAAATACACCAAACCATCCTCCTCCACCCCACTCTCTCTCTGAGCGGCCCGAGTCAGTGGGCTGCCTTTCTCTTTTCGCGCTCTGCGACACTTTTATTTTTGAGTTTTTTTATAAAACACATTTAAGACAATGGTGTCTACATGTTCTTCCTTCCGACGTCTTCCGCCGCTGCTGCTGCTGCTTTGGCTATGCGCAATTTTCACGATCGTTACACTGCCTGTCAAATCTGTCAAGTCATTCTTCTACGCCCGCTGTCGGTACACACGGTAAAGAGCGCATCACGCCTGTCTCTCCTGTCATCGAGGCTACTTCAAACAAAGGCTTTCCAAACCTGAACACCAGGCGGCGGCAGGGCCTTCGACGGTGTTGACGAGACAACGCCGGGCGTTGATAAGACGGCGTCGGATCCCCCGCCACTGCTTTGGTTTGTTAATTTATCTAAAGACTTAAATACAGTATGTGCAACAAACACATGCCGCTAACGGAGTTAAAAAGGCTGAATGAAAGCGAAATAGAGAGGCACTGGCTGGCGGAGAGACACGCTGTGGCTTTGAACTCTAAATGTGAGCCAGAGAGAGAGAGAGAGAGAGAGAGAGAGAGAGAGAGAGAGAGAGAGAGAGAGAGAGAGAGAGAGAGAGAGAGAGAGAGAGAGAGAGAGAGAGAGAGAGAGAGAGAGAGAGAGAGAGAGAGAGAGAGAGAGAGAGAGAGAGAGAGAGAGAGAGAGAGAGAGAGAGAGAGAAATTCATTAAGGACGGCTGAGTAACCCGTAAGTCACAGAACACATTGGTATTTCATCTGAACACTGCCTCTTCACCATCCTTTTCACTCTATCTGTGTGTGTGTGTGTGTGTGTGTGCGTGCGCGTGTGCGTGTGCGCGTGCGTGACACTCTTAATTTATCCCCAGGTGTAGGCGTAGAGAAAGACAGAAAAAGATAAAGACTGAGGGATGGAGAGAGAAAGGAAAAGGGAGATATATATATATATATACAGAGAGAAAGTGAGAGAGAGAGAGATAGAGAGAGAAATAGGGAGGGATGAAGAGATTGAAAGAGAGTGAGTGAGTGCGTGGGCTGAGCTTGGACACACTAATTACATTCCTCCTTGTCTGAAGAGGAAGAGCGGTAAGAGTGTGCATGTGCACTTGCGTGCGTGCGCGTGCGTGCGTGAATGCGTGTACATGTATGTACGTTTGTGTGTGTGTGTACGTGCATGTCTGTGTATGTGTGTGTGTGTATTTGGGGTGTAGGTGGTCGTGTCACAGTTGCCAAGTCCTTAATCCAAAGGTTTTCTCAAGAGAAAACATGGCTGGAATTTAAATCCTTATATACATCCTTATGGGTTATAGGTTACAACTAACACTCCACCCAGGAAACCTGCGTGTGCAGTGTCAGTGTCAGTGTCTGAGAGAGAGAGCGAGAGAGCGAGAGAGAGAGAGAGATGCATCAGCCACAAAGGCAAACATAAGCCATGTGTCACATTTAAATAAAGGACAAGGACAGGGCTGGGTGTGAGACAGCAGCTTCTTCCATGTACGACTTGCAGGTCAACCCAGTAGGTCATCCCAGTAGGTCATCCCAGCGGACCGGAACAAGGGAGCAGAGTCACAGCAAGCGTTCAAAAACCACGAGGTCAAGTTGGAGGGTAAAGGGCAAATCCAACAACAACAAGAACATCAACAACAACAACATCTGGCCTCCCACTTTAATGCAAAGCAGACCAGCAGTCTCCTCTTACCTCAGGCCCTGAGTAGCACAGTTAAATGTTCAGTCGCGACTGTCCCTCCTGCCGTTGACAGTGACTGCATGGCGCTTTTTAATAGGCGCTCTGTGATGCTGTTATTTCTTTTAATTGGGACCTCTCCACCATCAGCCCTCGGCATCCCGCCGGCCAGCCAGCCAGGGAAGCCGAGCTGACCCCGGAGCAGGGCCCGCCGCGCCTTCACTAGACTCTCCGTGTGTTAATTATGAGCCGCTTTTAAACACTGCATTAATAAACTAATAAAGTGGAGAAAGCCGGCGAGGTGAGCCCCACATTAAAACCCTCTAACGAGGTGGAACGTCGGAAAAAAGGATTTGCAGGGCCGCCGGGACGACGTAGGGAGAAAAAAAAAGACCTCCTGCCTCTCCTGTTAACCGCTGAAAACCGCTCTCCTGTTAACTTTACCCACCACGCGCGACTTGTCGGCGGTGCCTGGTCGTCCTTACATCGATTCTGCATCGTAATGTGCACACAACTTTGCATATATATTTGAAGACGGCTAGGCAATTTTGTTGTACTTCTACAATAAAGGCATTCTGATTCTGATACAATTAAGGCTGAGCAGCAACACGCTGACCGAGCATACATATGATTTACATCATATGGAAATCATATGTATACATATGAGGGACAGAAAGCACGAGCAGATGAATAGCGGTAGTAATATTTTTGACTTATTGATATTTTTATAAAATATACTGTATGTACACGTTAGAATGCATACATTAAGAAAAGTGTAACTTTCCGGGGGTTCAGCCAGAACATTAAAATCATTATAAATATATACAGTATATATAAAACAGTCAGTGTCCCGCACTGGGCTCAAACTGACGACCTCCGGCATGAGTGGCGACGTTCTAATGTGAGAGCTAAAACCCATATGCTCTAGCTTCATCGCTAGAATGTCTATTTAGGCTTCGGGGAGTGAGGTTTACCACTGCACACCGCCACCTGCTGGCGTCCGTTACACATACATACTGTATATAGGATTGAGAAGAAATCTCAAGGTCACCTCGGGTGGTGGTGTGAAACGCGAGTGTTTAGTTTAAGTTCTCTCCATGGCTGCGGAAAAGACACAAATGTTACCAGCAACATAAGGCAGTTGGTTTTCTGTTGACTGGCCAAGAGCTTAATAGAGAGATCATAATCATACACATCAAAGAAACACACGTGCACACAGAATTGCTATGTATGTTTCTTTTGGGTTGATTTTGTAAAGTCGACTTAAAATGTGTCTGTACATCAGGGTTCTCATCGAGGCTTGTGGTATCGCTGGTGGGATTGAAAACAACTCACTCACTTTCATCAACAGACAAAGCTAGGTGCCAACACTATCCAACAGTTCCTGATTTCAAGTCTTGTGTGTGCCGGCCACACACACACACACACACACACACACACACACACACACACACACACACACACACACACACACACACACACACACACACACACACACACACACACACACACACACACACACACACACACACACACACACACACACACACACCACACACACACACACACACACACACACACACACACACACACACACACACACACACACACACACACACACACACACACACACAGCTAAACAATGGTATTGTTTTTACCTTGGGTTGAAAACAATTATGAATGCATTAACGATTGATTACATTGAACGCATTTTTATTAAACCAAGGTATGCGAATCAATTATGTGTTTTTATTTTTTATACCAATGTTTGTTCACGTGTCTAGCAGTCAGATGCTTATAATGTCTCAAACATTGTAAATAGATTTATATTAGTAATTAAATAGGTATTCAATTAATTTAATAAGGTGAATGCTGAGGCCTAATTCTGAGGATTATTATTATTGTAGTCAATGCATATTCAAAGATATTGCAACTGGAATAAAAAGGATATGAAGTTCTGACTACACCCACAGGCATATTGTAAAGCCAACATCACTTTGGCCGATTGATATCGTGTTTAAAAACAGCAGACCTGGCCAGACCCAGGACTTGCATAGCGATGAGCAAGCAGCGGGGACAAATTAAAAACCATATTTAAATTCGGGAAAAAAACAATTTAGTTAACTCATTATCTGATCGTTGCCAATCACACTGTTCGCTACGAGCCTTCCTCGGTGGGCAATGCAAATGGAATGAATGGCAAAGACACTCGGAGACGACAGCCAACGTTATTGCCGGGGAGCGGAGGAAATTGTGCCCTGAAGTTTTGAGTAATTTAATTTCTCCAAGTCATCGTATCGCCCTTTAATGTGATACACAGATCTGGCAGTGCTGGCCATTTAGAAAAGGGTCAAATGGCTATGAAATTGATTTCCACCCCATCCATCCATGTGGGTATACACACACACACGCGCGCGCGCGCGTGCGTGCGTGCGTATCTATATGTGTGTGTGTGTGTGTATCTATATGTGTGTGTGTGTATATACATATATATATATACACACACATATATATATATATGGATGGAGCTATTTTTCTCCACCAATGGGAAAGCACCACCCACGCACAAACAAATTACATTGACAGCAGCCCTGGATAACCTTTGACCCTTTCCGTGTTCCAAAAAGTTGATGTATCCTCTCAGCGATCATTATAAGGAGAGAGCGAGAGAGAGAAAAGACTGTTTAGTCCAATTTATGTGACCAATAGGAGGATTCAATCCTCCAGATTTAGATTTAGACAAGGGGCCAAGAGGGTCTTACCTTTCTGGCTGTCGATGACAAAGTTCCCCTCATCATTTCCCGTGGTGATCTTGTAGGTGATGCTGTCGCCATCTGGGTCCTTGGCCAGCACCGTGGCAACTAGTGTGTTGGGCCCTGCATCCTCAGAGACAAATGTCCTGTAGCTGTTAACACACAGACACACACAATACAAATAGTATTACAATATCTGTAAAACAGTGAGGAAGATGTGAGACCAAATATAGATTTAGATCAATCCTTGTATTGCACACACACACAGAGAGAGAGAGAGAGAGAGAGAGAGAGAGAGAGAGAGAGAGAGAGAGAGAGAGAGAGAGAGAGAGAGAGAGAGAGAGAGAGAGAGAGAGAGAGAGAGAGAGAGAGAGAGAGAGAGAGAGAGAGAGAGAGAGAGAGAGAGAGAGAGAGAGAGAGAGAGAGAGAGAGAGAGAGAGAGAGAGAAAAAAGCATGGAAATACATATGCAGACACCATCTGGAAAACGCATTAAAAAACAACATCATAATATCATGGCCGTGCCAGATCACCTCACCACACCTCATGGTGTGCTTATTGTCTACCGTTATAACATGTCATATGTGGATTGCTTTGCGGATGCGACATGAAGTGCCAATTCAATAATAATTCACTGTTTGAATGTGCCTGTGCCATATAATGCGATTTTGGAAGCATCCACGTAACCTTTCTATATTACTATCTGGGTTTTGGGGATAATACAGATTTAGGAGGGGGGGCTTAAGCTGACTACCCACACAAAAAATGTCACCCAAGAAAAGGGATAGATATTTTTAATCAAAGTGTCAACAACAATGGATGACACACTTTTGAATTGAAAAGTTTTATGATCCACTTAAGTCTTTCTGATCGATTTAAGAGTCACTGTGATCAATTATATAGAGAAAGATCAGGGGTCTTCAACATATCTTCACATGGCACATTATTAACACAAAAGATCCGTCAGTTTCAGCTGGTAAACGTTTAGTACAAGAACCCAGCAGGGCAAAAAAACAACAAGCATTTTGCCATCCAATATAGTTCATTCTTTGGCTGCAAGGATGCAGTCAAACATGGTATAGCGTAGCAACAATAAAACAAGTCTTCCTCATTGTTCCAGGGCTTCCTCGGTGTCTGCTGCTACTGGCAAGCTCTACACCCTCCTCCAAAGAACATCTATATTGGAGTTGGCTTGGAGGGATACAGACCTGCAGCGAGGTGGCAGGGAGGTATACATCCCTTTAATATGGAGGGCAGATAGCTCAGCGGGAAATAAAGCACAATCTCACCTGTATCTCTCCTCTCTCTCCCTCCCCGTGCTTTTTCTCTCATTATTTCTCTCGCTCTCTCCCCCTCTTCCTCCCTTGTGACTTTTCTCTCCTCTCTCCCTCACACCTATCTCTCTCTCTCTCTCTCCCTCCCTCACCCTTTCTCTCTCTCTCTCCTTCCTCACCCTCTCTTTCTCTCCCTTTCTCTCTCTCTCTTCCTCACCCTATCCCTCGCTCTCTCTTTCTCTCTCGCTCTCCCTCACCCTTTCTCTCTTCATCACCCTATCCCTCGCTCTCTCTCTCTCTCTCTCTGCAGGCTCCCAGATGCACAAAGCGGTAAACAGTGCAATTTTAAAAAGAGTACAGATGTGTTGCACAGTTCACAGCTGGACGCAGTGTTGGAAAACATCGCTCTAGCCGCTTAATGAGGGCAGAAAGTACAACTTTTTTGTACACAGGCACACACATGTGCATGCATGCACGCATACACCACAACACATGCATGTCACACTCTCAACCTCATGACATTGGTCAAAATGGACACAGGCTGCAAAATTATTTAAATCAATTTGGAGTCAAAGTGTGTGGAGCGAAGCCAGGCCGACAATTTAATGTTACATAATGTTAACGTAATGTAATGTTATGCAATGCAATGCAACACGCCACCACCACTCACACACATGGACCGACCACTGCTGGGTGTATTCACGGGACCGGAACCGGAAACAATGGGCACAGGTTGAATAGTTCCGGAGCCCCATCCTCAGTTCCATCAGGACCCAACTTGGGGTCAGTGCCCAACTTTCAAATCCTGACCGGTATTTTTCTGTGTCGACCTAAAGATGCCTTTGTTTGTGTCACTATTGGGCAGAGGTGTTCACCAAACGCATCATAAGACCCACGGAATGACAGTGAGCTCCAGTTTCATGTGGGGGAAGGGGGAAGAGTTGAGCAGCGGCCCCGGCTTTCAGTCGATCTCTGGGATTGTTCCTGAAGGTCCTCTGCCCTCAAGCTGTTAAGAAAAACCTCACTGCTACTTTTACTTGTCTGTTTTGTTTCAAACAATGCAATACAACAACAAAAACTCTTGTGAAAGCAATACTGTAAGCCACTGCAACATTCTTCCACAAGAAAAAAACAATGTACCTGTGTTTTAATGTTTAAACTCAACAAATGTTGTTTTAATGAATAGATAAACTATTCCCAACTATTTCACAAGCAGACTGAGGCTGTCAGCAACCAAGCCCATTGTCAAATGTTGAATCATGAACAATGATCTAAAATAAACATTGCAATTGTTTTGGTTAGATGATGAAAAACCCATGCTAAGAACAGGAGGGTATTGTATAAATGACTGTATGGAAATGTAATGTAATATATATATACTGTATATATATATACACAGTATATTCGCAGACTTATGTTGGTACAGTTAAAGTTATGTCAGTGCATGTACCGTTATGTGAGTACACAGAATGTCAATTTGAAAGAGTGAGGCGTATATTCCAGGAGGCAGAGGTGAAATTAAACACACCCAGACAGCAAGGACGCCTGCAACAGAGCAGCTGTACTGAGGTTGAATATGGACATACGGTACACGAGGAGGGGAACCCGACAAACATCCCATCGTTCCGATCCAATTTCCACATCACATGGGAGGCACAAGTGACCTGCCCACAGATCCGGTCTGTCCCGATACTCCCCTCGTTTGGCCACCATTTCTTACGCAATATCATTTCTGGGGAAATGTACTTTTAGGTGCTCTGGGCTATCGTGTTATGTAATACATTTGATTAAACACTGCAGATATGTTGTGATTGGTGTGTGTGTGTGTGTCTGTTAGTGTGTTAATGACGTCTGCATCTTGTGTGTGTGTGTGTACATTTGCATGTGTGGATGTGTGTGTGTGTGTGTGTGTGTGTGTGTGTGTGTGTGTGTGTGTGTGTGTGTGTGTGTGTGTGTGTGTGTGTGTGTGTGTGTGTTAATGAGTGTGTGTGTGTGTGTGTGTGCGTGCGTGCCTGTGAATGAGTGTGTGTATTTGTGTGCGTGTGTGTGTGTGTGTGTGCGTGCGCGCGCGTGTGTGTACAGTGACATTTTTCATTTCAGTGCAGTACTACTGTCAGTCAAGAATTAAATCAGGTCAAATGCTTTTTGTTTCATAATACACTCACAAAGAGAGACATGATAGAAAATAGAACAGAACAAACTTTCACCCACCCACCCCACCCACCCACACACAGGAAGACCAGGCTGACTGACTTCTGCCTCTCTGCTCACTCCGCTCCGACGTTTTCATCCACTGAATGAGTCCTCTTCGCAAAGAGCAGATAATCACAAACACACACACACAAATATACACACAAACACAGGCACACACACACACACCAAATGTGTGCATGTGGATGGCTCTCTCTCAGAGCCCAGCAGAACACCCGTGACACCTCAGTGTTATTTCAAACCCTGATCTTTGTAATCCATCAAGTGCTCCATGGCCAATAAAGCAGAGAGCCAGGAGGTGGTTGCGCTGGATGCTATGCGGTCTGCGTATTCATTATGGAGCCTCTCTCTATCTCGCTCTCCCTCCCCGTCTCTCTGCTCGGTCTATTTCTCTCTCCCACCCTCTCCTCTCTCGCTCCCGCTCTCCCTCTCTCTCCCTAGCTCTTTCACTCTCCCCCTCTCTCTCTCCCTCCCTCTCTCTGTCTCGAACACACACACACAGCTAGCTGGGGATTCAGATGAGCTGTCTGGTGGGTGGGGGTGGTGGTGGATGGGGGATCAGCAGATAATTGCTGGTGTTTATCTCACCTGAGGGACTGACAGCCCACTGTGGCGGTGCATAAGCCCGGCAGGAAATTGATGGTGGCATTACACGGCAGGACGCCCACGCAGTCCAGCACCGCCCTCTTAAGTGTGTGTGTGTGTGTGTGTGTGTGTGTGTGTGTGTGTGGGGGATAGACATGGACATAAACACACATGTTGATGTCCATTGCGATGATCTGGTAACACACGCCGGATAGAAGTTGACGGCGAGATAGCAGTGTAACAGGATATGTAAATTTGTGAGCATCTTCAACACGCAAAATGTTTGAAAGCGTATTAATCTGCTTACCGGTAAATTGCGACAGAATATATATACTTTAAACAAGCATTCGCAAAACGCTTTTCAAAATGGAGATTTCTAAAATACAAATTTGCTCCACAGTTAGCTTCCTCCCGCCGGAGTGAATATCAATAAATAAAGTCGGCTTCCAAAGCATGAAAATCTCACTCAGCGAGCGAGTCGCCAGGTAACATTGCATTAGTGGAACACCAGACATCTTATATTACAGGCCTTAGTAACGACGGAACATAAATTAAAGAGGCAGACGAGTTTGAATCATGCGAAACGCAGTAGCCAACCCTACCAGAACACACCGTCTGCTTTGCGGATTAGCATGTCCCGTGTGAAGAAGAAGAAGTAAACAATTCAATCATTTGCCTCAGACGGAATCCTAGTGGCGGCAGTAACCGTCACTTGATATAGCGTGATTGCAAACTACATAATCAATAAATGATTGTGTGAAGTGTGAGTCTGTGGCCGTTTGCCTGGTGATTTGTGACGCTTGTTAAAAATGGCGAGAGAGCTCCCCCACAAATCCTTGCCAGGTAAACGATGAATAATTAGTTTTTTCCCAGAGACAGATTGAGACTATAACAAGCAGGTACAATGCAACGGCTTTCATTTAGATTGGCTTCAGTTAATCATGACACTCATACTGTATAGATCCTGCTGGGCCGATTAGCATTTCAGCTGTGACGCCTCCCCGTCAACCCACGGCATTGTGGGTAGTCGAGGCGATGATTCATAACAATTCTAACTGATTAATGACTTTTACATTTATCGAACATTATTTTTGGAATTCCCCCGCCCAATGGCTGTATAATTTTTTTTATGTATTGCCAATACCATATGTCTCACTACAGTTTATGTATTTGATTATTAGTTTCATTGTCAGGGATGATGCAAAAACCACATTGTGACAGATGTGTTGCATATAAGATTTAAAGCCTCAGAGACTTGCAGTCCCTGTCCCCGGTGAGGCGTTACTATCACTTTTGGTGATATCACATCATCATCACCAAAAGTACATAAGTTAATACATAGTCAAATAACTCGTGACATGTGACATGATCATCCAAACATGACAATGTGTGTGTGTGTCTGTTCCTCTTATATGTGTGCCTCGCACGAGTGTGGATCAATGATCACAGGTTTGGGGTTTGTTTCTGCCTGTGTTTTACTGTGTTTCACCGTTTCATCACACTAATAAACTGGCATGCTGATGAGAGACGGCCTTCACCCTACTGGGTTAGGCGCCTCAATTATGTCAGAAAATATAGATAGATGTCTTAGCAAGGCGTGACTTATGCACTTACAGCACGCAGGGGTGCAGGCAATTAGCGAACCTGCTAGCAACATACTAGCCCACGTTGCGGTCTAGAATTCTGAGTGGGTTAACTAGGTTAGTTAGCCTGGGTGATGTAGCACGAAATGCTGACACTGAGGTGCCTCTAGGTTTGTATACTGGTCACAGCAGCAGCAACTGCATACTGGAGGTTTATAGTACAGTTCCTACACCTATCAGTATCGTGGAGCTGCCCCGCACTTTCCTGAGGTGTAAAACCCGCAGGCGAAGGCGAAATCTGCAAAAATGTTCCTGTAAACTCTTCCACTGAGCTGTGTTGCAATCCAACTCCCTCAAACCTTAATACTTTGGAAGAGCTTAGAATAGGATTCATAAATATCAGATTGCTTTCAACTAAAGCGCTCTTGGTCCATGGTTGAAAATAAGATAGACATCCTGGGCCTATGTGAAACATGGTTAAAACCAGATGTTTACCTACCGTTAAACGAAGCTACCCCACCCAACTATGTTAGCACACAGTTATCCCGAGAATCAAAAAAAGGTGGTGGAGTGGCTTTAATCTCAAGTTTGAAACTAACCATGAAGGAGAAAATTAACTATGCTTTTTCATCCTTTGAAGTTCTTGCTTTCTTGTCCTCAGTACGTACTACAGCAGAAAGGGCAGTAGATTCATTCTTCTTAGCTACAGTATACCGCCCACCGGGCCCATACACACGTTTTTGTGGATGAGTTTCATTGGGTTTGAGGGCTTCAGGAGAAACACTTGATTATTGTACAGCCCTAATATTCTATAGTAAATCAATGCAAAACACACACACACTTTTTGAAGGATAAATCTGTGTGTGTGCAACTTCTAAGGGAATACTCTTCATGACTGCTTAAAGCCCGATATTATGCCGCTCCCAAATTATTAAAACTGACACAAGAACGGGCAAGCACACACACACACACACACACATACGACACACACACACACACACACACACACACACACACACACACACACACACACACACACACACACACACACACACACACACACACACACACACACACACACACACACACACACACACACACACACACACACACACACACACACACACACACACACACACACACACACACACACACGGGGTGAATTCTGGGATGTTCTCGAGGGTGCTAGTGGGCACGGCTGATTGACCCTTTCTCACCGATCTGCCCGGCTATCTATACAATCAACCAATTAAAAAACATATTGGCTGCCATAGCAGCACTGGAGAGTGTGTGTGTGTGTGTGTGTGTGTGTGTGTGGTGTGTGCGTATGTGTGTGTGTGCGCTTCAGTGGTGTAGCAGTGCTGAACTGAAAAACATCTGTAAAAGCTGAACAAACAAGGCCTAATTGCTCTGTTTTTCCTCTCTCTCCCTCTCATTCTCACTCTCCCTCCATCTCTCTCTATCTCTTTTCTCTCTACTCTCCCTCTCTATCTCTCTTTATCATTGTATCACTCTCTCTTTATCATTGTATCACTCTCTCTACCACCTTCATCTACCCACCCCCTTTCTATCTCTATCATCCTCTGTGGGGAGGGCCCAACATCATAAAATTGATACTGCCGTCTTTCAATGGTAAAATACCACACTAAATGCATCTTAAGTTAACCGGTAAGAAATATGTCAAATAAATTAACGAATCATCCAACAAAATTATACACAATTTAAATAAAATCTGGATGCACCGTGAGATCCAGATCCGGTACACATTTGACACCTTACGTCCGCACTTGAATTGTCCACACGTTACACTTGTGCAAGTGAAGTGAAGTGAAAAGCTGAAAGTGAAACTGAAAGTGAAAGCTGAAACTCACACGTGCTGGGAGAACTGGGGCACCTCGTCGTTGATGTTGGCCATGCGTATGCGCACGGTGGTGGTGCCGGTGCGCGGGGCGTGACCACGGTCCACCGCCATCACCACAAACTCGTACAGGTGGTTGGGCCTCTCGTAGTCCAGAGGGCCCGCTGGGAAGATGGTGCCGTGCGGCGAGATGGTGAAGTCCGGGCTCAGCGTGTAGTAGGTCAGCTCCGCGTTCTCCTCCGAGTCGCAGTCACTGGCAGACACTGAGAGAGAGAGAAAGAGAGTTCATGTGGTTCGAGTAGTTGAATCTCACTCATGGGTTGAACCCATGAGTCCAACATAAACTGGGAGAGTTGAACTTTGTGTCCAACTGCATTCACACATCGAGAGAAAAAGCCTTTGTGTGTGAGAGAAAGAGAAGAGAGTCAAATATGTAGTCACTACTGAGAGAGAGAGAGAGAGAGAGAGTGTGTGTAGAGAGTTATTTGCGAGAGAACATTGTCATTTTGCAACATTCTGCTTTTCTGCAACACATCGAGAATCCATGGAGCAGGGAGACGTCCCCGGCCTGAATTGATTGCCTTGCTAAAACTGAAAGTGCCGCCAGGGATTTTGAATAAGCATATTTTCCAGTTTCCCTTACATTGCATTTAGCAAGTGTACACATCCAACATTTGAAAGGAGAACGTTTTTGAAAAAAACATGTTGCTGGAAAGCCCACTGACACAAACTCAGCCCAGCTCAAAATGAAAAACACACACACACACACACACTACCTTGAGCATACAATGCGTGAGCTGATACAACACGCACATGTGCATAGTTAACATGTTTATTTTGTAAGAACAATTGAGTTTGGGATATTTTTTCTAAACAATTTAAGCAATTATTAAGTTATTAAGTAATGTTTTAATAAATTGAAAATTGTATTAATTAATCAGATTTAACAGAAATTGCTTTTGTTTCTTTACTGGAGCAATGTCTTTGTCTTCTTTCCCCCCATCATTCAATTTTTTATTATCTTTTTTCGGAGAATAGAATATTAGCTAAGACAGCCTTCAACACCATTTCATTTAGTTCAAGCTGAATTTTGAGGGGTTTTCAGTTGATTTGTTTCTGTTCTGCTGTGTGTTTTTGGGAGGTTTTTTTGGTTGAGAGATTACACCGCGCTTACATGGGAAGGACGAGCATGCAGCCTGGAGAACACATAATCCTGGAATAAACGAGATGAAGTTTGCAATCATTACAGTCTCTGTATGGCCTGCAACTCATACCCACGACATTGATTGCCTCGTATATATTCTGTATAGAAATATATATATATATATATAGATCAGATATCGGTTGGTATTTTAGTTCCCACCCAGGGTATACATATTGGGGGGCGGGGGTCACTAACTACAGGTTGTTGTGTCGACAACATCGTCACCAGTGGCGATTATCGGCGACCTCAAATCTATTGACAATGAGCTCACAAATCAATTTCATGCACAGTCTACACGGCAAGGTTAATTGGGTCATGGGATGGGGTTTGATATTTCATTTTCTAATATATATCAGAAATAAAGAACAACCTTTTTTGGCCAGAGTTTTGTTTTGAGATTGTTTTTAGTTGTTTCAGGGTGTGGAACTGACAACCCTTGTGGGTAGATTCAGATGCTTTAGATTTGATAAATGTGTGTGTGTCCTGTCATGTGTGTCTATACAAACTGACTGCATGAGGCTTCAACACCAAAAGCAAGCAGCTTTTGTAAGTGTAGTGCATAATCACTGGGGTGCAGACGTTACCGGCAGATCAGGGAATCAGACTCACACAAATGTGAAAAGGTTGGCTTGAAAGGCTTCGTAAATGGGGTCATGGGCCGGAGAAGGTAATAACTATGAGAGACTCGACCCCATGAAAGAAAGTGGAGGACCCCCACACATGCCCCGATATTTGCCAGGATTGCTCAGTAGGTCAACTTGTTTTTTCACGGTAGCATAAACAATATGCTATATGTTAGCACATAGCATGGTGGGATGTATATCTTTGTAGTATATTACAGTGGATGAACATTTTGCAGCAATAATTCAAATAGATAAAGGGTCTGAAAAGAGGATTTAGCTTTTTTGTAGTGTAGTGCTATCCACACAACGCATAGTAACGTCTCATATCCAAATTAAAATCCATGTATTTCTGTAAGAAAATGGCGTGCCACGTATCAAAGTGAGCGACTATATTCTTGATCTCTGTGATATTTACTTTTAGTTCACTGAGTATTTGTCACGACCAAACCCCAACCTGGACCCGAACCCAAATGCATGACTCGAGACAAAACTATCAAATAAAGAGTCTTTACTGATGAAATGCAAAGTACACAAAAAACACTTAAAAGCTTAAAGCTCAAAACGCAAAAGACCAAATAACAAAACCTGTTATTTGGTCCTGACAGCAAGACGTGGAAACAAGGTGCTGGTTCTCTGGCATGAAACAAGACGAACTGGCACAGAACAAAGGAAGATGCAGACTATTTAAACACAAGGGAACAGGGAACAGGTGGAAACAATCAGGTGCGGGGAAGACAATCACACAGGCGGGAAAACATGAGGGGGAAGTTACATTTCAAAATAAAACAGGAAATCTCGAAACACCACAAGCACAAGACAAAAACAAATTTACTCAACACAATTATCTGGTCATGACAGTGTTGGGATTTTGATAAGATTTGTGAAAAATGGCTTTTCATTTCTAACAAGAGCTACAATCAATTGTTATTACTTTAGAAAAGTGGTAAGTTCAATACTACTACAAATTATAGTTACAAATAGTGCATGTGAAAAGAAGGGAGGTGTGTCAGATCACAATAACATCTATTTTGAGTTAATATTTTATTGAAGAATTTTGTAAATGCTGTGTGCAACCATGAAGATTCTTCTTTTTCCCAAGTTATGTTTATTAGCTTTGCGGTCATGTTTGGCTTTTTGTATTACAAAGACCTTTTCCGTTGGCATCTCTGATTATTTCTTTTCCACCACAACGCTTGTGACTATATTTTCATATATATTTCATTTGTTTGAAGACATTATTGTCAATTAATTATCCTTCTAAAATTATGAATTATGAATTAAAATATTAAACCATTCCTATCCATTGTGATTAAGACATTGCTTTGTGTTGCTAAATCTAATAGCTAGCAAGAGAGCATAGAACCCGATTCACAGTTCAGCAGTGAAGCAGTCTTACACACACATACATGTACAAACACATACAATCCACCTATCCCAAATGAATGTAAAAGATACACATGTACACTTCAAACGTGTAAACAAACAGACGCACTGAAAATAAACCTTCATGCACACGCAAACACACACAGCAGGGTGAGTGCTATGGCCTGCTTCTGGGATTCTCTGGCACCCAGCTGGGCAACTTCCTGCTGTGTCGCCAACATCTCACACGCACGCACGCACACACACACACGCACGCACATGCACGCACACGCACGCACGCACGCACGCACACGCACGCACGCTATGAAGGGATTGTTGCCCTGGAAATACACCGACTCACACTGTGCATTGAGTGTGAACCCGTGTAGGAAAAGGAGCCGCGTGCGTCATCAGTTACTCATTACATTTATCTATCTGAGAACGTCCTCTTCGTCAGACCCATTTCGTTCAATTTCAAAAGGTCAATCAGATTGAATGTCCTGAACTTAATTAGAAATCTTCTTCTGGATTTTCGGACACAGACTGTAGACAGCGTCTCCAGAAACAAACACAGGAAGCGAGGCTTTTTGGACAACATTATTATGAGTCTTCATCAAAAACGCACACAAAAACCCCCTCGTACAAACCACTGCCAAGCAGCGTTTGGATAAAACCCCATTGTACGGACATCATTTAACATGATTTAGAAGCATTGCAGCGATCACAAGCAAAAGAGTGCCACAAATAGACAGAGGAGGAAGGAACAAACATCTGGAACAGGATGCTCCAAATGAGCGTTGTTATTGAGAGAGAGGGCGGGACTTCCAGCTACATGGGTTTAGTGGTGAGAGAGAAGGCGGGACTTTTAGCTACATGGGTTTTGTGGTGAGAGAGGGGGGGTGGGACTTATGAGCATGCTTCGGAGGGAGCGATATCTGTTTCAGTTACGTGGGTTTAGCAACAACAGACATGGATTTTGCTTTATATTGCCTGGTCAAAGTGTTTGTGAAAGAAACACCTTTTTGTCATTGCTGTGTATTCTGGTCACGTTCTCATTCTTCCCGCTGAGTGTTACCTGGTGTACACACAGCTCATTAGAAGTAGGATAGCCAAAATTGTGGCTCTCATGATTAAAAAAAACTCAAAAAATAAAAACGCCTCTAGACTCATGACGCTCAAAGGAGGCCGTTAAGGAGAAAAGTACAAACGAGAAAGTAAGCAGGAGAAAGATACGGAGCGAGACCAAAATACTTACTGCACTATAAATTAAGTTAGCCATTTTGTAGTGCTAAATGACTGTAATGTAATGTAATGCTAGATGTAGATTAGAAGTGACAATGTAGATCTGACATGTTTAGTTATGTGACAGCAATGACATCATTAACGGAGACTCCCAAAATGTCTTCTTGTTTCAACTATGAAGTCACTTTATTGTTCTCTACTATATAGTCCTCTACATTGAACTCCCTATGTAGGGAGTAGGGAAAGAGGGAAGGATTTCACTATGTAGTCCTCTACATTGAACTCCCTATGTAGGGAGTAAGGAATGAGGGAAGGATTTCCCTATGTAGTCCTCTACATTGAACTCCTATGAAGGGAGTAGGGAATGAGGGAAGGATTTCACTATGTAGTCCCCTACATTGAACTCCCTATGAAGGGAGTAGGGAATGAGGGAAGGATTTCACTATGTAGTCCTATACATTGAACTCCCTATGAAGGGAGTAAGGAATGAGGGAGGGATTTCACTATATATAGTCCTCTACATTTAACTAGGGAGTAGGGAATGAGGAAATGAGGGAAAGATTTCACAATAAAGTCCTCTACATTGAACTCCCTATGTAGGGAGTAGGAAATGAGGGAAGGATTTTTGTTCTTGTGCTGTTGCTGTTGTGATGTGTGTCTTTTTGTTCTTCCTTGCATTTATTCACGATTGTTGTCGAGACTCACCTTGCAGGAGGGAGGTTGCCGTGGTTACAGTCTCCGGAACGCTGTCCTTGCTGTAGATGGACTGCAAGAACTCAGGGATGCAGTCGTTCTCATCCACGATAACCACACGCACCTGGGAGAGATGAGAGCGAGAGCGAGAGCGAGAGCGAGAGCGAGAGAGACAGAGTGAGAACGTACACAAGTTTCTGAGGGATTTGTTCAAAGACGGCGAAGAGTGAAGAGCAGTGAAGAAGAACACTTTTTATTTTTTAACACATGAAATATATATATTTTAATGTTGCTTGATTGCAGCTGACTGATTTATTAGTTTGCAGATATTAAGGCTGGGGTACAGAAGTCATGATGGCAGGCCTTTGGACAATGGGATTGTTAACAACCTCATAAATAAGACCGGGGAGAATGAATGCGAGGCAGGGCAAAGACTGTTTGGCACTGTAGTCATTAAGAATTGCACAATATCGCGTGTGTGCGTGTGTGCATATGTGTGTGCATATGTGTGTGTGTGTGTGTGTGTGTGTGTGAGTGTGTCAACGCACATGCAGTCACTTATCAAACAAACTCCACATATACACAATGATCCCTTTAAACAGCTTGACATTTAGATGGCTTAATGCTTCCCCCATGAGAACTCTGAGAACAAGTGAACAAGACGCTGGGTGAAAGGGCCGTTAGAACCAGAAACTACAGCAGTGTTTGCTGTAGGAGGAGGAGGAGGTGGGGGCGGTTATATCTACACAGTGTGTTGTGACCCTCTGCTCTTCTAGTTCATCTACCTCCTCCTCCTCCTCCATCAGCTCAGCGGACAGCACCTTTCATGGGCCCAGAGTAGAATTGGATTCATCGAAGGGTGTATTTATGTGAATCCCCCGATAAGCACCGGCCTTGTTAACCGCCGACCGAACACAACGATGGCTGTTGGTTTTGCAGCAGCCGTGGTGGGATTGTCGCAGGGGGGGGGGCTAAAAAAAGATTGGCAAAAAACTCCTTGCAAGGTAACGGCTGAAAACCCGGTTCAGACAAGAGGGGAAAAAACCCGGCGGGATCGCAGTTTCCCCGGGCTCCGGCCCGGAACCCCGCGAGCACACGTCACGTGTGCATGAGCCGAGTGTAAATACCAGCCAGACAAGGCCGAGATGAGGCATGGGAATTATCAGTTAATCCTTTGGTAAAGATCAGCTCAGTGGCCACGGCTGGCAAAATTAGATCTGACCGTGTTTCCTCCCCAAAGTGATTCATGATTGGCTGTCAGTGTCCCTGCAAACCCTTCTCTTTGTGTGTGTGTGTGTGTGTGTGTGCAAGTATATATAAAAAAACTGTATTTAATATAAAATAAGCCAGACTGTGTTCAGTAAGATATGGATGAATGTGAGTGAGCATGTGCGTCTGTGTGTGCATGTGTGTGTGTGCGTGTGCACATAAAACAAAACAATACAATTAAATGAAAAGTGAAGTGAAATCAGTTGCGATGAAGCTTGTCGACCTCAATAACACACAAGCACACACGCAAACACACACACACACACACACTCACACAGAGCAGGGAAAGCGTGAGCAAGGCCGGGCTGGTTAGGTAACTAATGGTGCCAAGGAGCTATCAGTCCCACCGGGGGACTGACTCGCGGAGCCACCTGTTAATGAAAGTCACGCTCGCAGTGCTTCCACTCCACAAAAAGATGAAATGCACGGCAGCTTGGGTTCACGGCTGGGGGAGAGACAGACTGGATGTGGGAGCGGGGAGGATGAAGTCAGAAAACACCAGAACATGCAGAACTTAAGGGGGGGATAAGACGGTGTCCTACTGAATTGTGAATGAAACCAAAAGGAAAAAATATATAGTCTACCCGCGCCTGTATTTCTACACATTTGCAGCCGGGAAAAGTTAAACAGGTGAATATCCCGCTGTCTAGCAGAGGAGGGCTGTGTGAGATGGTGAGATGAAACTGTTTTTCATTTTACGATTTTATTGAAGGTCATGGGGGGGTCACAGTACTGGTACCAGACCGAGCAGGGTTGTTTGAGACGGGCCGTGCGGGTCAGAGGAGGAGGCCATGCTGAGAGCAGCAGAAGAAGAGGGGTGTGTGGAGTTTGGAGGGAGGCAGGGGGGGGGGGGGGGGGTGTCCAGACATGCACTCACTTATCAGTGCCGGTCTGGATACTTCCCTTTCTTTATGTTTGTCTGTGCCTCTTCCATTTTTTTCCCCTCTCTTTTCCTTTCTCCTTCTTCTTCTTATCTTTATTTATTTATTTCTTTGAGTATATCTTTCAGTGTTATTTTTCCTTTCTTTCTTTCTTTCTTTCCGTTTGTCTTTCATCATTCATCCTTCTGTCGTGGCGGATGAACATCAGCCGTAATGTTTTCTGTCCACACTGTGACACGAGGACATTAATGTCAGAGGAATACTTACGACGCTGACTTTGTTAATCATTTCAATAAGCTTCAACAGGAGCGCCCACGCACCCACGCACCCACCCCCCCCTTTTTAGTAGGATAACCGCCATCGGAAAGCCTGTATATTTTCCCCTCACGGCACGGTAGCGGTGTGGCTGCCCCTGCTTTCACTTAAAACGCCACCAGGAAACAGAGAGAGCGTTCTGAAGTCCCATGATACCCCTGGCATTTAGACGTGTCACGTCTAACGCGCCACGCGGCGGGAGACAATTTGAAGCTGAGGGGGATTGCATGTCAAAGCAGATTGCTTTTATAAGTTCTGTATACTTAACCCCTCCCACGCCTCCTCCCACATACCTTGGTTTATCCATATATGCCGGTATACGTATGTCAGTGAATGTCATGTGTGCGTCGCGTTTCAGTGCATTAATGGGACCATTACAATTCCTCTTAGAAATGCAGAGGCGGTGAAGGGCAGCAATCAGCACAAACAAGCGAGAAGCAAGCACAGTTCAACCAAGGTCAACACATCATAGCCAGGTTTGAGTAAAGTGGTGAATAACTTGGGATTGGCTCTATTTCCACCACATTGTTGGCACTGTTGCTGATTCAAAGGCCACGAGTGTGTGTGTTAACATGATAAAAACACGCCAAGCACACATCAATCATACATCAAAAAGCACATCAAACAGAAGCACACATCAAACGCACGTCACGTATGCAGTAAACACACACACATCAACAGTACACACATCACATGTACAGTAAACACACACTCAGTCAACACACACACGTCACGTATGCAGTAAACACACATCAAAGACACATCACATGTACAGTAAACACATCAAACAGACGTCACGTATGCAGTAAACACACGTCAAAGACACATCACATGTACAGTAAACACACATCAAACACACATCAGTCAAACAGTAAGGACACAGCAAACACAGTTAACACACTAAAACACATCATGCACACATCAAACACACACCAAACACACAGTAAACACACGCCAAACACACCAAACACACAGTAAACACACAGTAAACACACGCCAAACACACGCCAAACACACGCCAAACACACAGTCAACAAACAGTCAACACACAGTGACACACACCAACACAGTAACACCAGTAAACACACACTCAACCCCCAGCCACTCACCTCGGCAGCGCTGCTGAGGCTGCCTAGGCCTTCGTTGGCGCGGACCAGCAGCAGGTAGCGGTGCTGGTCGCCCTCGTAGTCCATGGAGCGCGTCAGGCTGATCTCGCCCGTCTCTCCCGAGATGGAGAAAAGGCTGCTGGGGTTGATCAGCAGGCTGTAGCTGATCGGCTCGTTCTGGAAGGACACGGCGGGTGTGACCAGGACCCTGAGAGAGAGAGAGAGAGAGAGAGAGAGAGAGAGAGAGAGAGAGAGAGAGAGAGAGAGAGAGAGAGAGAGAGAGAGAGCGAGAGCGAGAGTTTTTGTCATTTTGCAGTCCTTAAGGAGCTTAAACGTGTAACAATAATAATAATAGGGAGTATAAGGACAGAGTGGAAGAGAAATTCAAGAGCCACAACGTGAGGGGTATGTGGCAGGGGCTACAGACAATAACGAATTTCAGAGGGAGAACCAGTTGTGTAGAGAACTCCTCTATCTCCCTCCCAGGAGAGTTATATACTTTTTTTGCTCGGTTCGACGTAAACGGCAGCCCGCCGAAGCCAGCGCCGCCTGAGGAGACCAGCCTGCTGAACATCTCGGAGGCGGATGTACGCCGCACCTTCAAGCGGCTGAACATCCATAAGGTGGCAGGCCTCGACGACATCCCGGGCGGCGTCCTCAGAGCATGCGCAGACCAGTTGGCAGGAGTCTTTGCAGACATTTTCAACCTCTCCCTGTCCCAGGCTGTTGTTCCCGCAGTCTTCAAGATGTCCACCATCGTGCCTGTCCCTAAACAACCCAAGGTAACCTGCCTGAACGACTATAGACCTGAAGCCCTCACCTCGATTGTCAGCAAATGCTTCGAGAGGTTGGTCAAGGACTTTATTTGCTCCGTTTTACCTGCCACGCTGGACCCATGGCAATTAGCATATCGTCAAAACAGATCCGCGGACGACGCAATTGCCATGGCCCTCCACACTGCTCTTTCCCACCTGGAGGGAAAGAACTGTTATGTGCGAATGCTGTTTGTGGACTACAGCTCAGCGTTCAACACAATAGTTCCTGCCAAGCTCGACACAAAGCTTAGAGGTCTAGGCGTGCCCCCATCCACGTGCAGCTGGATACTGGACATCCTGTCGGACCGCCGACAGGTGGTGAGGATGGGCAGCACCACCTCAGAGCCACTGACCCTCAACACGGGAGCCCCCCAGGGATGCGTGCTGAGCCCTCTCCTCTACTCCCTCTACACCCACGACTGCATGGCTATGCACAGCTCCAACGTCATCATCAAGTTTGCTGATGACACGACAGTGATGGGCCTGATCGCTGGTGACGACGAGACAGCTTACAGGGAGGAGGTCGGATCGCTGGAGCAGTGGTGCCAGGAGAACAGCCTCGCTCATCGTCAAGAAGACCAAGGAGCTGATTGTGGACTTCAGGAAGCAGAGGAGAGCACAGCCCTATCTCCATCGACGGTGTTGTAGTAGAGAGGGTCAGCAGCTTCAAGTTCCTCGGCGTGCACATCTCCGAGGACCTCACATGGTCCACGCACACCACACACTTGGTGAAAAGGGCCCAACAACACCTGTATTTCCTCAGGCGTCTGAAGAAATTCAGCATTCTATAACGGCACCATCGAGAGTGTTCTTACAGGGTGTATCACCGCCTGGTACGGGAACTGCACCGCACTCGAGCGCAGAGCGCTTCAAAGGGTGGTGCAGACGGCCCAGTATATCATTGGAGGTGAGCTCCCCTCCCTCCTGGATATATACAACCAGCGGTGCGTGGCCAAGGCCAAACGCATCATAAAAGACATTGCCCACCCCAGCCACGAACTGTACTCACTTTTACCGTCAGGCAGGTGATACCGCAGTATCAAGTGCCGTACAAACAGACTCCGAGATAGCTTCCACAGTCAGGCCATCAGGCTGCTGAACAAGGGCGTATAGCATACAATGTATATTTTATTACATTGATTTATATATACATATTGCTCTTTTTCTGTGCCGATATATTGCATTTTATAAATTGCATTCTTATATTTATGTTTTAACTTTATTCTATATTCTATTTTTATTCTATTCTATTTTTATGTTATTTTTATAACTGCTGTCTGTCGTTGGGTATTGCACATAAGATTTTCACACCACTGCTTTATACTTGTTTTTTTTTGTTTTTTTTTACACTTGTAAACAAGTGACAATAAACTTGACTTGACTTGAGTTAAGGAAAAGGACATTCAAGTACGAACAAGTCCTGAATAGGAAGCCCACATACTGTAAGTGTGTATATTCTACATTGTATATACGGAATGTTTCTCGTCCTGGGTGAGAAAAGAACAAAATGTGGGCCCTCAGGCAACAGAACAGCACTAGAATGAAGCGAATCAAAGACACGGTGGCCATTAGCTGGGGAATGACATGATGTCGGGGATGGGGAGATCACTCGTTATCTGTCAGGGCCTGCGTGAGTTCCTGCCGAGAAATGGAGCGTAACATTGTCCTCTTCAGCAGCTCACTAGCTCCGTCAGTCAGAGGAGGCCCGACACTAGATAATTAGACCAGGGCAAGGACACAAGCCATTAGAACCACCGTATTACCGCCAACAACTCACCGTGTGTGTGTGTGTGTGTGTGCGCATTTGTGTGTGTTTGCTTCATAGTAAATTGTCAGGCGCCTGTGCACACCTCTAAGTCATTGCTCCATGCATATTTAAACAGCTATCACAAGGGTGCGCAACATGATCTAATATGAACAGGATTTAGACAATGAATTAAATATTTCACACACCACTGATTCACTGATTGAAGCTTAGAATCGTGTGTGCGTGTGTGCATGTGCATGTGCATGTGCGTGCGTGCGTGTGTGCGTGTGCCCGTGTGTGTGTGTGAACAGATCAAGAGCATAGCTCTCGTGTGGTGTTCAGGCTAGAATGAGTAATGTGGTCGTAGAGCGGAACCATGTGAATTCTGTGCAAATTGCTCGCCGGGGCCAATTTAAAGAAATCATGTTATTCTTATTGTGAGCACACTTAAGATAAATGTCAGGGAGGAATTCATCCTTGTTTAAAAAAAAACAGAACTGTGCAATTACTGTAATTGGCATTTCAGCCCGAATCTGTTTTGATCATGGCTGGGTTTGTCAGGAAGGATATTGGAAATGATGCTCGGTTTGGATGCACATGTGTGCGTGTGTATGTGTGTGTGTGTGTGTGTATCCAGATAAAAGATGCAAGCCTCTGGGTTTATTTAAATGGTTTGTCCCGTTGATATATGCAGAACTCCATTTCCTCACTGTGTGTGTGTGTGTGTGTGTGTGTGTGTGTGTGGTGTGTGTGTGTGTGTGCGCGCTCATGTTTACTTATGTGTAATTGGAGTATGTATACATGTCTGCATGCACATCTATGTGTGTATGCATGTGTGTATGCACGTGTACTTACACGCATGCCTGTGTGTGCGTGTGTGTGTGTGTGATGTGCATTTACTAACGTGTGTGTGTTTGTGTGTGTGTGCACTCACGGTTGGCCCTCCGGCGTGTTCTCCGGTATGGCGATGGTGAACGAGGCGTTGGAGAACTGCGGGGGGCGGGGCCCCGCCACCACGGAGACGGTGGCGGGGGCGCTGCGGCTTCCCAGGCGGTCGGACGCCACCACGGTCAGAAGGTACTCCCTGTCCCGCTGGAGGGGCAGCCCCGTGGTCCGCACCTGGCCGTTCTGACGGTCCACCTCGAAGCGCCCGTCGCCACCTGTGTGTATGTGTGTGTGTGTGTGTGTGTCGGGGGGGGGGGGGGTAAATTAATAAATGGTTGAATGGGAAACAGTGCATTGATACAGCGCTTTTTCTAACCAGTGGCCACTCTTGCACCATTTGCCATTATGTACCGTATATTCCGGACTATAAGTCACGCTGTTTTTAGCTGTCTGGCTGGTCCTGTGACTTATACTAACCAATCAACCAATAAGCGAGCAGATTACACACACACACACGGAGAGAGAGAAACAGAGTAATTTCACACGGACTGCTCTAAAAACAGAAAGGTAGACAGCAAAAACATAGCATAGTATACAGTAGGTAGTATATAGTGTTGTTATAGTATAGTAAAGTAAAGTATAGTACAGTATTGCATAGTTTAGTATAGCATAGTATAGTATGCGTGTGTTGTTGAACACAAAGTTTTTAAGGGTTTAATATTCATTCGTTTTTGCCATGGACAACCAAAAAGGGTTTAAACTAAATGGCTATCAGATGCTACACCCTTAGGTATGTCTCTATGGGAAGAACTAGGAGGAGGGCTGGTGAAGGAGACCAGCTGAGCCTCTCCCTAGAACATCTGTCAAAACAGTAATGGACCTTTTAAACTGTAAAAATAAAAATAAATAAAACAAACTAAAATATCCACTGAGCTCATCTTTTGTTTCCAGTGGCTGCTCTGCACTGCAGAGTCCAGTTGTTTTTCCCAATCTTGTTCATGGGTGCTCCAATACTAAATGTACACCGTGAAAGTTCTCCATCTCATTCGCAAGTCACTTTGAATTTGAAGTGCCTGCTAAGTGACATGTAAATCAAAAAAAATATATATATATATATATATATATATATATATACATAGTTTGTGTAGCAGACAATTATGTTTGTTGTATTATTGTGTACCACATGTGATCCTCCTGCATTCAATTTGCCCCACAAGCAATTATTTGTGATCAAGCCCCGTCCACTTTGACTCTATGACCACATCACTAGCAACGTTACGCTTAAGAAGGAAATTAGCTTGACGGATATGATACAAATCAAATTTCTCCTACTGTCCTGAGCGTAGATGTTTATTGATCATCCGGTTAGTCCCTGGTTGCCCGTGCTGCCGGGTTTGTATAGTGAGGGAAATCACATGTGGACACTTGTTGTTTGGATGATTCAGAAACAGTGATTAGAGTGGCAATGGTTTGATAAGAATGCTTGCTGACTCAAACAACTACTAGCATACCTTTTAACGCAGCTACCCCCCCCCCCCCCCACTCTCATCCAAGTGTGTTATGTTTGTTTTCTTTTTTACATATCAAATAGGATCGTTCTGTCCTGTATAAGATGTCCTTTAATACGTCAGGTTTAGCATCAAAATACACGTAAATGTTAAAATAAAAGACACAATTAAAGAAATAAACAGCTCGAGACACAGGTGATGTCCCGCCAGGTGGTGTTATTGCTTCAATGAATCAACTCGCATTTTGCAATCTCCCATGTCATTGTTGCCCTAATGAGAGCCATTGGACGCTGAAGAAAAGAGACAGGGATCCATGGCAACCTTCTGTGCAGTGTTAATACGGCGGCACGTCCTGGAGCTTCTTTCAAAGCAGGAGACAGGAGGATTTCAGCAGTCCCTTGGTGGGTTCAACATACTTTTCACAATACAAGACAAGCTTGTTTTACTGGGAAGATACAAGTTGATCTGAAAGAGATGGGTTCATACACACACCTACACACACACACACCTGCACAAACACACACACACCTGCACAAATACACCTGTACACACACACACATGCACGCCTGCACACACACCCATACACCTTCACACACACACACACACACACACACAGACTAAACAAGATGTTCAGAAATAGGAGTAAAGAGATAGATGGACGACATAGAGTTTGTTGTTGAAAGACAGAGAATAGCAGTTTATGTCCAAGAGCACTACAGGGCTGTTCTTTGAGGCGTTGTATCTTTTCACAAAGCAAAACTGCATTGATTTAATTTCTTCATTATGTTGCCATTGTAAAGCAGGCTGGGCAACAGTAAAACACCACAACACCCCAGGAATATATACACAGAGTGAACGGATTCAAATTACAGTCGTAAAGGAGACCCGTTAAATAATGAAAAATAACCAATCCAAACGTTTTCTCTTTTTGAAATATCCTCCTAGGGCACTTTTATCTCTCTTCCATCTCAGAGAACGTCATTTACACAAACCAACAACCACAACACAGTGCATTCATAACATCACTCTAATTTAAACTCATTGCTAAACAGCAGCGCCCCGGGGCTGAACAGAATCACAGACAGGCAGCCGCATTTAGCCTAATTTGTCAAGGAATTTAGCATAGCCGAGGAAACTGGATCCAAACAATTCACTTGGATGTGTATTGATATTTTGTCATTGTACATTGTGCATTTTATATTTTTGGACATTGTATTATTAACCACCGCCATCGAAGATGAACCGGAGGTTATGTTTTCTCCCATGTTGGTTAGTCTATTTGTCAGTTTGGTCTGTTCGCAAGATAACTCAAAAAGTTATGTACAGAATTGGACAAAACTTGGTGGTTAGATTACTTATGAGCCAAGGAACACTTCTAAAAGTTGATTGAGGTTTTGCCGCAGATCCGGATCCGAATCCTGATCCAGGGGACTATTTGGTGCGGCGGAGGTATGCGTGCAACTGAGGGCCCTCTAGTTCAATCTGGTTTTTCTTCCTTGATAATTATGGGGGTGTTTTCTTTGCCAGTGTTAGCGGGTAGCAGAACATGTGGACATTTTGTCGTTTTAGCGGCACAAACTCTGCTTACCGTCAGAGAGGAAGAACTCCACTTCCCCGTTGTCTCCGCCGTCGTCGTCCCGGGCGAGGAGCTGGTAGACCAGGGAGCCCGGCACCGCCTCAGGGGACACCACCGCCAGGTACGGCACGGGGGCCATGCTCCACTCAGGCACGTTGTCATTCACGTCCGTCACCGTCATCTCCACCCGCACCAGGTACCAGTTAGCGCCTGGAGGGGAGAGAGAGAGAGAGAGAGCAAGGAAGGAGGTGGAGAAAGACCAAGAGAGAGTGGGAGGGGGAGAGAGAGGAAGGAGGTGGAGAAAGAGAGAGGGGGGGGGGGTGAGAGAGAAATAGAGAGAGATGGGGAGAGAGCAAGGAAGAAGGATGGGGGGTGGGGGAGAGAGAGAGAGGGCAAAACCTTTAGGCAGGTGCTTGTTAATATTATCCAGGGATGGAATATTAAAATAAACACACAAGGTATTATTGTATTCAGTTTGAATACAATAGCCATTACTAAATAAGTCTCCGAAAATATTTTTTTTGTTCGCAAGAACACTCAAAAGTTGTTTATGGAAGTAGACAAAACGTGGTTAGATTACTTATGGGAACAGTGGGTTGGATTTTGGCACAGATCCGGATCAGAATCCCGATCCAGGAATGTTTGAAGGACTGTTTAGAATATCGTATTTGCATAAAACGTATAGGGCAAAGGGGACTTTTTGGTGTGGCGGAGGTATGCACTCTAGTTGTGTATGTTTTAACAATACTTAATAATGGGGGGGGGGGGGGGTGTGGTTCGAGAGACAAAAATAATACAAATGAGGATGAATGAGATAAGAAAAGACAACTTGTCGGTTCCCACCAGACTGAACATGATGGCCACGGATTGATGTCAACATGTGTCCTGCATGCCTGCAAAGCACTGAGCACCAAGGGATGTGACTGTTGTAAAGTCAGCGGCCCCACTGCTTTGACACACACTGTAGGAGCCGCATTTAAGTTTATTTTGTTTTGATTCATTCTGAACCTTTACTAATACATGTTTCTGTTTCAGTGAGTGGTGGGCTTTGCTCAGGTGAAGGGGGCGGGGCTAAAGCTATAAGCCACAGGTGCGGCGTGTGACGGCAGGGCAGCAGGCAGCAGCAATACCGTCATTGACATGCAGGCGCAGCCTTATGTTCACCAGATTATTAGGATCTCCTGTTTATTTCTATGTTTAATATTGTTTTCATATTTTGTTCTTTCTGGACAATAAACAAGCAAAAAGAGCAACAAAAACGTCCAGTGGTTTTCTGTTCTGCGAGTCTGACACTGCTTCCCAGCCCCAAGCTCTACAAGTGGTCAAGAAAAGGAACCTTCAAATATAGTTATAGGACAGACTATTTTGGATTTTGGCCACTACAATAAGTCAATGACGAGCTGTGATTGAAGACGCGAGGACTATTGGAGGATCCAAGGAATCCAAGGAATCAAAGACGAAAAACGCCGGTCCGACGCGTGGCTGCAAACAAACCAACACTTCGGAGGAGGTATGTGCTTGCAAAACCAACATCACATGAAGGATTATTCGTTTGGAAGAAATACATGAATTATTTATAAACTTCACCGCTGATATATGCGTTTATGGACAGTGAATCTTTTATTTTGTTAACTTTTCTGTGACGTTGGATATGAAGAGCAGCGGTGAAATACAGCCATGAATTAACTTTTGAAGTAACCTGAGTTAAGTTCAGAAAGACAAGGATAACAAAATAACCAGAACTGTTTCTAAACACGTTGAAGACTTTTTGGATTAATTGATTTGTTTATTTTGGATTAAAATGGCGAGTTCTGATGAGTCGGACTCGCCGCACGTTAAAGACATGGATGAGGCGCAGCTGCGCACACCGAGATCAGGAAAGGCTTCCCATTTAACACGGAGAATGAACATTATGAACAGCCTAATGACTGATAAAGAGTGCCTGGATGAAGTCAAAGGGAATATGATGAAGTTTAACAGACTTTCGGATGATTTTAAAGCCTTGCATGTCTCATATGCGCAAATGTTGGATGAGAGCGCAAGAAAAGAGGACGATGAGAAATGGTATCAGCCGAGATGTACGCACATAATCTCATTCCTTGCCAAAGTTACAAAGTGGATAACCGACATAGAAAATGCTGATTCACTCAACTTGACTCAAGTGGAAGGTCTGCCAGCTGAAGAAGGTGAATGGGCAAATGAAGACGGCGATCCAAAAAAAATGGAAACACGCTCAACGAGGTCCAGCCACTCTTCCTCTTCCTCAACATTACGCATCAACGCCGAGGCAGAGAGAGAAGCCTTATTGGCTAAAGCTTCGAAAAGGGGGGAGAAGACGACAGCCTCCACGCGGCCTCCCCTGCGAGTAATGAGATATGGTGCAAGACCAGCTCATGAAACGAATGTCGCCACCCAATCGTCACGCTGTCAGATCAGGGCGCAAGAGGCCGGGGGGACGCAAGCTCACGTCAGGGCGGGCAGCCATCCCGACCATCGAGCGCCAGGGCCTGGCAGTGCTCCAGCTAAATGTCGAGGGCCTCACCACCGCCAAACTGGATATCATACGCCACCTCGCCGACTCCCATGAAGTCGCGTCCGTCCTCCTTCAGGAGACGCACTGTGGAAAAGCAGACTTTCTCAGGTTGCCCGGGTTCCACCTCGCCGGCTCCATCCTCAGCAGGCAGCACGGGATGGCCACCTTTGTCAGGTCTGACCTCAGTTGGACAGCCACAGGACAATCTCCACCGGGCTCCAGCCTTGAGTGGCTGTCCACAAGGATACAGAAGACAACGGTTGTGAACGTGTACAAGCCCCCACCATCTGTACTGTCCACATCGGCCCTCCCAACTGCCCCGGCACCCGCCATCTACGCCGGGGATTTTAACTGCCAGCACACCGACTGGGGATACTCCCACACAACACCGGATGGGGAGACACTGAGCGAGTGGGCCTCCAACGCAAACGCCCATCTCCTGTTTGACCCCAAAGAGCCACCAAGCTTCTACTCCTCCAGATGGAACACCTTCACCAACCCAGACCTCGCCTTTGCTGTGTTCCACAGTAATGACCCGATGCCAGAGAGAAGGGTCATTAACAGGTTCCCCCGATCACACCACCGACCGTCTGTCATCAGAATACCAACACTGGTGCAGCCGGTTGCAGGGAAGCCTGTCAAAAGATGGAATTTCCGGAAGGCCAACTGGCATGCATTTTCTGCTGACACAGAGAGAAAATCCGCCACCCTCCCGGACCCAGACACTCCTGATGTAGATGCCGCATATGCAGCCTACTGTGAAGTGTTGACAGGGGCAGCGAAGAAATCCATACCACGAGGCTACAATGCAAACTACATCCCGGGTTGGAACGAGGAGTGCAACCACCTCCTGCGAGCCCACCAGCAGGCTAGCTCAAGAGCTGAAGTGGATGCGACAGCAACGGCACTGCTTGAGAAGTTGGACGCCACCCGCAGGGCTAGATGGACAGAGGTCGTCGAGTCGATTGACTTTACCCACTCCAGCCGTAAAGCGTGGCAGACCATAAACCAGCTCTCAGGAAGAAGTACACCACCTCCCAAGTGCCCTGTGACAGCAAACGCCATCGCAGCCCAACTCCTGAAAAATGGCCGCTTCCCAGACGCAGACAAAGAATTTGCCCGCTCAACATCCCGCGAGGTATCCAGTCTCTCTAGGGCGGCCAGTGTCAATGCCAACCTGTCAGGAGATTTCACACCAGCTGAGCTCAAGGACGTTATGGCCAAACTCAAACAAGGCAAGGCACCAGGCTCCGACAACATTCACCCAGAGTTCGTGACCCACCAGTGCGAAATAACATCTGCCTGGCTGTGTGCATTCTTCTCTGCATGCCTCCGGAGGTCCAAGCTCCCAAGGACATGGCGACGGGCCGCTGTCATAGCCCTCTTGAAACCCAACAAACCTGCGGATGACCCCAAGTCCTACAGACCAATTTCGTTGCTGTGCGTCCCTTTTAAAATCCTGGAGAGGATGATACACAGCCGAATTGAGCCAGTAGTTGACTCACAGCTACCGAAGGAACAGGCGGGCTTCCGCCGGGGCAGGTCTACAGTGGACCAGGTAACCCTCCTCACACAAGATCTCGAGGACAGCTTCCAGGCCAAAGCCAAAGCTGGGGTGGTACTACTGGACCTGACTGCCGCTTACGACACCGTATGGCACCGCGGACTCCACCTGAAGCTGCTGAGAACCATCCCGGACCGTCATATGGTCAACTTCATCATGGAGATGCTGTCAAACCGCAGCTTCATTCTCCAGACCAGTGACGGCCAGCGCAGCAGGCTCAGGAGGTTGAGAAACGGGGTCCCACAAGGGTCTGTCCTCTCACCGATGCTCTTCAACATTTACATCTTTGACCTACCGGTGACGACATCTAGAAGGTATGGATATGCGGATGATCTAGCCATCATGTTACACCAACCCACATGGAAGGCGGTTGAAGAGGGCCTCAACCAGGATATGGACGTCCTGGCTGCCTACCTTCGGAGCTGGCGACTGCAGCTCAGTACCGGAAAGACCGTATCAGCAGTATTCCACCTCTGCAACAGGGAAGCAAGAAGGGAGTTGGAGATCTCAGTGGAAAACAAACCCCTGGAGTTCCAGCAGGCCCCAAAGTACCTGGGCGTACGCTTGGACAGGACACTGTCCTACAAACAACATTTGGATGAAGTGAGGGCTAAAGTAACAGCTAGGGTCTCACTCATCCGCCGCCTTGCTGGCACAACCTGGGGGGCCTCGGCCAAGGTACTACGTATCTCCACACAAGCCCTCGTATTCTCTGCAGCCGAGTACTGTGCCCCAACCTGGAGTAGAAGCCCACATGCCAAGAAGGTCGATACGGCCATCAATAATGCACTCCGTATCATAACTGGCTGCCTGAAACCCACCCCTGTGTTCTACCTGCCAGTCCTAGCAGGAATAGCGCCAGCCGGCCTACGGCGAGAGGCCGCTACCCTCGCCCTGGCAAGGAAAGCCCAGGAACACAGCTGGCACCTCCTCCATGAAACCACCACCCTGGCAATACCTCCAAGCAGACTCAAGTCCCGCCACCCATACAATCAGGCCGCGCAAGAGATGCTTAATTCCATCCCGGAGGATCTGACAACCAAAGCCTGGCTGGCGGCGGCATGGAAGCAGGAGTGGGAGTCGGCAGGACAGACACGCCTACACCATCACATCCAGGATCCTGGAGGTGGCGTTGAAGGAGAAGACCTACCTCGCCGGCAATGGACCCTCCTGAACCGCCTTCGCACAGGGGTTGGCTGCTTCAAAGCGTCCATGAAAAAATGGGGCCTAACCGACAGTGCAGCGTGTGAGTGCGGGGAGCCTGAGCAGACTGCCAACCACGTGATCACCACCTGTCCCCTGCATAGACCACCTTCAGAGGAGGGCCTCTTCCGAGTGGGACCTGAGACGAGGGCATGGCTACATGACACAAAGCTGGATATATGAAGACGATACACGAAAGAGGGCTAAAGCTTCTATGTTACAAGAAAAACATGCCATTGAAGAACAGGAACAAATGTTACAAAAAAGAAGAGAAACATTAGAATTACAAGGAGAAATAGCAGCCAACACAGCCAAAATTAACTATCTTAAAGACAGTGAATTAAGAAGGCGCAGCCCTGTACAGGCTGAAGCAGCAGCTACCACACTGGTAGATTCAAAGCCAGATATTTCAGTTCATCCTTATGACAGAGGTGCTCCAGTTGTTAGGAGCAAGGCAGGCGCACTTCACTTGCCCTTTTTTAATGTTTGTGAAGGTAATGCTCACAGTTGGCCCGATGTTCAGCCAGAAGACTGCATTAATGATCAGCATCAGCCACAACCAGTGCACAATATTCGACCTGCCCCAAAACACACAGCCAACTCTGCCACAAAGACAAAGCCCCCCTACGCCCAGCACAGCAAAGGATGACCACATGATTAAAATACTGGAAAATCAAAGCAGCTTGACGAGGATTCTTGTGAAACAACAACTTCTCGCCACGCTGCCGCAGGGAAACATTCCACCCTTTGATGGAGACATTCTGGAGTACAAGTCCTGTATTCACTCCTTTGAACATTGTATTGAAAGCAAAACAGACAACAACAGAGACAGGTTGCAGTTCCTTATACAGTTTACAAGAGGCTCAACGGCTAGTCAAAAGCTGTGAATACATGTCTCCAGACAGAGGCTATCAGAAAGCAAAAAGTTTACTAAAGGAAAACTTTGGGAACGAATACAAGCGCTCTTGTGCTTACCTGGAAAAAGCTCTATCCTGGCCCCTAGTTAAAACTGAAGATTCAAGGTCGCTGCAGGATTCCGCCATGTTTCTAAGGAGTTGCTGCAATGCTATGGAGGAAATGGAGTACTTGGAGGAACTAGACAGTGTCCAACATGAGAAGCATTGTGCTTAAGCTACCATACAAGCTCAGGGAGAGATGGCGCAGCACAGCTTACGCACTGCAAGAGGAGCGCAGTCGTAGAGTAAGGATTTTAGACCTTGTCTATTTCATTGAAAGGCAAGCTCGCATAGCAGCAGACCCAGTTTTTGGTGATCTTCAAGACCAGTCAGCTGCCAAAGGAAAGGTGGCTGTAAAGACTAGATTTCCTGTTAAGCCACAGATCCCAAGGGTGTATGACAGCAGTTTTGCCACATGTGTCACTATTTCCCCAAAAGAAAAAGAGCGTGAACCCTCCTGTCCCTTCTGTAGGTGCAAGCACACATTGGAATTGTGTAAACAGTTCTTGGAAGAAACACATAGGAACAAGCTGAACTTTGTAAAGATCAAGGGCATATGCTTTGGCTGTCTCTCCACAGGCCATATTAGTAGAGACTGTAAACAACGCCTCACCTGCAGAGTTTGCAAGCAAGCCCACCCAAGTGCCCTGCACATCTATGTTAAAAATGGTCCAACTAACCAGACTGAAAGGCCCTCTGGTGTAGCAGGCAGAACCACAGCAGAGTTATGTGGCCACATAGGGGCCGGAGAACAAAATAATGTGCTGTCCATTGTCCCAGTTCAGGTTAAGGCAGCAAAAGGCAGTCAAGTCTTGCAAGTCTATGCACTCCTGGACCCTGGTTCCACCGCTACCTTCTGCTCCGAAGCGCTGATGTCTAAACTCAATCTGAAAGGCAGAAAAACTCATATTCTGTTAAGCACAATGAATCAGAAAAAACTGGTGCCATCTCATGTCATACCTGGAATTGTAGTTTCAGCACTGGACAGCGACAACTTCTTACCTCTTCCTGATGTTTTCACCCAGAAAGAAATGCCAGTCACCTCAAGTAGCATTCCCAATCAGAATGACTTAACGCAGTGGGCGTACCTGAATAAAGTCAAACTTCCCAGTATCAGTGCTAAAGTGGAATTATTAGTTGGCACCAATGCTCCAAAGCTGTTAGAGCCATGGGAGGTTATTAATAGCCAAGGTGAGGGCCCCTACGCCGTAAAAACTCTATTGGGGTGGGTTGTAAATGGGCCACTCAGAAACGGCGGTGAGGACAATACGGAGAGAGTGACTGTGAATAGGATATCAGCCACAAGTTTGGAAGAGCTTCTAATGTCACAGTACAACCAGGACTTCAACGAAGTGTCATCTGAGGAAAAGCCAGAGATGTCAGGACAAAATGTTTTTGAAAGTAGCCAGTGAGGCTACCCTACAAAAAGGACACTACAGTCTAAAGTTGCCTTTCAGGAAAGCCAATGTCAGCATGCCTAACAACCGCCTAATTGCCGAACAGCGCCTGCAGGGCTTAAAAAGGAAGATGAACAGGGACCAGCACTACAAGCAGGAATACGTTGCATTCCTCAACGACATCTTGGAGAACAACTATGCAGAGGAAGTCCCACAGGAAGAGCTGACACAGTCACCCGGACACAAATGGTACATACCACACCATGGGGTGTACCACCCCAAAAAGAAAAAGCTTAGAGTGGTTTTTGACTGTGCAGCCTCTTACCAAGGCATGTCCCTGAACACAGAGCTACTGCAGGGACCTGATCTGAATAATTCTCTTGTAGGAGTCATTTTGAGATTTCGCAAAGAGCCAATTGGATTTATGGCCGACATAAAATCAATGTTCCATCAGGTCAGAATGGATAAACCTCATGTGGACTACTTGCGGTTCCTGTGGTGGCCACAAGGTGATACCAGTAAGCCCCCAAAAGAATACCGCATGCTGGTGCACATTTTTGGTGCTGTGTCCTCCCCAAGCTGTGCAATTTTTGCGTTACAAAAAGCAGCCTAAGACAATGAACACGGGTTCCCACCTCAAGTAGCTGAAACGCGAAGCAACTTTTATGTTGACGACTGTGTAAAGTCAGTCGCAAAAGAAACTGAAGCCACTGGCCACTACAATAAGTCAATGACGTGGCTCGTGGACACACACACACACACACACACACGGTTTTCGAGCTGTACTCTATCCAATTTATAATTGTCCTTCCATTTAATTTAACATGTTTTATTTTTTCAAATAATAATTTGTCTTTCAATATATTTATTTAATGTAAATATTAACTAAGAAACATCCGATTTGACGAATATACGATTTTAAGGTTACGCATAGGCGCATTAAACAGAAAGTTCGACAAAACAAGAAGGACCCTCTTCAAGCGTCTTCAACACAACAGTTATCTAGATATTTTCCTGCACCGGAGAGAAAGAAAGCAACCAGTTGCATCACTTGTTAAATCCTGGTAAGTGAAAACAACAATTTAATTATGCTGCTGTATTTCGCAGCATACAGTAATTTCCATGCCAGATATTGTGTCGCCTTACTATCCATTTCTCTGCAAACGTACTTCGTAACATTACGTGATGTTGATGTTGTTAAATTTTTAACTTAGTTTAACGTTTCACTTAGTAACATTACATGATGTTGACGTTGTTAAGTGTTACTTAGTTTAACGTTTCACTTAGTAACATTACGTGATGTCAACGTTGTTAAGTGTTAAACTTAGTTTAACGTTTCACTTAGTAACATTAAGTGATGTCGACGTTGTTAAGTGTTAAACTTAGTTTAGTTTAACGTTACACTTGGTAACATTACATTACAATTAAATCATATTCTGCCATTGACTTGAGCATTTTTATTGGTAATGTTTATAAAGATAATGAGATAATCTATTTTTTCCCTCTCACACTCCTCTCACTCTTATCTAGGATATTGGATTCCTCAGGTGGAAACATACAGTTGAAACCAGAAGTTGACATACACTATATGAAAAGACACATACGATTTTTTTCGCACTGTCTGATATGAAATCAGACTAAACTTTTCCTGATTTAGGTCCGTTAGGATTACCAAAATTATTTCTATTTGCTAAATGCTAGAATAATGAGAGAAGGAATTTTTTTTTAAGAAGGAACAATTGTTTTATTACTTTCTTCAAAGTCAGAAGTTTACATACACTAAGACTACTATGCCTTTAAACAATTTGGGAAAGCCCAGATGATGATGTCATGTCTTTGGAAGCTTCTGATAGGTTTATTGACAACATCTGAGTTAATTAGATACACACCTGTGGATGTATTTTAAGGCACACCTGAAACACACTGCTTATTTGTGCAACATCATGGGAAAGTCAAAAGAAATCAGCCAAGATCTCAGGAAGAGAATTGTGGACTTGCACAAGACTGGTTCATCCTTGGGTGCAATTTCCAGATGCCTGAAGGTGCCACGTTCATCCGTTCAAACTATTATACGCAAGTATAAACACCATGGGAATGTCCAGCCATCATACCGCTCAGGAAGGAGACGGGTTCTGTGTCCCAGAGATGAACGTGCTTTGGTCCGAAAAGTGCATACCAACCCAAGAACCAAAGCAAAAGACCTTGTGAAGACGCTGGCTGAAGCTGGTAAGAGTGTGTCATTATCCACAGTGAAACGAGTACTGTACCGACATGGGCTGAAAGGCTACTCTGCCAGGAAGAAGCCATTACTCCAAAAGAAACACAAAAAAGCTAGATTACAAATGCGCACAGAGACAAAGACCTTAATTTTTGGAGACATGTCCTGTGGTCTGACGAAACTAAAATTGAACTGTTTGGCCATAATGACCATCGATACGTTTGGAGGAAAAAGGGGGAAGCTTGCAAGCCTGAGAACACCATCCCAACTGTGAAATACGGAGGTGGCAGCATCATGTTATGGGGTTGTTTTGCTGCAGGAGGGACTGGTGCACTTCACAAAATAGATGGCATCATGAGAAAAGAACATTATGTGGAAATATTAAAGCAACATCTCAAGACATCAACCAGAAAGTTAAAGCTTGGGCGCAAATGGGTCTTCCAAATGGACAATGACCCGAAGCACACTGCCAAACTGGTTAAAAAGTGGCTTGAGGATAACAAAGTGAATGTTTTGGAGTGGCCATCACAAAGCCCTGATCTGAATCCCATTGAAAATGTATGGGCAGAGCTGAAAAGGCATGTGCGAGCAAGACGGCCTACAAACTTGGCTCAGTTACACCAGTTTTGTCAGGAGGAATGGGCCAAAATTCCTGCCAACTATTGTGAGAAGCTTGTGGAAGGATATCCAAAACGTTTGACCCAAGTCATACAGTTTAAAGGCAATGGTACCAAATACTAATGAAATGTATGTAAACTTCTGACTTTGAAGAAAGTAATAAAACAATTGTTCCTTCTTAAAAAAATTTTCCTTCTCTCATTATTCTAGCATTTAGCCAATAGAAATAATTTTGGTAATCCTAACGGACCTAAATCAGGAAAAGTTTAGTCTGATTTCATGTCAGACAGTGCGGAAAAAAATCGTATGTGTCTTTTCATATAGTGTATGTAAACTTCTGGTTTCAACTGTATATCTCTTCAGCCTCAACCCTCTCAACGCTGCTGTTGGTTATCTGACGGATGTGGAGATGCAAGGACTGTGGCTTTTCATGTACCAGAAGATCTGAACTGCTAAAACATTATAGACTAGATCATCAACATTATGGAAGGCACCATTCTTATCCCTGCCTATATGAAAACTGCCCATTTTCATGTAAAACATAGAATGCACTACTGAAGCATCTTTGTACACAACACCCTTCTCAGCAATCCTCAAGAGCAGAGATCTCACATTTTAAGTGCCATGTTTGTGACGACAATCAATTTTCTACTGAAACATACCTTCTTCACCACCATTGGCCAACATTTGAAAAATAATTAATCAGTTCCTTGTATGTTGTATGTTGATTGTTCATATCAAACCAACATATATGGAAGTTTCCACACTCACAAATGGAGAAAACACAAAGTGTGTACAGTTAGAGATTTAAAACCTGAAATAGTTCACAGATCACGCAATCCCTCTACTTTGGATTCAGTTAACAGTGACACCGAGTTAAATGAGGATTTCCAATTTGAAGAACCAACTTTTGAAGAACCTAGAGATTTGAGAAAAGATGTTGAGCTAAAATTGGAACATACTTACCTGGTGTCAAGTGCAGCTGTAAAGCTGTAAGCTCATTGGGACTGTCTGTGCCGGTCACTCAGGAGACTATCACTCAGTTGTGGATCACAACTGTCAGGTACATCAAGAGATTTTCACTTGTCCAAAAATTTGCCACAGAACTCTGTACCTCACATCTATTAAACTTGTTATTGGAAAAGAAGGCCCATTATCTACTGCATGGAGGCGCAAACATTTTATAGAAGTAAGTTCTGTGTAGTGGAACCAGTAGAATATGTAATTGACCGAAAGACCAGAAGGTCCTTTCAATATATTCCTGTACTAAAAACGTTGCAGCAGGTTTTGAATTGTGAGACTATCCTCAGCAATGCAGTTAATATACAGATGTCTCTGGGATGGTGCGAACTTTAAAGAAAACCGTCTTTTCTCAAATGAGAAGTTTCAATAATTCTGTATATAGATGATTTTGAGGTTTGCAATCCCCTTGGCAAAAAAACATAAAATCTGTGCCATATACTGGATTTTAGGCAATCTGCCACCTGGTTCACACTCTTCATTGTCATCAATCTACTTGGCTGCATTGATCAAAAGTGATGACGTAAAGTTGTATGGATACGACAGTTTTAGAACCTTTGATTAATGATATCATTATTTTAGAGCAACATGGAATATTTGTGGCCAAGTTAGGAAAATGTGTAAAGGGAACAGTGCAATGTGTTGTTGCTGACAACCTAGGTGCTCATAGTTGTGCTGGTTTTGTGGAGAGTTTTTCGAGTGCTTATCTTTGTAGGTTTTGTACAGCTCAGAAATTAGATTTTCCAACGAGGGACGTAGGAAGTGGAGCATTCTCTTTGAGGACAGAGGAGGGTCACGCAAGACATCTTAAAACACTTGAGGACGAATCATGGGATCGTGGGACCGAAGTGGCCGTGTTTAAAGACTACAATTTGAGTCGCCACTACCTGACCAAGCACGCCGATAAATATAAAAACTTTTCTGACGAAGAGAGGGAAAAGGAGGTGGATGCTTTGCTTTGACTTTTTAGAAAACAGTGCACATCCAGGGATGAGGCTGTCAAGACAAGTTACGTCTTATCCCATAAAATCGCCAGAAAAAGCTGACCATTTTCTGACAGAGTTCATTAAGGAGCGTTTGCTGGACTCTGCAGCTCTTATATGGCCGGAGAAAAAGGAGGCATTTGAGAATGTGCCCCTCTCCCGACACACTGTAACCCGGAGGATTGAGGACATCGCGGGAGATCTGGAGCTTCAGCTGCGGGACAGAGCGGTTTGGCTTTTTTTCCTTGGCCTCTCTCTCTCTCCCCCCCACCCCTCTCTCTCTCTCTCTCTCTCTCCCCCACCCCTCTCTCTCTCTCTCTCTCTCCCCCCACACCTCTCTCTCTCTCTCTCTCTCTCTCTCCCCCCCCCACCTCTCTCTCTCTCTCTCTCTCTCTCTCTCTCTCTCGATCTCTCTCTCTCTCTCTCGTCTCTCTCTCTCTCTCTCTCTCTCTCTCTCTCTCTCTCTCTCTCTCTCTCTCTCTCTCTCTCTCTCTCTCCCCCCACCCCTCTCTCTCTCTCTCCCCCCCACCCCTCTCTCTCTCTCTCTCTCCCCCCACACCTCTCTCTCTCTCTCTCTCTCTCTCTCTCTCTCCCCCCCACCCCCTCTCTCTCTCTCCCCCCCACCCCTCTCTCTCTCTCCCTCTCCCCCCCCCCCCTCTCTCTCTCTCTCTCTCTTTCCCTCTCCCCCCACCCTCTCTCTCTCTCTCTTTCCCTCTCCCCCCACCTCTTTCCCTCTTCCCCCACCTCTCTTTCCCTCTTCCCCCACCTCTCTCTCTCTCTCTCTCTCTCTCCCCACCTCTCTCTCTCTCTCCCCACCTCTCTCTCTCTCCCCCCTCTCTCTATTCATCAGGAAGTGTTGTGTAAGTCAGTGTTAAAAATTAACCATGTGGTTGATGTTGTTACTAAACTTGTTAACTTCATCAGGGCAAGAGCATTAAATCACAGGCAGTTTGTTGCCCTGTTGGAGGAGAGTGAGACTGAGCATGGTGTCATATGCTACCACACAGCTGTTAGGGGGCTCAGCCTGGGCTAACCCTTTTCCCCTCTCCCTCCCCATTTCATAATTATTGTTTTTACTGTTTATTACTTCTAAAGAAGTATTTTCCTATTTAACCCACACCACAATTTCAGATTTATTGTAAAATAATATCCTTATTCTTATGATAACCAGTAACAGCTAATACAAAGATATAATGTACTGGATTTTACAATGGGTGAAAATGAATATTGAGCAGAGTTCAAGAGTTTAAGGAGGTTTTCCCAGACTCCAACTTGCTTCCTAAGCATCACTTCTTGGAACACTACCCACAGCTAATCTATCAGTTTGGTCCTCTAGTTTCTCTCTGGACTTTAAGATTTGAAGCCAAGCATAGCTTTTTTAAGAGAGTTGTACGACACATTAGCTGCTTTAAAAACGTGTTGTCCTTGGCAGAGAGACTCCAGTTATATGTGGCACAACAGATCTACTCATGTAGCTTTCCTAAATCTCTCCTGGAAGTGAAAAAGTTCTCAACTGTTAGCATTGACGTCCTCAAAGATGATATTGCACAGGCTGTCAAACACAAGAACCCAAATGTGAAGGACGTTTCTTTGGCCGAAAATGTCATCTATAATGGATTTAACTACAGACTTGGAATGATCCTTGCTCATGGTTCAATTGAAGGGATGCCTGCATTCACTGAAATCATCCAGATGGTGGTTCTCAAAAAGGAATTGGTCTTCATTGTTCGGAAACTAAGTTATTGGTACATGGAACACTACAGAGCCTATAAATTTGAAATCTCGCCTTCAAAGGAGATTGAAGTTCTTGAGGCATCTCAACTGACCGATCCTTACCCCCTGGCAGACTACACAGTTGGGGCCATGCGGCTTATTACACTCAAGCGATATATTCAAGTTTAAGGTTTGCAAGTAATATCTGTTTTGGGTGGGTCAGAATCAAAGTGGATGTGATGAATTATGCATGATTATTTAGTTTTTACTGTAATTAACATGGTTGATGATCATAATTTAAATTATACAGAGCTAATATTGCATGTAAAACTATTTGTTCATAGCACACACTCATTAGTCAACCATGAAAAATGCACATCTCTAATATCTTTCTCTCTCTCCAAACCCCACCTTTGTCTCTTTCCCTCCCACTCAGAGGATCTCCAAACATGGCGGGCGTCACGCGGCTCCTGGTGATTTTAGAAGAGGACAGTCGCATCAAGCTGGAGCTTCCTAATGGCACCCATCCTCGGTTGACGAAGTCATCCAAGAAATTAAGAATTTCTGTGGTCTAACCCAGTGGTTCCCAACCACCGGGCTGCGGACCGGTACCGGGCCGTGGAGGTGTTAATGCCGGGCCGCGAAACAGCTGTGTTTATCATCATATTTGACTCAAATCATTTGAGTATAGGTGAACGGCGGGCGGTATAATCTATATATAGAGATTATATATATAGTATAATCTATATATATATAGATTATATAGCGGTATATATGGGCGGTATAATCGATATATATAGATTAAATATATATCGGCGGCATAACGAGAGACTTTCAGTTGCACGCTGGACGTGTCGGTCGCGAACGAGCCGGCTCAAAGAGTCGGCTCTTAAGTGAACGGGGTTTTTTTACGGGCGCTCCGCGTACATGCGCGTTTATACTGAAATAGAGCCCTGCCGTATTGTTGACAACCGGTCCGCTCGATTTTTTCCATCTGCCAGTCCGTGGCACAAAAAAGATTGGGAACCCCTGGTCTAACCAATGAAATACGGCTTCAGTACAAAGTCGCTGATTTCGGCACTTGGGTTAACTTAAGTACAACATCAGAACTCAAGGATCTTGCCATTTTGAAAGTTATTCATGTAGTACCCAGTGTGACTTTATTCTTGGAGCCAGTGGACTACTCTGTGGATAACGCCAATTTTCAAAGCCATGATGATTCCAGTATCTCTTCATCTGCATGCTTGGATAACACATTACCCGTAAGCGGCCCTTCTTCGGACACCTTGAGAAAGGAGCAGTGGCCCAAGGTGTTCCTCATCCCTACTTTCTGTCATACAACAGAATCCCAACTAAGGGATGGAAATGCAGTACCAGAGAAGCCAGGTTAGACTCACTCTCAGCTCTAAATGCTTTCCAACATACTGGAAACGCTCGCTGACAAAGTCTATTCGTACAAATCCTATCCTAGCGATGCAGACATCAGTGAAGTGGCAGAGACACTCACAAGACGAAGATGTACAACTATACCTGATACCTGAACTTTACTATACATACCTGAAATCACTCAGTTTATCATCTGACAAGCTGACTGTGAATACTGTGAAAAGAAAGCCGCCGACAGATGCCCATACGACTTTATACCATAAAGGAGCCAGTGTCCACAACAACAAGTTGTTTAAAGACGTGCTCAGACAATAGCTACAGACAAGAGCCAAAGCAATGCATCACCATACCTGCCTTCTTCCATTGCTGCCTACAGCCAATTATGGCCTTCCAGGATGTCAACGATATGTCTAACAGTTGGGCTATTCATCTGGGGGGAAACCAAAGCTATATCAATTTCAGATTAATTTTTTTCCTGAATTATTTTCCAGGTGTCAGAGAAGGAAGAGGCTGAAGAACTTCTTCAGCAGGAAACCATTGCAGTCTTCGTCATCAGAGATGCACAAGCTGCACCCAAAGACATTGGTATCATACTTGAGGGACAAGAGGTTGTGAATAAGTTGGTGTCTGTCGCAAATGCTGTCGCCATTCTCCTGGGCTTCCTTTATGCTCTCAATCTGGAATATCCCAAGACATTGAAATTTACGTTTCAATATATCCAGAAAGTCTTCATGTCTTCAATCCGAAAGGCATTCCCACCAAGGTCAAGAAGCTCTATGACCAGCTCTACAATAGCGCTTAGTTCAGGTTTCCCACACGTCCAAGTTTTCCAGTCATACGTTTTCCGTGACTTTTTATTGTGTTTATTGTGTTCTGGCTGGTCAAGTACGCAACGGTTTTTCAATCGGTTTCAAAGGTCAATATGTTCGGTTGCCAGCTCTTCAAAGTTCCAAATCTGGCCCTTGAGAACTTAGCTTACTGGCTAACTTAAGATTTAAGACTTTTTTATTTGGTTTCTTAAAGGTTTTGATGTGTGGGGCTGACAATCAGACCATTGAAACTTGACTGTTTCTGGCAAGAATTATTTTTGATTTTGACACTTGGATGTAAACCGCAACTGGTTGGCGGAGGCATACAACCGCAGGTCTTTTTTCTGTTTTATTTTAAATTGTTACTTTTATTTGAATGCAGATACCCTGTAAATAAGGTTGTTTTATAAGTAATAACCCCGTTAATATATATCACAATGTGTATTGAGTTATTGAATTATTGATGTAATCTATATTTTTTGGATTAGATTAAACAATCAGTTTGTTCCTTAAATGAGAAAAATATAGTTGAACTAAATCAATTTTTGATTGAATAAAACTAATGTTTTGTGAATTTTATTTCTTAAACGAGAAACAACTGTTAATTGACTTCCTTCAACAAGAAAAATGTATGTTGTGCCAAGTCTTATATAATAATTATAATCATTGGCTCAAGCTATTTAGTATAGATGTGAACCATTACCCTACATTTTTTTTAATTGGATGAATGAAATACTTTTATCAGTGCACACACACACAGCATCTTGTCTCACTCTGCTTCCACCTCTCAACACACACACACACACACACACACGACACACACACACACACACACACACACACACACACACACACACACACACACACACACACACACACACACACACACACACACACACACACACACACACACACACACACACACACACACACACACACACACACACACACACACACACACACACACACACACACACTTAATGTAATCAGACGCGAGATGCAAAATGTTGTTCAGTGAAAATTGCGGTAATCATGTTCTTACTGTTAGCTATTAAAACGCTCACACAAACGGGCTCTCGCGAGGGTCAGCGCGGCCCCGACAGCGACGACATGGCGGGGACGGATACAGCAGCTGACGTACGACCCACCCCCCCTCTCTCCCCCAACACCCAACAACATCACCTGCCTTTGAAAGAGTTACAAACTCCGGGACTTCTACCTTACTTAACCCCGCTCAGCAGTCATCAGACGGCCGACGGGTAACTTTCCGACAAAAACACAAAAACCCATACGAGCCTTCAGAGAAAAAAAAAAAAATTAAATCTGAAGCGGAGAGGCTGAAAACAGTCCTTGTGCACTCACAGTGGAACCCCCCCGGGACAGACGCACCGCTAAGCTGATACGACACCTCGGCGCCACGCGTTCTTCCGCCACTCACATCTAAAGTTTACTTTACCCAGAGTCCGCCTGGAGGAATAAATAAAACAAAACAAGAAGAACCCCCCCCTGCGCTCGCCGACCACCGCTCCCCGTGGACGCTACTTCAATAACTGAATGGATTGAGGCGCTGCTGCGCTTTGCCAGCGACTCAATATACAGACCCCTTCCCTCAGAGAACCAACCACTGCTCGCCACAAACAGCTTTACAAGGAGGGGGGGAGCCCGCAGCTGAACGCCACTCTGTGTGTGTGTGTGTGTGTGTGTCTCTCGCTCAGAGTTTTTAATATTGTTAATGATATGATAATGATGATGATTTTTGTGATTAAAGCAAGGCTTCAGGTTTTACCCTGATTCTCTCTCCCTCTGGTTTCCCAAGGCCATCCACATCCCACCCCTCCACCACCAACCACCACCACCACCACTGTAAACACCACGGTCAACTGGTATACTGTTAGTAGTGTGGTGTTGGACTCTTTCCAACCGCACTGTCCACCACAAAGTCTACCTCTAAGGCATCCTGGAGCAAGACTATTAACCCCGACCTGCTCCGTGATGGAGTGTTTAAAAAAAGAAAGATATTAGTATCTAAAGACATCTCTGGTTTGTTGGGGAAGGGGGTGTGGTACTTTTGATTCCAGTTTAATAAATCTGAGATATAACTATTAAAATACCACTGGTAGGGCCTACACACCGCCACCAACACAGTGTATCCTGGGATAGACAGTGTTCATCGAGCTTTACTAAAAATGAAAGTAAAATTACAACAACACCACAATATGGCTCAATGGTCACTTCTAATTGGACAGAAGCACATCTGGAAGAAATTATGCTTTGTCTTGCAAGATAAGTGTATTCTAATGCCTTACTCTTGTACTCATGGCTTGTTTCATTTGAATACATTTTTAATTTAGTATTTAATTTAATTTTAAGTTAAATAATTATCTCGGAAATCAGATGTGCCTGTGTGTATTTCAATTAGATGACTGCTGTGATAAAGATAATTGCATGAATCTCATGCACACATGCTGTATGTTGTGGTACCCCAAGCTACCCTTGGGGTCCCACCAGAGCCAAGAAGAGGAGACTTGCCTGCGGTTACGTTGTTGGGGGCGTATATCTCCCGAGGGAGATACATGGAGGGCTTTAGGACCCGGGGGAAGGTGAATGAGTTCCCGGATTGAAACCCCCAGCTGGGAACAATAAGCACCTGAGTAAAGCAGGTGCTTAAAAGACACAGGTAGAGGGTTGTTTGGGAGAGAGGAAGAAAAGGGGGGTGAACGGAGTGAGACCTTGCTGCCGAGAGGTCTAGCCATGTGGTTACCTGCTGTTCTGCTGTTTCGTTTGTGATCCGAAGGAAAGGAGAAGCCGTCTCACCCAGGAGCTTGGGAAGCCGCCAGAGGGTGAGAGGACCGCGGACCAGGCGTGAGACGCCGAAGACAAGCTTTTGTTATTTTTCATTCCTTACCTTAACCCCCCAAGTTTATAGAGAAATAAAAGGACATTTTTGTTGAAACCTCAAAAACCCGCTGTTTTTGTGCCTTCTTGAGCGTGGGCGCTCAAAATGTATAAAGACTCACACGCACAGGCATGTGTAACATGGTTGTTTTGAGTTGAATTATAATTGCACAAAATCTTATTTTATTTATTATTTCCTTATTATACACGTTTACATTAATTTATTTTATATTCAGCCTACTGTATATCGGGGAACCGTACTGTCCCGTAGCCCCTTCCTGTGACCCAACTTCCTGTTACCTGGCCCCTTAAATACCGTGTTCCCCCCCACCTCTGCCTCTTTGCCGGGATACTTGATGTTGAAAGAGGTACGTGGCCGTCTTCCCCAGTCCTGTTATTTTGTCTAGCCCCATAATTCTTAAATTATCCATGTATCTTTTATGGTCCGTTAATATGTCGTAACTCTGTCTTGTGTTGGGTGTGGGTTTCGTTTAGCTGAAGTTGTTATGTTCCATGCGTATGTTACAGGTGGGCTGTCATTTTGTTTAGTTCCTTTGGTATTGTAAACTTTGTTATGTGTGCTCTCTTTCCCGGGATAATTGATGTTGAAAGAGCTGGAGCTGCGGGGATGAAAGATGTTTGCTGATGCAGCGGTTATGTTCCATGCGTACGTTACAGGTATTTTAATAAATGGTCAGTGACCGCAAGAGGAAGAAGTTGTCCGCCGTCTCATTCCTCGAGAAACACACAACGCAGAAAGACACCGGTCACACATGCACACGCACAAACACACACAATATGGGACATCAGTGTAGTAGAAGGAAGCCCCCAGGCCCTCCACATCTTTAAACCAGTATTTATAATCAGCGGTCTTGCGATCGTTTTCCCCTGCCACTACAACAGCAATCCGTCCCTCACGTGTGCACCCAGACATGCGTGTCTCCGTCTGTCTGTCTGTGTACTGGCCGAGGGTAAACACACCCGTCATATGTAATATTAACCCCCACATATTTGCTCTTTTATTGAGAGAGAAAGACGCACTCCTGTCGCTGTCCTCCGAGTGCATAGGTGACCATGATTGCGACCCCGATTTGGGGGGCTAAGAGAGAGAGAGAGCGAGCGAGAGAGCTGGTGTTACGGGATGTGGGTTCTCCGGGTGGCACCGTGGGCCTTGTATACCCTCTGTTTCAGGTCAGAGCCCCGCTCTGCTCCAGCACCGGGATTCGGACTCCGCCCCACCAATCACCGCCACCTGCTATTTGTTTAGTATAAAGGCTCCCTGTTTGTTGCAGCTCACTCTTTAGTTTGACACCCTCACGACATGCATGTCCCTACGTTGGTTTGTATGGGTAAGGTCCAGGTCTTGGGGACCATTTAGACAGAGGACTCTTTACATTTACACCACGTAGGTAACTCAATGTTAAATACCCTAGGTTAGAGGGAGCATGCCAACCATGTACTTTTCGTCGTTTAGTTGGTCAACCGCTTGTTGTAACCGCTGCTACTCGGGTTTGGGAAAGGGAAACTTAGATTGTTAGTTTAGATTTCCTTTTTGCCTAGCTGTGTTAAGTAGTTTTGATTTGGCATACTTCCACCAGGTCCCTAGGCCTGGTTCCTAAGATATTTTGGTGTTATTTGGTGTTATCCACAAATACACTTTATTATTGCACCTTGACCCTGTGTTGACTCCGTTCTTGTTCTGGCGCACACAAGATCCCGCTTTACTGGGTTTTGAACTCCCTTAGACCTTGCGGGTTGTAACAGCTGGAGAAGTAGATACAAAGAGAGAGAGAGAGAGAGAGTTACGGGAAATATGCAGGAATAAAAATGGGTGGGGGGGAGAATGAGACGGTAGGAAAGAAAGAGATAATGGTGATAGTATAGTGCTATATGGCTGGCACAGTGTCATTAGCTCAATTTGGCCCCATTAAAAATTTAAAAAAAATGGAGTCAAAGAAATGAATGGGTGCCATTAATAGTATGGAGGACACTATATATATGCATATTTTTTTTAATCGTGTTTTTTTTTTCTTTTTTTTTTCACGATAACAAAAAGCCACTTGTATACCATACCAGGCATCCTGTGAGCGGCAGTAGCTCAGGAGGTAGAGCGGTCCATTACCAAACAAACAGAGGGCGAGAGAACGTCCAGCCAGAAAAACTAAATTAGCTACCATAACTATAACTAGTGGAGTATTTGCAGTTGACCATGCAGATCTCTCGCTCTCCCTTTCCATCCCTCTCTCCCTCTGTTGCCCTAGTTCTCCCTGTGGTCCTCGCCCGATTCAGAATTAATTGGCAAAAGCACAATACAGATTGAGGGAACAGAGAAAGGCCTTACAGAGATAATTAATCACCAGGCTAATATAGTGGGCGCCACGCCAAAGTGAGCCACAGGCGCACTCACACAGTGCAATGCAATCACTACCCACCACTAATACAGATGCCACAGACACCGATAAAGTTGCAAAGCAAAAAAAAGCAAAGCAAAACAATTTTAAAAAGCACCGACCACAGCAGTGAAACGGAGGAGACAGAGGATCCCTTTACTGCAGTGAGAAGGAGAGATTCATACAAACCCCTCCCATCCCGTTAGATCTTTTAAAATGTCCCACTTTGTGGATATGCTTGGGCTGGAATCTGAACTTTGAAGACTGTCATTGCTAATTCTGCAAAGAGTTTTGATTGTGATACGTATTAGTATGAAACAGTTGTTTCACTCATCCCACTAACACCATCGTTTCAGCCTGTTTAAGACTGAGCTTTAAAATTAGTTAAACGTATTTAGGGGGGGGGGGGGATTTAAGCGATGACATTTCAAAAGAAGACTTCAAAGAATGTGATGAACTGCGGCTGTGAGGAGAACAGCTGTCAGGCCATGTTATTTCATCAAATATTCTGCCAGTCATCCACAGCCTGTGTGTGACGGCCATGAAACAGACCCACAGATGTGTAGTTCGACAGGGGGGCTGAGGAAACACCCGAGGACAGGCACCGCTTTTCTGGGAGCTTTTTATCCCAAAGCATCTTAACAATCCGCGGTGGTCGGCCAGAGGGTGTAAAATACATTGATGGATCAGATCATGTAGATCTGTCAACTCTTTCGATTAATTACACTCATTATGGGCCCCACATTTCAAGAAGTAATAACTGGTTTGCCCAATCACAGCTTTAAGGCCCGACCATGAAAACAAGACATTTTAATTAATTTCACAATGAAGTAATTTAGGAGAAACGTATGTGTGTGTGTGTGTGTGTGTGTGTGTCCTGTTCCCCGCGCTCTGGTGAGGATGCAGGGAACCCGCCTAATCACTCTTCTGCATCTCACCTCAACGGGTGTCTATCTGGTCCTCCTCCTATTCCTCCTTTCCCCTCTCCCCCTCCTCCTCTCTTCATCTGGTTCATTCATCAGTGTGGCGTGCATCGCCCTACATCTATGAAGTCCTCAGGCTGTGTGTGTGTGTCTGTGTGTGCGTGTGCATGCATGCACGCATGAGTGAGTGCGAAAGAAGGAGAGAGAGAACATTAAGAGTTAGAAATTGAGAGAGAGAGACAGAGCGAGACAGAGAGACCGAGAGAGAGAGAGAGGGGAAAAGGCCCAGTTAATTAAATGTCCTCTTTGAGCATTACCAAGGGATAGTTGGGTCGCTGAAACGGTTACACTCCATAATATTTCAAAATTGGAAGAAGCCTGAACTGAATTACACATTTCCACTTGCATTTTACACGGACGCCAATTAAAGGACACTTCCTACTTCGCTCTTCCTGCATTTTACTGATTTTCCCCCCGACATTAACAGATTTATTAGTGGGCTCCTGTTAGCCAAGGCCTCGCATAATTAAAACTGTCGACACAAAAAAAAAAAAAATTATAATAAAGTCCTCCAATAAGAAACACACAATGTTTCTATTAGAAGTCCAAACGTGGGCAAAGCACTCACAGAGCCAATAGAGCAGTGGAAGACTGGAATACACACACACACACACACAAGGTAACAACCCCACACACGCCCGGGGTAATCACTAAGGAAGTCTTACAGAGAATAGCGGTGGTTGCGCATGAAAACTAAACAGACAGCAATGTGTTTCCCTTCCTCGTCTGAACAGTGTTCACCAGGACCATCTGGCACCCTTCTCACAGCGCCAAGCCATGGCCCACTGATGGAGCGGCGATCACACGCGCTCTCTGACCTTCGATTAGTAATTAAACTAATGGACTTAATGGAGGGGAGGGGGGGTGGGAGAGGGGAGAGGAGGGTCCAGGGGAGCTGCAGGAGGGGCAGCGAAGAACAATCGAGGAAAGTAACACTGGCACACAAACACTGAAACGTAGACAAAACAGACACAATTATTGACACAGACATACAAACACTGCCACACAGACAGACAAACAGACACTAAAACACACATAAACACTGACACAGACATACAGACACAGATACACAGACACCGTACAAAAGCACCAACACACGGCTATTTCAGAGGAACAACTCGATGGCTGCAGTCTGTAATGAACTGAGAACACGGATGGTGCATATGTTGCTACGTGACTACACATCTGAGCTCACATCTCAGCATTCACGCTGTGCCATTAAGGAAGAGAGGGAGGGGATGATCCAAGATGTCACACTGGCTCTCTCTCTCTGTGAGAGAGAGCAAGAGAGAGTTTTGTCTCAGCGTAGAGGGAACTGTCTGGAAAGATGACACAGCTGTTTGAAGACCGGCCTCAGTGGCTCCCCTCACCACCAGCGCCTCCTCCGCTTACAACCGCCACCTCCTCCTCCTCCTCTTTCCCCCGACAAAAACATATTTTCATACCACAGAGGGGCTGTGATGAACAAATGTGTCCACGCTAGGGGACGACGGCACATGTGCTCTAGTAACGTCAACGCGCTTCAATTTATCGGAAGAATACGGCGGACGCTAGAGAGCTTGACTGACACATGATAGATGAGGTTTGAGTTCACACACACACACACACACACACACACACACACACACACACACACACACACACACACACACACACACACACACACACACACACACACACACACACACACACACACACACACACACACACACACACACACACACACACACACACACACACACACACACACACACACACGTGTGGTTTGTGTCTCCCGTGAGGGACACTGTCACAAAGCTGTAACAAAGTTGTTGTCCTCTCCTCTAACTAGCGACAGCTGTCCTCAGCTAGGAGAGTGGCTCTCAGGAGTCCCACAGTGAAGGCTCAACAATTAGTCCCCAAGTCAACGAGAGTCACCCATCAAACTAGGTTAGACCCAGATACTGAACTCCCTGAACTTTTAGTACCCTCAAATCTGTCATTAATGACCCGTTTCTTTGGTGTCTGTTTTTCAAACGTTGCCCTGAATTTTTCCCGTACGGGATGTCCAATACCGTCGACACGTGTAAACTAAAAGTAATTTCCCTCAGGGACGAGAATGGTTATTCAATCTGAACTAAAGGGAACACTACGTGTGGTTTTAAATATTACACGTAGGTGTGAGTAATGCTGATCGGCCAAACTAAAAGTTCAGGCTAATGGAGAAAATGGCACAGAATTGATCGTAGACCTGTATGCTATGTTTTTCCCTAAGTTGCTCTTAAAATACACTAAAAATATCACTAAAAATGCTATGATGCCATGTCACATTAGTGCCAGTATATTGCATTTAAAAATACAAATTACTATGCATCCAGAGAACAGTGTTTCATCGTGTTTCATTACATTTCTGTTCCTAACACATTAATGTTTTCAAAAAAACATTTAACTTGAGAAAATAAATTACAACTGTAGGAGTGACAATTTTCCTTTGGTGTGTGCAAACACACAAGATGACTGATTTAATTGAGCACAATGCGTGATTCAAATGATAGCACTAATTGTGTTCAGGAGATGATAGCTATTTCATTGTTTGCTTAAAGAGTTACAGCTTATTCGTGGAATCGGGGACTCGCACAGGAGATTGGAGGAGGAGATCTTCCTATAATGACATTCATTGTTTGGTGAGAACTTAACAGCCAGGTACCAAGTCTCTCTTACGCTGCCTTTTCCAGGTTGTCGTGTCTACCTTTGGTTGTTGCACTCAGACTTGCATATCGGGGCCAGGCCGTTAAAACAGCTGCCTGGTATTTTTAAAAGCATTTGTAGGAGGTAGCAGGTCCACTCCTGGGGGATCCCGAGGCGTTACCAGGCCAGCGTGAAGAGATGTAATCACCCCCCCTGTACTTTGGTCTGCCCCGTGGTCTCTTCCCAGCTAGACCTTGGTCTGCCCTGTGGTCTCCTCCTCCCAGCTGGACGTGCCTGGAAAACCTCACTCGAGAGGCGACCAGGAAGCATCCTTTCTAGATGCCTGAACAACCTCAATTGGCTCCTTTGTCTATTATTTAATTAATATGTATTGGACAATTAGTATGTCTGTGTGTGTGTGTGTGTTAATGAATGGTCATACTGGATTTTGAGTATGTGTGTAAGCCCTACAGGTTAGCTTTTAAGGAAAGGTGCTGCGGCCTAGTGGTGTGGCTGGCTGGAAGCATAGAGTCTTTGCAGCTCGGTGCACATTGGCGTAGCTCGGTGCAGCTCGGTGCACATTGGTGCAGCTTGGTGCATATTGGCGCAGCTCGGATGATGTAGCTGGCTTGCTCATTTGCATAATTGTATATCGTAAAAGTATTTGTTATTTTCTTGATGTACTCAATCAAACTCAAGCAAAGCAGAAGCTAACAAACTAATCTCAGTCAGCCCAGTGACCTTCACAAGTGGATTTTAACAAATGGATACCGTGGTCCCTACAGCCTTTGTATGTCCCTTAATGGCTTTGTGGACAGCGAAGACAGACGGGAAAGTGGATTGAGGGAAACGACGTAGAGCATAGCACTGTGGGCACCGTGCCAAGGTGGTTAGCGTACTAAAGGGTTGTGCTCTAGAAATGACCTTTTAATGTGAGACTAAACCTTCGCCCGACACCCACTGTCCTCCCCTCTCCTGTCACCGAGACATATAAAGGTAAATGCCTAAATTATGGAAAATCAGACGGGTTTGTCTGGCATTGTTTCATGTGTTATGTTTAGTTTAGTTCCAGGGTTTTATTTTGATAGTCGGTCTTCCTCCCGCCCCCTGTGATTGGTTTATGTCATTATTGTTTGCACCTGGTGATGTCTCCTGGCATAAATAGGTCCATGCATTCACTGGCTCGTTGCCAGGTTGTCTCGTCGTGTTATGCCGAGTTCTCCAGCGTTTTGTTTCCACGTCATGCTACCGTCAGGTTTTTTGTGATTAGGTCTTTTGCTTTTGAGCCTTTTCCATCATCGAGTGATTTTTGTGTTGGACCTTGCATTTTTCAGTAAAGACTTTTTACTTTATCACTGTCTGCATCCAAGTTTTTGGGTCCACACCTTGTACGCCCGTAACAGTACAATCTGGCCGGAACATGGACCCAGTCGAGTCAGACGCAGTGACAGCAGCCTTACGCACACAGGGTGCGCACCTGCACCATCACGAGGAGCAGTTTTCAGCCATGCTGCAGGCCTCGAGAGTAATCACGGACCAACAGCAGGTTTTCCAGGCTACACTTGACACCCAAGTCAGACCCATGGCAGAGTCACATCAACGTATGCTCGCCTATATGGATGCTGGACACAGACCGCCTGCAGCTTCACCGCAACAGCCAGCGGCTTCCCAACCACCAGCGGACTCAGCTCAGGGCAGCTACGCCTTGTCTGGCCTCTCCGGAAAAGTTTTCTGGAGACTCTGGTGACTGTAGACCTTTTCTCATTGAGTTTGATTTACATTTCAAATTTATGCTTTATGTTTATAGCAAAGACTATGCCAGGGTAGCATTTATTATCTCCCACCTGTCTGGCCGAGCGGCTGAATGGGAAAGAAACTCTTTAACATGCCAATCTACTGTATTGTTCAAGCCTTTAAGAGAGTTTTTGATCAGGTCACGCCAGCTAGGGAAGCAGCTCAGACGCTAGGGAGAGTCAAACAACGTCAGCTTAGGGTAGCAGATCATAGAATTCCGCACGATGGCAATAGACTGACTGGAATGACGCTTCTCTTCAGGACACTTTCAGGAAAGGATTGTCAGAAGCCATCAAAGACCAGCTGATGCCTCTAGACCTTCCCACAGACCTAGACTCAATGATAGCATTAGCTATCAAAATAGACTTGCAAATGTTCGACAGGGAGAGAGAGAGAAAGCAGGCTGCAGTTTCATCCGGAGGTGCCGGGAGGAGCTCGTCTGTCTTTCCCCCCATCTGGAAAACTATGTCATGGCGATCACCGGCCCATAGCACCACAGCAACCAATGCAGGTTGGAAGGACCCAACAGTCTCCAGAGGAACGTCATCGCCACCTGCTGGACGGGAGTTGTTTCTACTGCGGGCAACAGGGGTATCAACAGATGACATGTCCAGTAAAAGACCGGGCTCGCCGGTGAAAGGGAGGACTCGGGTGAGCCAGTGTGACTTTTTTAACTTCCCATTACGCACTCTGACTAAGGTGAAACTATGTGTGGGCAATCAGGTTGTAGAACAGGGGGCGCTAGTAGACTCTGAGGCTGACCAACGTTTTTGAGATAAGGAACTAGCACTTAAATTTAACCTGACCCTGATCCAGTTATCCTCGCCTGTAAAGGCAATGTGCTAGATGGGCGCCTACTTTTCACAGTCACTCATTGCACAGAAGCTATTAAAATGTGTATCAATGACAATCTTTTTTTTTTTCATGTCACCGAGTCTGTGCAAAACCCTTTAATTCTGGGGTTTCCCTGGTTCATAAAACATAATCCAGTTATCAACTGCTGATCAGGTGAGGTTAAGGGGTGGGGAGAGGAATGCAAGCTGAAGTATGACAAGAAAGAGATCATAGTGAGGAAACTATATACTGAAGTAGTCACCGATACTAACTGTCCGAAGTCACCGCATGATTCTCTTTCTGACTACCCAGACTCATCGAAGGTCCCGACTTGCTATCATGACCTCAAGGAGGTATTGAGTAAGTCTAGGGTAACCTCGTTACCACCTCATCGTCCGTATAATTGTGCCATAGACTTGGTTTCAGGATCCACGATTTCGAAAGGTCGACTGTATTCCCTCTCTGCTCCGGAAAAAGAGGCCATGAGGAAATCACCTCTTCAATCAAGGCAGGACTCATTCGACCTTCATCCTCCCCAGTGGAGCTGGGGTTTTTTTCGTGGGGGAAAAGGATGGATCTCTTCGCCCCTGCATAGATTACAGTCCACTCAAACAGATCACAATCAAGAACCGGTACCCCCTCCCCCTCATGGACTCTGCTTTTGACCTGTTACAAGAGGCTAAAGTTTTCACTAAACTAGACTTGCATAATGCTTACCATTTGGTAAGAATAAGGGAGGGGGATGAGTGGAAAACAGGATGTAATACTCCGACAGGGCATTAGGAGTACCTTGTGATGCCCTTCGGTCTCACAAATGCCCCAGCCGTTTTTCAGTCTCTGATAAACGATGTACTCAGAGTTTTTGAACATTTCTGTGTTTGTATATCTGGATGACATCCAGATTTTTTCTCCAGGTGAGCAGACACACATCCAACATGTACATCAGGTATTGCAACGTCTACTGGAGAATCAACTTTTTGTAAAGGCAGAAAAGTGTGGCTTTCATGCTTCCACAGTCTCATTCCTGGGGTTCATCATCTCTCCAGGACAAATTCTGATGGACCCGCCGAAGGTCAATGCAGTTGCAGATTGGGCGACTCCCAATAGCATAAAGAAGGTACAGCAATTTCTCGGTTTTGCTCATTTTTACAGACGTTTTGTGAGGAATTTTAGCGCTATTGCTGCACCATTACATGCACTGACCTCGCCGGGTGTTCCCTTTGTGTGGAATCCTAAGGCAGAGGAGGCTTTTGAGGAGCTAAAAGTGAGGTTTACCACAGCTCCTATACTAACTGTTCCTGATCCATCTAGGCAGTTTGTTGTGGAGGTGGACGCCTCAAATGATGGAGTAGGGGCCATCCTCTAACCACGAGCTGTCAAAGATAACAAGATACATCCATGTGCCTTTCTTTCTCGAAAATTGTCTCCTGCAGAAACAAATTATGATGTCGGTAACAGGGAACTTTTGGCAGTCAAGGTGGCTCTGGCGGAGTGGAGGAACTGGCTCGAGGGGGCGCAGCAGCCGTTCTTGGTCTGGACAGATCACAAGAATTTAGAGTACATCCGCAAAGCCAAAAGGTGGAATTCACGACAGGCCCGGTGGGCACTTTTTTTCAACCGCTTTAACTTTACCTTGTCTTTCAGACCTGGCTCAAAGAACGGCAAGCCTGACGTTCTCTCATGCCTCCAAGACACAGAACCCATGGCCAAAGATCCAGAACCAATCCTTCCACTTAACCGTGTGGTTGGAGCGGTGACTTGGCCTATAGAAGCCCAGGTGAAGCGTGCCAGTGGGGAGAGCCTGAAGCCTAGTGGCTGCCCATCGGATAGGCTGTTCGTACCTATATCCATGCGGTCACAGGTCATTCACTGGGCTCACACCTCACTACTCACCTGTCATCCGTGGGTCAAACAAACCGTATTCACTGTTCGGCAGAGGTTTTGGTGGCCATCTTTAGTAAAATATATAACGGAGTACGTGGTTGCATGTACAGTATGTGCCAGGAAAAAGACTTGTCAAAGCCACAGATGGGTCTTTTGAAGCCCCTGCCCATCCCCAGCAGACCCTGGTCCGACATATCCATGGACTTTGTCACGGGTCTGCCCCCATCTAAAGGTAACACCAACGTTCTCACTGTGGTGGACCGATTTTCAAAGATGGTACATTTTATTGCTCTGCATAAATTGCCTTCTGCTAAAGAGACGGCTCAAGTACTGCTAGACCATGTTGTTCGCATTCATGGAATACCCAGAGACATTGTGTCGGACCGGGGTCCATAGTTCAGCTCCAGGTTCTGGAAAGAATTCTGCACCATCCTGGGAGTGTCCGTCAGCCTCACCTCCGGATACCGTCCCCAGTCCAACAGGCAGACGGAGCGGATAAATCAGGAGCTGGAGACCTGCCTGCGGTGCCTGGTCTCGCAGAACCCCGCGGCCTGGAGTGAGCACTTGAAATGGGTTGAGTATGCACACAATTCCATGCCTACCTCTGCTACCGGTCTGTCTCCTTTTCACTGTGTCTATGGCTATCAACCACCCTTGTTTCCGGAGTCCGAGAAGGAAGTGGTGGTCCCGTCTGCTCACGCTCTCATTAAGATATGCCAACGTATTTGGGCTGCAGCTCGTCGGGTCCTCCTGTAGAGTTCAATCCGGATGAAGACAGTGGCTGATCAACAGCGGCGGATGGCACCTACCTACAGACCGGGGCAGAGGGTGTGGCTATCCACAAGAGACTTACCAATCCATGTCATGTCAAGAAAGCTCGCTCCAAGGTTTGTGGGTCCATTTCCTGTTACCAAGGTCATAAATCCTGTTTCTGTCCGTCTTCGTCTACCCAGGTCACGGCGGGTCCATCCGACCTTCCACGTCAGCCGGATTAAGCCATTATTGGACAGGTTCCTTGGTTCCACCATCCAAGCCCCCTCCTCCCTCACAGGTCATTGATGGCGGCCCGGTGTATGCAGTCAAATCCCGTGGCCCCCCCGCGAGCAAAATTCGTGGGGAAATATCGCGATGTGCGACGATCGTTGACGGGGGTGGGGTGCTACTACCCGATCAGAAATTAAGATATATACATGTTAATTTTCTTCCCCCCCGCAGTGGGTGCCTTGCGGGCCCCTCCCCTACGCCACTGTGTGTGTGTAGTGTCAGTATGAGAGCATGACAGCGCGTCTAATTGTGATGCGGCCCAAGAGCCTATCACAAAAATGCCTGTGATGCAGTGAACCAATCACCTTCAAGGGGTGAAAACCCTATCGTTGAGTAAGCACTATCTGAGTTGACCATCTGAGTTCAAACCCTTCATATTTTTTTATAGAACGCGATTGCAAGCCATTTTGCCTTCTATGCCAGACATCATTAGCCAATTTCAAGGCTTCAAATCTTCAGCACCATTTCACCTCACTCCATGCTCACTCCATCGACCAGGAATTCCCTAAAGGTGTTGAACTTCGCAAGCAGAAGTTAAACACCTTGAAAAGTCAGGCGGAAAAGCAAAAATAACGAAGCACTCGGAGACCGTAACGCTTGCATAATATCAAGTTGCTTGGAACATAGCACGAGCTAAAAAGCCCTACAATGAAGGGGAGTTTGTTAAAAAATGCCTAAACCAATGCGTGGTTGAAATCTTGTTTCCAGAAAACCAAAAACTGAAACAAGGTGGAGAATTGTTCAAGGCAAGGAATGTCAGAAGTCCCACTAATTTAATTTAAAGAAGCAACATGCATAGGAAGATAAAAAACTTGTTCACATTTTGTTTACTGAGTTTGTGTGAGAGTGCACACAATGTTCATTGTTGATAATAACTGGCCGTAGTTAGGAGAGGTTTAATTCAATTTCTGTCAATATTATGGTGTGTGACATTTACAATAAATCTATCAGAGCAGAGCTATGTGTGTCTGTCTGTGTGAGGGTGTGTGAGTCTTTGGGAGGGAGGATCCTGAGTTCTAGATTTTCATTTAGTCTGTGTAATAGAGAGAGGGGAGAAAGAGTGAGGGAGCACAGAGAAAGGCTGAGAACAAAAGAGAGAAGGAGAGGGGGGGGGGGGGGTGCGCATCTGTGACTGTGTGTATGATGTGGCTCTTTGCAGTAACATAGTAACATTTTTGGCTCTTAACCTCTGACTGGTTGGCCACCCCTGCCCTAGAGGATGGTACTGTTGTGCGTCGCCAACTGTGCTGAATGTTTGTCAAGTTTCTGTTTTATTCATGTGTAATGTTTAGTTTAGTTCCAGGGTTTAATTTTGATAGTCTGTCTTCCTCCCGCCCCCTGTGATTGTTTGATATCATTATTGTTTGCATTTGGTGATGTCTCTTGGCATAAATAGGTCCAGGCATTCACTGTCTCGTTGCCAGATTGTCTTGTGTTATTCCGAGTTCTCTAGCATTTTGTTTCCACGTCATCGTCAGGTTTTTTGTGATTAGGTCTTTTGCTTTTGAGCTTTAAGCTTTTCCATCATCGAGTGATTTTTGTGTTGGACCTTGCATTTTTCAGTAAAGATTCTTTTTACTTTATCACTGTGTCTTCATCCGTACTTTTGGGTCCACACCTTGTACGCCCGTGACACGTTGCTGAGTCTAAACTCTAAGAAGACACAAAAGCCTAAATGATAAGCAAAAGGCAATCATGATGTAATAACGAGGGAGAAAGGTGAAGGTGTGCTAATCAAGGCTAATCATTGTTTTTTAAACGCTTGAATCACACACACACAATTCCAAGACAAACACTGTATAAAACCATAAATACTCAATATAGAATAACCACATGGTGAAGGATATTCTTGGTGCACTCCTGTGTGAATTTAATAACTGACAAATGAAAAGTTCTCATTTTAAGTGTGTGCGTGCGCGTATGTGTACGTGTGCATGTTTATGTGCACGGATCAGTGTGTGTGTGTGAAACACTGAAAAAAGGCATCAGCACAAACACTTGTATATGCACACAGGCACCCAAATAAATAACTACGGAGCACATCTGGCCCCCTTTCAACACCATCACATATATTCACACACACACAGCACTAGCATTGAAGTTTTGAAACATCTGTTGTGTACAGACACTGTCTCTGCCGTGTTGCAATCAAGATTAAATCATCCATATTCATATCAAATTGCAATATTGGATTACTGACATACATTGTGAGAACTCAAAAAACAAAGAAAGAAAACTAACGGCAAGTAGAACAGGTTGAGGGACCAGAAGAGACCGGACTGTACGTTATATGCTTATAACAGATATCAGAGCGAGAGCGAGAGCGAGAATTTGATGGCTTGTGGTTGTGTTCTCGTAGCATTCAGCAGTCTGCCTCATGATCCTGATGGCTGAGGCTGATGTTCATTTCTCTCTCAAACTCACATAGATAGACAAACAGAGTGAGACGGTATCAGAGGAGCCCTCTGGGCTATCAGGTCACTGGCAGCCTATTACAGATCCTTAGGGATTGGAGATGGTTTATAGATGCCCCCAGGCTCAAGTACAGACAGGGAAGGATGCACTGACACACATGCACGCACGCACACACACACACACACACCTTGACTGACACTCACACACAATCGCTGACAGGCACCTCCCCTTCAACCGGGAGCCTTCACACACAGGAGGGAGGGATACACGCCCACCACCTCTTCCATCTACAAGACTATTATTGTTCAAACCCATTACTTACTTACCTCTCTCTCTCTCTCTTTCTCTCTCTCTCTGAATGAGGAACACAAAATGCTTTACCCTCGTTCAATCACACCACTACCGGTCATCCAGCTAACACCGACGCAGGAGAACACAACACCAGAACAAGCTGTTGGAGGACGTGGTGCAGGAAAGCCAAGTCGCGTACCCCTGCAATTTTAAAGGGCCTTGGAGTGTTTCATGGTTTGGAAAGACAGCCGCTGATATGAAGTATTCAAACTGGGAGCCAGGAACGTAACAACTACCACATAAAAAAAAAATCGAAAAAGGAAGACCATCTCTCTACCTGGCCTGTGCGGCAGGTAGGGATTCTTGTTATGGTATAAAGTCGATGGTGTCTCTTCTTTGTTGAGCAGCGGGAGCACGAGAGAATCTGAGCTGCTGATATTTGTCGTTGGCTTACAGCAAAAGATTGACAGAAGTGTTGATCCCGCCCCCAATCCTCAAAACACTTCCTGTTAGTTTAACAAAACTAGCAATAAAAACACCAAATACAGCATAATATAAATATCTAGCATCTATCTGACAACAGAATGTAATAGAATATGCTGGTTTATAAAATAAAAATATTCGATATATGTAACTGAAGCTAAGCTCAGTGAAGCAAGAGACTCTAAAGTAAGGTGTCTCAGGTATATCGCAGAGGTCACCTGGATATGATAAAGAAGTTAAATAGGGCTGGGTTCAAAGTGGCTGAGTTTAATGAACAGTGCAGAGTTCAAAGAGGAGTCAAAGAGTTTGAGGACAGGATGTCCTGTGATGCTCCGTGGCGCTCCTCACCACCAACGAGTCTGCTGCTGATCATACTCTTCTGTTCAGACAGCACTCTGGAGTGGGTGGAAGTTACGGTCAAGGACAGAGAGAGAGACAGAGACAGAGAGAGAGAGAGAGAGAGAGCGAGAGAAGTTTGGACAACATCCTCCTCTCTGTGATTGCTAGCAGGGGGTCCGGTCTCCAACCCCCAGAACAGAACCCAGCATTTGTTTAGTCGGTTGGATTTTGCCGCCAACACACCACAGGGAAGAAGAGGTCGCCGGCCGCCCACAGACTCATAGAACATCCACAGCATGGCGCCGCAGACGCTGGAGGACCAGAGCTTCCCAAGGAATCTGCTCTAGCCCTTCTATAAGTTTACTATCCAGTCAAGCTTGTCTTGTCCTGACCTGCCTAGGCCTGTTCCTGACCGGCCTAGGCCTGTTCCTGTCCTACCGAGCCCTGTTCCTGACCTGCCTAGGCCTGTCCTACCTTTCCCAGCTCCCCTTCGGTCAACAAGAAGAATCCTGCCCAGATTTGAAGATGAAAAGGTGTGTTATATTGTTAAAGCAACACCACCACACTAGTTAGAGACTTGAAGCTGTTCGGAAACAAATACTTGATATTTAAAGTAATTGTTTGGGTTCCCAAATCCCACTCATGTATTACACTCAATATTGTAAACCATAAGATTGTTGTGTTTGACATCAAACAATGAGATACGCTGTGAGTGTGTGGGATGAGCACACAGCGAAAATGTATGTGTTCACTTAGTTTGACAATTATTCTTAATATATTGAAAGGTTTAATCTTCTCTTCCAGTCTAACGAATTTAATGGATTCTAGAAACCTTTCTTTGTGAAAAGGTAAAGGAAATGGAAAAATAATTTTAAAAAACTGTCGTGATTGTCTCCTTGCTGCTACAAATCATTCTTAGTCCCAGGAGAAATGGGAATATCCTCAAAGGGCATTTTAAACATCACAATATTGATAACCCCAAATGTGGCTGAAGGTGATGCAAGCTAAATAAATTGGCCTAGTGGCCAATTATCTACATACAAATATTTGATTAGCACGTTATGTGCTTAAGCTTGAAAGACACCCACTAAATACAGTGTGCAAAGAGTTTAAGACAGGGACAGTCTCAAGCAAACACCCCCACCACCACCACCACCCTCAGAGATACGGGGAGAGAGGTGACTTTGAATCTCCTGAATTCTTCTGGGTCAGAGCTTTTACATCGTACAGACCAACATGCTGTGAATTACTGACAAACCCTAAGTGTGCATTCACAAGTAACCGCCTGGACATTAGCTAGAAAAAAATCGCTTGGGTGATCAACTCACAGTGGGAAGGTTGCGAATTGTTTCCCCAATGTCATTCTTAAGCAAAAAATCTCACCCCAAGCTGCTCTTTAATGACCCGTTACCCAATTCACTGTAAGTGACTCCGGTTCAGAGAATCTGCTCAATGAGAAAAAACTGTCAGACTCGTAGACACACATCAGAAGCTATCATCAAGGTTTCCACGTGACCCACAGAATCAGAGGTTTCTCAGAACTTTGTCTGCGTGCAAAAGTAGCCCTGATGACCCCTCCAAAAAAACTCAACATGCATGCACACATGTAGCACACTATAGCACGCACATTTTTTTCACTGATTTTCAGTTACACATTAAAGAAGAGAAGAAGAATAAATAGAGAGATGGGAGAGCCAGGAGGTGTGGAACGCCAGATGGGGAGAAGAGAACCGAACAGGACAAAGTTCACCTGTGGTCACTGGGTAGAAATAATCACAAGAGAGGACAGGGGTGACACACTATGTGGATAGGGAAAAAATTGACAATTTGAATAGAAGAGCAGAGAGAAATTTAAAGTTATAACCATTGTGTGTGTGCGTGTGTGTGTGTGTGTGTGTGTGTGTGTGTGTGTGTGTGTGTGTGTGTGTGTGTGTGTGTGTGTGTGTGGTAGAGGGAAGGAGAGAGCATAGATATTGTGTAGAGAGAGTGCAGAGAGAAAGAGAGGGTGCAGAGAGAAAGAGGGTGCAGAAAGAGAGAGACTTACCGTTGTATGAGAGGGAGAGAGAGAGCGAGAGAGAGTGTGTGAGTGAGGGAGAGATGAGAAGAAAGAGAGGGAAGCATGGGCAGAGAGAGAGAATTGAATTGTGTGCTGGTGTCTATAAATGTGAGAAAGCATGAGAATTCAACCGTTGGAGAGCTGTTAAGCTGTCAGAGCTGATCAATTGACTTCAATAACACAGGCTACATGTGTATGTGCACACACACACACACAAACGCACAAGCACGAAAACACAGGGCACAAGTGTACCATATTTATCACACACACACGGACACAGAGCTCCCTAAAATGGTTCAAGAATCTTCAGTTCTGAAGTTGAGTCCAATAACCCACCATTTTGCCAGAAAATATTGAAGGAATGTGAGTGCCAGAAGGAAAAAGTTGGCTGGTCGCATCCTACTGTTAAAAAAACGTAAGGTTGATTTGAAGGTACAGAGGTACCGGTTTGGTCTCATAAGAGACAAAAAAAAAAATCATGTACTACTAAACATTTTCATTTAGCAGGGGGGTGTGTGTGTGTGTGTGTGTGTGTGTGTGTGTGTGTGTGTGTGTGTGTGTGTGTGTGTGTGTGTGTGTGTGTGTGTGTGTGTGTGTGTGTGTGTGTAATATAACGTATAGTGTTCTGTCCGTATGTACATACAACAGGTCTATATAAAGTAGGCCTACGGTAAACCAAAATATATAAAATGTCTCTGAAATGAATGTCTCTCGGTTCCTCTAACTCCAATATTCCTCCTCTTCCTCCAATATTCTCACCAAAAAACCTCAAGCATCCTTTAGGCCAAATTGAAATCACCCCCGAAGTAGTAAAGAAAAAACTAGCTAATCTAAATGTATCTAAATCGCCGGGACCGGATGGGGTACATCCAAGGTTATTTGAAGGAGTTGAACAGCGTATTATATTTAATACATCACTGGAGTCAATGAAATTGTCTGAAGAGTGGAAAAATGCAAACGTGACTGCAATATTCAAGAAGGGGAAAAGGAATCTACCGGGGAACTACAGACCAGTGAGTCTGACTAGTATAGTTTGCAAAATGATGGAGTTCATCATACGTGACTTTCTAATCAGCCATATGCAACGCAACTCTCTTCACCGACAAACAGTATGGATTCATCAGTAGGCGATCTACTATCCTACAGCTGATAACTGTACCAGATGAGTGGACCTCTATAATAGACTGGGGCTGCATTGACGCAATTTACTGCGACTTCCAGAAAGCATTCGACAAAGTCCCACACAAGCGCCTGACTCACAAACTTGAGGGATATGGAGTAAAAGGTAACATCAAAGAATGGATCTCATCTTTCCTCAATGGCAGAACACAGAGGTGTAGTGAATGGAGAATGTTCATCACGAAGCGCCATAACAAGTGGTATCCCCCAGGGAAGCGTTTTAGGTCCCCTGCTATTCGTCATCTTTATCAATGACCTCCCAGATGTAGTCGATGAGAATTCACGGGTGTACCTGTTTGCGGACGACACCAAGTTATACCGCAGGATCGACAGTAAAGATGACTGTGACAAGCTACAAAAAGATCGGACAGCACTTGTCACGGTTACGGTGGTTGACAGGGGGCGTTGCCAGGCCGCGTGCGCTAGAGGCGCACACACACGCACCTGCCAACCATTACCGTGGCTAATTACCATTGATCTCACCTGGGGGCTATTTATACAGCGGCGTCAGTGAGAGACGTCGCTCGTTCGTACTACGTGTAAACCGGTACGCTACCAGTCCCCAGGTGACATTCATCCCTGGTCCTGATCACCCTGCTACGGACTATCGGAGAGATAGTCCGCCCGTCTGCTGTTCCAGCCCCCCTCGTCGGTCCCGGAGTTCCGCCCGTCATCTACCTGTCGGTACGACGCACCTCGACCTCCCGGTAACCTGACCATCGCCTGTCCCCAACGATCCGTTCGCCTACTACCTGTCGGCACGACGCACCTCGACCTCCCGGTAACCTGACCATCGCCTGTCCCCAACGATCCGTTCGCCTACTACCTGTCGGCACGACGCACCTCGACCTCCCGGTAACCTGACCATCGCCTGTCCCCAACGATCCCTACGTCTCCTACCTGTCGGCTTGACGCACCTCGATCTCCCGGTCCCAGCTCCCTCGTCGGTCCTGGGGAATCACCTTCTATTGTGTTTTGTGCCATTAATAAACCCCTGTTCTTCCTTTCCTGGTCTCCGCCTGCGTTCTGGGTCCAACCTCACCACACACACCCGTGACAGAACGAACGAGCCATTATGGACCCCGGCGACGGAGATCGGGTGAAGCGCGAGATCCACGTTTACGCAGCGCAGTGGGAGCCACATCTGGCGGACGCCCATGCGACGATTACCCGGCTGCTGGACATCACGGAGTCCCAGGGCGTACGCATAACGCGCCTCGAGGCGAGGGATCCACAAACGCCGGTTCTCGCTGGTTCCGCGGAGCCGCACATCCCGCCCCCGCCGAGATACTCGGGGAATCCGGACACCTGCCGGAGCTTCCTGGTACAATGCAAAAATATTTTTGAAGCACAGCCGTCCCGCTTTACGAGGGAAGCGGGGAGGATTGCGTATATAGTGAGTCTGCTGGAGGGAGGACCCCTCGCTATGTACGATGCGCTCCGTGCGCAAGGATCTCCTCTCGTGGAGACTTTTGTGGCTCTCGAGATGGAGCTCATGAGGGTGTACGACCACCCCATACGGGGCGCCCAGGCTGGACAACTCCTGTTGCGGCTCAAGCAAGGAACGCTTAGTCTTCGGGAGTACATCGCCCGGTTCCGCCGGTTGGCGGTGGAGTCCGGTTGGAACGAGGAATCACTCCTGTCCGCGTTCCAGAGCGGACTCAACCGGGAGTTGGGCACGGAGGTGGCGTTGCGGGGCCAGAAGGGCACTGTGGATGAGGCCATCCAGATGGCCATTCAGGTGTCCGACCTAGCTATGCAGTGGGGGGACGGTCCGGGTCCTTCCAGAAGCGTCTCCCGCCCAGCTGAGGAGAGGAGATATTCTCGGTCCACCGCTTCCTTTGCAGAGGAGCCGATGCAGTTGGATCGGGTGGTCCTCTCCCAGCAGGAACGGAAGCGGAGGCTGGACACCGGAGCTTGTCTCTACTGCGGGACGTTGGGACACTCCATTCGCGACTGTCATCGTCGGCCAAAAGATCGGGCCCCTCAGTGACGGCGGGGTCCCTGAGGTGCCAGAATGCGACCCGCTCTCCAGCTCTACTTACAGGCTCCCATTTTCTCGGACATCTCCTTTGGGCGAGGGAGAGGCTTCCGGTGGAGGTGTTGGTGGACTCCGGAGCAGATGCCAGCTTTATTGATGCGGCTCTGGTCGAACGGGCCGGTATTCCCACCGAGCGGATACAGCCACCATTGGAGGTGAACTCACTGGATGGAAAACCGTTGGCCCGGATCACTCAACGGTCTGTTCCTCTCACCCTGATTCTGTCAGGGAATCACCGGGAGACCATCAGCCTACACATCATCTCCTCCCCCCACACCCCGGTGGTATTGGGTAGACCGTGGTTGGCGACCCACAATCCACACATCGATTGGGCGGCGGGTTCCGTGATTAGTTGGAGCATGTTCTGCCACTCGAACTGCCTCCGGTCCGCTCTAGCCCCACGCAGCTCACCCACCCGTCCGGTCCTGAGTCCTCCCGATCTCTCATCCGTCCCCCGCGTTTACCACGACCTCGGGGAGGTGTTCTCTAAGGAACGGGCCGTCTCCTTACCCCCTCACAGACCATACGACTGCGCCATCAATCTCCTTCCCGGCGCGTCTTTGCCGGTGAGGCGACTCTACAACCTGTCCCGGCCCGAGAGACAGACCATGGAGACCTACATCCACGACTCTCTGGCAGCGGGCCTGATCAGACCCTCGTCGTCGCCTGTGGGTTCTGGTTTTTTTTTTGTGACTAAGAAGGACAACTCGTTAAGACCGTGTATTGACTTCCGGGGGCTAAACGATATCACCGTAAAAAATAAGTACCCCTTGCCACTCATCGACCCAGCCTTCGAGCCTCTCCGTAATGCGATGGTGTTCTCCAAATTGGACCTCCGCAATGCCTACCATCTCGTCCGGATCCGTGAGGGGGACGAGTGGAAGACGGCGTTCAACACTGCTTTGGGGCACTTCGAGTACCGGGTCATGCCCTTCGGTCTCACCAACGCCCCGGCAGTGTTCCAGGCTCTGGTGAACGACGTCCTCCGAGACATGCTGAACCTGTTCGTCTTTGTCTACCTGGACGATATTTTGATATTTTCAGGTAGTCAGAGGGAGCACGTTCAGCACGTCCGGTTGGTCCTTCAGCGACTTTTGGAGAACAAGCTATTCGTCAAGGCGGAGAAGTGCGAGTTCCACGCGAAATCGGTGGCCTTTTTGGGGTTCATAATCGAACCGGGCCAGGTTCGATCGGACCCCGTTAAAGTCAAGGCAGTGGCGGAGTGGCCGACGCCTACGTCCCGGAAACAACTCCAGCGGTTCCTCGGATTTTCTAATTTTTACCGCAGGTTCATCCGGGATTTCAGTAGCGTCGCGGCCCCACTTACTCGGCTCACATCCACGCTCTCTCCGTTCTCCTGGACTCCGGAGGCAGGTGCGGCGTTTGCGCAGCTGAAACGGCTGTTTACCTCGGCTCCGGTTCTGAGGCATCCGGATCCGGCGTGCCAGTTTGTGGTGGAGGTGGACGCATCGGACTCCGGTGTGGGGGCCGTCCTCTCTCAACGTGCCACGGGGGATCGGAAGACTCACCCTTGTGCCTTTTTTTCAAGACAGTTGTCGCCCGCGGAGAGGAACTACGACGTGGGGAATCGGGAGCTCTTGGCAGTGGTTCTGGCCTTGGAGGAGTGGAGGCATTGGCTGGAGGGGGCCGAACAACCGTTCGTGGTCTGGACAGACCACAAGAACTTGGCCTACCTCCGCACCGCCAAACGGCTCAACTCTCGACAGGCGCGGTGGGCGTTGTTCCTGGGGAGGTTCAACTTCACACTCACTTACCGGCCTGGATGTCGGAATGTGAAACCGGACTCTCTCTCTCGCCAGTGGGACGCCGAGAGGGATCTCGTCGAGCCAGAGACCATCCTGCCTCCGGTGTGCGTGCTTGGGGCAGTCACTTGGGAGATTGAGGGTCTCGTCCGGTCGGCTCAACGTACCCATCCAGATCCAGGTAATGGTCCCGCTAACCGGCTGTTTGTACCCGATCCAGTTAGGTCTCGGGTGCTGCAGTGGGCTCATTCCCACTCACGACTCAAGACGCACCCCAAAAGCTTTGGAACCTTACAGAGAGAGAGGACGCTGGCACGCTTTGGTTGCCGCTTCTCCCTCCGTCTAACCTCCGTCCAGCTACAGTATCTGGATTACCATTTCTTGGATTAACATCAATTACCATCTGTTTTGCGACTGTCAATCTTGGATTACCATCTGCCCTCAACAAACACTCGGCCACCGGCCCAGAACTCACCTGTATCCAGCCGGACTTCTATTTCACCACCGCTCGCTGGAAGGTAGACCCCGGACAGGCTTCCACCTGTCCCGGTGCGGTTAGCCCATGTCTGGCTGGGACCGCTGCCTTCCACAACCCCCGAAGATCACCGCCGCACCCGCGGCTGAAGGCAGACCCGGCAGGCCTCCACCTGTCCCGGTCCTGTTTTCACCATGGCACTGCGTTACACAGCGGCGCAGCTCCTCCTGCTTAACCATCGATCGCCTCCTCCCGCGCAACTCATCTCAGCAATAAAAGACTTCGGACTGCTACAACGCCACCGCTACATCCACAGAAGCTCCCGTCGCAAGTTTTTCTATAAATCCACCGCCATAAACATTATCCCATCTCTCTGCTCCAATTTAGAAAGCCCCCGCACTTCCGCCTCCCGTCATCACAACAACTCACGTCATCAGATCAATCCCCACGTGAACCCCTTAAACCTCCGCCCACTACCCACTTCCGCCAACTCAACTTCAAAACAAAAGTCCCTGAAATTCACCCTGTTTAACACAAGATCCCTCAGCAATAAAAGTCTCATTCTCAACGAGCTCATTATTGACAATAAACTGGACTTCCTCTGCGTAACTGAAACATGGCAACAGCCACTGGACTACTTCTACCTCAACCAAACTACACCCCCAGGATACAGCTATCTGGAAAAACCCCGCCAGGACGGTCGTGGTGGTGGAATAGCTGTATTTCACCACCAGTCAATCACTACAACTGCACTATCCCTCCCCACCCCTCCCTCATTCGAACACCTCACTTTTAAATTACCTGGTCCCAAACCCCTGGTCACTGCCGTCATCTATCGCCCCCCCTCCAAGCCAATCCCAGAATTTCTCTCTGACCTATCTGAATTCTTAACCCAGCTCTTTGCCATTTCACCATCTGTACTGCTGCTCGGCGACTTTAACATCCACGTCGACTCCATAACCTGCACCCACACCACTGAATTCATGGACATCTTAGATTATTTTAACATCACCCAACACATTGATTTCCCCACCCATAACAAAGGACACACCCTCGACCTAGTCTGCACCTCTGGCATCTCCATTAACAACCTCTCCACCACCGACCTCACCATCTCTGACCACCTAGCCATCACCCTAGACGTCAACATCCCCCCCCACCCCGTTAAACAGCAACGCACCATATCCTTTCGAAACCTCAAATCCATCAACCTTCCCTCCCTCTCTGCTGCCCTAACCAACGCCATTTCCAACACCATCCCCACCCCGAACGTCTCCCCCACTGACCTAGTCAACTTCTACAATAACACACTCTCATCCTGTCTTGATGACATCGCCCCCATCAGAACCAAACTCGTCTCCTTCACTCACTCCGCCCCCTGGTACACTAGCGAACTCCGTCACCTCAAAACTCAGGGCCGCCAACTGGAACGCTTATCCAAAAAAACCGGACTCACCATTCACCTCGATGCCTACAAACTTCACCAACAACAATATACAGAAGCACTCAATCACGCACGATCCTCCCACTACTCCTCCATCATCCGTACCGGCTCCAACAACCCCAGAACACTCTTCTCCACCATAAACAAACTGCTCAAACCCATAGACACTACCAGCAATTCCTTCACCACCAGCACCTGCAACTCCTTCCTGTCATTCTTCCAGACTAAAATTGACAACATCCACACACAGCTAGCTGCCTCCGCCCCCTCCTCTCCTCCCGGTTTTCAGCCCACCGACCCCCCCCCTCCACTCCATCCACTTTCATCTTTCACCCCCATCACCGAATCCGACCTACTCTCCTTAGTCACTAGTATGAAACCCACTACCTGTGCCCTTGACCCCATCCCCTCTTCCCTCGTTAAGGACTGCCTCCCCTCACTCTCCCCACTCATCACTACCATCATCAACTCCTCCCTGGCCATCGGCTCCGTCCCCCCCTCACTCAAGCTTGCTACCATCACCCCCATACTGAAAAAACCCGGCCTTGACCCCGGTAACCCCATCAACTTCCGTCCTATTTCCAACCTCCCCTACACGTCCAAAATGCTCGAACGTGTCACCGCTTCACAAATTAAAGCCCACCTTGACACAAATAACCTTCACGAACCCTTCCAGTCCGGCTTCCGCACTAGACACAGCACGGAAACCGCCCTCCTCAAGGTTACCAATGACATACTTCTCTCTGCCGACTCCGGCTCCCTCACCATCCTCATCCTCCTCGACCTCACCGCTGCCTTTGACACTATAGACCACTCCATCCTCCTCTCCCGCCTCCAGCACTTCATTGGTATCACCGGCACCGCCCTCTCCTGGCTCACCTCCTACCTCTCCGACCGCCACCAATACATCTCCATCAATAACTGTCAATCCTCCACTGCCCCAGTCACTCACGGTGTCCCCCAGGGTTCTGTACTTGGTCCCCTACTCTTTATCATATACATCCTTCCCCTCGGTCAGATCCTTCGCCACCACGGGCTCCGCTTTCACTGTTATGCCGACGACACTCAGCTATATCTCTCCGCCAAAGCTATCACCCCAGCCACCCACGCCACCCTCTCCGCCTGCCTCAGTGACATTAAAACCTGGATGCAAACAAACTTTCTCAAACTCAACAGCAATAAAACAGAAATCCTTATTATTGGCCCTACCTCCCTCACCCGCTCTGCACAAAATTTCACCCTTAACATAGACGGCTCCATCATCACCCCCTCCACCCAGATCCGCAACCTCGGCCTCATCCTCGACCCCACCCTCTCTTTCCTTCCCCATGCAAATCACATCACCAAAACCGCTTTCTTCCACCTCCGGAACATTGCCCGCCTCCGCCCCTCCCTATCCTTCCCTGCTGCTGAAACCCTCATCCACGCATTCATCACTTCCAGACTCGATTATTGCAACAGCATTCTGTATGGCTCAACTCACAAAATCATACATAAACTCCAATATGTCCAGAACTCTGCCGCCCGCCTCCTCACCTCCACCCGCCGCCGAGACCACATCACCCCTGTCCTACACAACCTCCACTGGCTCCCAGTCAAACACCGGATACATTTCAAGATTCTACTCCTCACCTACAAAGCCCTCAATAACCAGGCCCCCCCCTACCTCTCCCACCTCCTCCCCCGCCACGTCCCCACCCGCAGCCTCAGGTCCGGAGACACTAACCGCTTGACGATCCCCAGGACCAATCTCCGGACCTGGGGCGACCGGGCCTTCTCCGTGGCCGCACCCACCCTCTGGAACGCTCTCCCCATCAACATCCGCCAAGCACCCACCTTATCATCCTTTAAACAGGCCCTCAAGAGCCACCTCTTCAACCTCGCCTTCACCCAGTAACCTCCACTCCTCACTTCCACATCCCACTGTCCCCACCATGTATGTCAATGTTTGTAAATGTGTGCAAAGTTTGTAAAGCGGCTTTGGGTACTCAGAAAAGCGCTATATAAAATAAATGTATTATTATTATTCCTCCCGCCTGACCTGCCATCCCGGCTTTGCACGGACCCTGTCCTTCCTCAGACGGAGCTTCTGGTGGCCTTCCATCTCCCGGGACACCCAGGCCTTTGTCACGGCCTGCACCGTCTGTGCACGCAGCAAGGCCTCACATCGACCTCCTGCGGGGTTGCTGCAGCCGCTGCCTATCCCTCGTCGGCCTTGGTCGCACATCGCCGTGGACTTCGTCACCGGTCTTCCGCCGTCGGCTGGTAACTCCACCATCCTCACCATCGTCGACCGGTTTTCGAAGGCGGTCCATTTTGTGCCTTTGCCCAAGCTTCCCTCGGCCAAGGAGACGGCGGACCTCCTGGTGCTGCAGGTATTCCGTCTGCACGGGATACCCCTGGACATAGTGTCCGACCGGGGGCCACAGTTCGCGTCGCAGTTGTGGAGGGCGTTTTGCCAGGCTCTGGGGGCCACCGCCAGCCTCTCCTCCGGATACCACCCCCAGTCCAATGGACAAACGGAGAGAGCCAACCAGGACCTGGAAGCGGCTCTCCGCTGCGTCGCCGCGAACCATCCATCCTCATGGAGTTCCCACCTCCCTTGGGTGGAGTACGCCCACAACTCCCTGATCAGCGACGCCACAGGGATGTCGCCGTTCCAGGCATCACTGGGCTACCAACCACCCCTGTTTCCCGTCCAGGAGGAGGAGATTGCGGTGCCGTCGGTACGGGCCCACCTCCAGCGCTGCCGCCGGATTTGGAGGACCGCGCGGTCGGCACTCCTTCGTACGGCCGATCGGAACCGGCGTTTGGCGGACCGTCGGAGGGTCCAGGCACCCATCTATCGACCTGGACAACAAGTTTGGCTCTCCTCCCGTGACCTACCACTCCAGGTACAGTCCCGGAAGTTGGCGCCTCGTTATGTGGGACCTTACACGGTGGACAAGGTCATCAACCCGGTTTCTGTACGGCTAAGATTGCCGCCAGCCATGAAAGTACATCCCACCTTTCATGTCTCTCTGTTGAAACCTGTGTCTTCCAGTCCCTTGTGCCCTCCCACCACACCCCCTCCCCCCCCCAGGATCATCGACGACCATCCCGCCTACACGGTGAGAAAGATCCTGGACATCCGTCGCCGTGGCCGGGGTTTCCAGTACCTGGTGGATTGGGAAGGGTACGGCCCGGAGGAGCGGAGTTGGATTCCACGGCGGAGTGTCCTGGATCTGTCCCTCATCCGCGACTTCCATCAGGAACATCCCAACAGGCCGAGTGGGGCGCCAGGAGGCACCCGTTGAGGGGGGGGTACTGTCACGGTTACGGTGGTTGACAGGGGGCGTTGCCAGGCCGCGTGCGCTAGAGGCGCACACACACGCACCTGCCAACCATTACCGTGGCTAATTACCATTGATCTCACCTGGGGGCTATTTATACAGCGGCGTCAGTGAGAGACGTCGCTCGTTCGTACTACGTGTAAACCGGTACGCTACCAGTCCCCAGGTGACATTCATCCCTGGTCCTGATCACCCTGCTACGGACTATCGGAGAGATAGTCCGCCCGTCTGCTGTTCCAGCCCCCCTCGTCGGTCCCGGAGTTCCGCCCGTCATCTACCTGTCGGTACGACGCACCTCGACCTCCCGGTAACCTGACCATCGCCTGTCCCCAACGATCCGTTCGCCTACTACCTGTCGGTACGACGCACCTCGACCTCCCGGTAACCTGACCATCGCCTGTCCCCAACGATCCGTTCGCCTACTACCTGTCGGCACGACGCACCTCGACCTCCCGGTAACCTGACCATCGCCTGTCCCCAACGATCCGTACGTCTCCTACCTGTCGGCTTGACGCACCTCGATCTCCCGGTCCCAGCTCCCTCGTCGGTCCTGGGGAATCACCTTCTATTGTGTTTTGTGCCATTAATAAACCCCTGTTCTTCCTTTCCTGGTCTCCGCCTGCGTTCTGGGTCCAACCTCACCACACACACCCGTGACAGCACTGCAGAGCTGGAGTAAGGACTGGTTGCTCAAATTCCACCCCGACAAGTGCAAATCGATGAGGATAGGAGGCTCCTCAATAAACAACTTCACATACATGATGGGAGAGAACGGAGAACAAGGTAGAGGATCAGAAAGATATTGGAGTAGTAATAGACGAGAAACTAACTTTTGAAAAACATATGTCCGAAAAGATTAACAAGGCTAACGGTATTATGGGTCTCATCAGAAGAACATTTGAATACATGGACAAGGAAATCTTTAATCTTATCTTCAAATCACTCGTACGACCATATGTGGAATACGCCAACCAAGTTTGGGCACCTTCCTTACGAAAGCATGTAGAAGCCCTAGAGAATGTGCTTAGGAGAGCCTCAAAACAAGTTCCTGGGTTACGGGACCTATCCTATCCTGAAGGACTGAAGCGATTGAATATGCCAACCCTGGCATATAGGAGAATTAGAGGAGACATGATAGAGGTGTTTAAGATCATGAGTGAGGACTGTGGATACGATCAGAGTGTATGCAAAGATCTCCTTACACCGAGCCAAGTGACTTGGACAAGGGGACACCGCTACAAGTTGGAGCAACAGCAACCGAGACTCGACCTGCGGAAGTACAGTTTCACACACCGTGTGGTAAAGCTATGGAATAGCCTGCTAGATGAAGTGGTCAGTGCCAAATCACTGAACTCCAAAGCGAGGCTCGACAAGCACTGGAAGAACCAGCCGATCATATACGACCACACAGCGGATATAGTGATTGACCAACGACTAAGAGAATGATGAGGACCAAGTCTTAGTCTAATCAAGGAGCTGTGCATCGAGGCTGCTCTGGCAACAGCTGCAACCTGCGCACAGAAACAACTTATGGACTTATGGACTAACGTGAACGTGAAAAGGTGAACGAATGTTCAGATAGAAGCGCACCGCAGTGATTTTGGTTTGAGAATATTCACTTGCAAAAAAACGAAATAGTCCTTGAGACGGGACAGGAAACAGTTTTCATTTCAAATATAATGGTGTTTTCCGTCCGTCTGGAAGAAACCAAATAAAACATCCCTTGTCTCTCAAAGGAATCAATTAAATTTCACGAAAGGCTATAATATAAAACGAAATACAATACGTGTGTGTGTGTGTGTTGTGTCGGACACACATCGCCATATGCGCAGAGTAGAGTTATTCGTTATTGGTTCTTTCATAACATTATATTATTAAAAAGGTTAATGCCATTGTTGAAATTATTATCATATCCTACCCTATCTCCGACCAAAACAACGAGGCCTTCGCTCTTAGGGGGAATAATATCATCGCGTGACTTATAGCTCTGATCTAAACAGATGACTTGATAAATACAGATACATCTTCCAAATGCAAGACAACTTGAGATTAAACTAGATGAAATTGCGCTGTCAAGCTGATCTACCCAAGGGCAAGGGGCAAGAGGGCCACACTACAGGCATTGGCCGTCTGAGGGGCGTGGGCCAGCTGAAGGGGCGTGGCCAGAAAAAACATTTTGAATTCAATTTACATTTTGTATTTAATTCAGAGTATGTTGAAGATGTATTTTAAATACAATTTTTATGAAAAGTATACTTCAAAATATTTGTCAATAAGTGTAAATAAGTGTCCTAAAATTAAGTCTTATTATTGTGCTCTGGTACGGAAGTATACTGACAAAGTTTTACTTTCATTATGACTAACTGAGTATATTATCAAACAAACTCTTAAAAGCCTGTTTCAAATGCACTAGTGACAAAGTGGCATAGTCAAAGTGCTTTGTAAGTGTGCTTTTAAATGCCAACAAAGCAGACCAAATAAGGGAAAAACAGCCATTCCTTTGCAATCTAAAAGAAAAGGGAAAGAAAGCTACTTTGCCATTTTCTATGTGTATCCAAGTGCTGATGAATAGGACTTGCCTGGTGGACTTCAATTAGGGGTGAAGAAGACCTTGCATTGTGTTTGTCGAAACTTTGCAACAGACCTCCAAAAACGAGGGAACTTAGGAAAAGCTTGGGTGGCTCTGCCGCAGAGGCAGACAGCTGAAAGGAAAATAGAGTAGATAAAAGCTCTTTCAGATGAATCATCTATCAAGATATCTAATGGTCTGTCCTGTCGCCCACTTTGGTTGCCATCAAAGATCAATAGGATGCATATCACATCGCCATAGGCGCAGAGTAGAGCTCTCAACTACTTTTTCGTCATTGGTTCTTTCATAACATTATATTTTTATTTATTATATTATATATTTATTTTATTTAAACCACGCAAATTAAAAGTGTGCTTATAAATATAATTTATTATTATTATTATATTATTAAAAAGGTTATTGCCATTGATGAAATTATTATCATATCCTACCTTATCTCCAACCAAAACAATGTAGTGTTACCACTTGAATGAAAACACTACAGCTGTTCTGTCTCTTAGGGGGAATAATATCTACTAAACTTGACAGATCTAATATGCCACATCGCATGACTTATAGCTCTTATCTAAACAGATTTGTGACTTGATAAATACATAGATAGATACATCTTCCAAATGCAAGACAGCTTGAGATTAGACTAGATGAAATAGCGCTGTCAATGTCTGGCGTGGAAATGGAGCTGAGCTGGGTCAGTGGGGGGGGGGATGCCCTTGCTGGCTTGGTCCCTCGCCCCTACTCCGCCCCTACTCCACCCCTGATTGGCTCCGGGCCGGATATTCTGGCAGGGGGTGCCCTTCACACAAGCTTTTGGCTCTGCCGCAGAGGCAGATGAGAGAAAAATGTAGATAAAAGCTCTTTCAGATGAATCATCGATCAAGATATCTAATGGTCTGTCCTGTCGCCCACTTTGGTTGCCATCAAAGATCAATGGGTGCACTTATAGGTACTTTTAAAATCCTGGGAATATTTAAAAGGTGGAAGGAAACTTTGCATTATAATTAAGGGGAATTCATGGGAATAATAAACAATATATATATTTTTTTTTTGGCACTGATAGATTTACCTTGCCGTGTGCACATATCATTTTTAAATATAGCATATAACATTTAATCAGCTTACACTGCAGATGAAAGAATATGTGTCACAAGTTACAGTAGAAAGGACAGGGTGGTTAAATGATTATCCGGAATGTGGCTTGCTGTCCTCTGAATATGTTAGGGGAGAATGCACACTATAATAATAATCATGTACTGAGCAGGGTCAACGGTGAACCGAATAC
>CM051000.1:37638279-37730779 GCA_027704905.1 Muraenolepis orangiensis | reverse complement strand
TCTCTCTCTCTCTCTCTCTCTCTCTCTCTCTCTCTCTCTCTCTCTCTCTCTCTCTCTCTCTCTCTCTCTCTCTCTCTCTCTCTCTCTCTCTCTCTCTCAGCACGAGTGTGGAGCGAGTGGTACACTGAGTGAGTTCTCTAACTTTGACTCTTTCTATCTGTGTTTGAGTCTTGTATGTTGTTTTGTTAGTGTGTGTTGAGTGTTTTCGGTTCTTAGTTAGTGGTGTTTGACGACGGGCAATATGCCCATTTGACGGCCACGCGGAGCTGGAGAAGCTGACTCGCCGCCACGCCATTAATATCGTAACAAGCCGCGGCGTGTCGGTGGAGGAGGTCAGCGGGGCTGTGGGAGAGATGGTCGGGTACGAGAGTATCAAGTCAGCCGCTCGTATGAACGGCGCGGTCGTCATATTCTTGGACGATGTGGCCAAAGCGGAGACGGTCGTCGAGAACGGCGTCGTCGTTCGTGACACGGTTTTTCCACCAAGCAAGACGTAATTTGATTTCTAACGCTCCTCCTTTTATTAAAAGTGATGAGTTGGCGAGAGAGCTGTCTCGTTATGGTCAACTCGTGTCTCCGATTAAAATGATTATTTTGGGGTGCAAGTCACCTAAGTTGAAGCACGTGGTGTGTCACAGGAGAGGTCTTCATGATCCCCAAAGAAAGCGATAACGATCTTAATTTGATGTTCAGTTTCAAGCTTGAAGGGCTCAGTTACATGGTGTTTGTGACTTCTGCTAATATGAAGTGTTTCGGTTGCGGGGCGGAGGGAGGCGGCATGGTGGGCCGAGGAGCGGTAGGCGGCATGGTGGGCCGAGGAGCGGCAGGCAGCCTGGTGGGCCGAGGACCGGCAGGTGGCCGAGTTGGCCGAGGAGCGGCAGGCGGCCCGAAAGGTGGCAGGCAGCCCGAGATAAGGCAGGCGGTTGACTCCGGCCCGCCTGATGCTGCTCCTGTAGCGGAGCCCAAGTCGCTTGGCGCACAGCAGGTTGCGGTAGAGGCAAAGGTGCTGGAGACGGTCGTACAGGAGTACAGGGTGATGTCGAGTTTGCACATCAAGTCACTGACATGGAACAGGGAGGCGCCAAGGCCAAGAAGGTACTGGAGGATTACTCTGATGAGGACAGTGAGATGACTCCATCACAGGGAAGTCTTTTAACTCTTTATCCGCTGGAGAAAATAAAGAGCTTTTTAGCAGAAACTAAAGGCAATAGGGCAGTCAAAACTGAGGCATCCTTTCCAGATTTGGAAGGGTTTATCAGGTCTGTGGCAGTGCTAAGAAAGCAGGAGGAGGCGTTTAGTGATATAGAGGTCTATCGGCTCAAAAAATTGTTAGTCAAAGTGAGACCGCAACGAACAGAAGACAAAAAGTGTTGTTCCACACACTGGCTATATGGGTTTTTGTGGTTGTGATTATTTTTTTCTCTTCAATGGGTGATCTCAAGATAGGTTCCTTAAATATTAACGGAGCAAGAAGTGAGGTGAAGAGCGCTTCTTTGTTTAATCTAATAGGGATCCAAAATTTAGACGTGGTTTTTGTACAGCAAACTCATAGTAATTCTGTGAATGAATTTGAATGGAAGAAGGAGTGGCCCGGACAATGTTTTTTAAGCCACAAATCTAACAGTGGTGGAGCTGGTGTGCCGTTTAAAAAAGGCTTTAGTTCCTCTTATTTTGAGGTGGAGGACATGTGTGGCCACATTTTAAAAGTGACAGTAAAGATGATCTTTGTCAATGTCTATGCCCCAGTTTTGGGGATCGAAAGAATGCTTTTTTTTTTTAAATGTCTTGTGTGATGTTCTAAAAGTACTGAGGATATGTTGTTTCTGGGAGGTGACTTTAATTGCACAGGGGAATGCCAGGTTGGACAGGAACAACCTCAAGCCTCACCCGGCTTCCTCGGCTCGACTCAAGCGTCTCATTAACACCTATGAGCTGAGAGATGTCAGGAGACGCTTTAACAAGGACGACAGGCAGTACACCTGGAGCCACTCTAGGGATAATCTGCTGTCATTGGCCAGACTCGGTCGCTTTTATTATTTTAAGCATCACTTTGGAACTTTTAAAAGTTGTCGAATTGATCCTGTTGGTTTCTCTGACCATTGCCTGGTTCAGTGCTCCTTTTTCGTTCAGAATGTTAAGGTACATAGTGCATACTGGAACTTTAACACTGGTCTGCTGCATGACCAATCGTTTAGAGATGCTCTTGGGTTTTTATGGCTCTTACATAAAGAAAACAAAGCAACGTTTTCGTCAGTGCAGCAATGGTGGGATAATGGCAAAAGTCAAATAAAAAATGTTGTCAGCAGTATACTCGCAATGTCACCAAGCACACTACCAGGTCTCTTCAAGAACTAGAGATTGAAGTAGTAGAATTGCAGAGTCTAGTAGATTCTACCGGAAATCAAGGGAATATTAAAGCACTTAAATCCAAAAAGGCTGCTTTAGCCAACCTGTTGGGAATTACAGCACAAGGCGCTCTGGTCCGCTTGCGTTTTATGTCAGCAACCCAGATGGATGCGCCATCCCAATTCTTCTTTAGCTGGAACGGAAGCGTTCTTTGCGTTCTGAAAATGGATCCACAATTACAGAACCCTCTGAGATGAGGAGGCATGCCACCTCCTTCTACAAAGAACCCTCTGAGATGAGGAGGCATGCCACCTCCTTCTACAAAGAACTTTTCAAAAAGGAGTATGTAAAGGGTTTGGAGTTGGCGGGTCCTTTTTTTGCCGAATTACCTCAGGTGGAGGCTGACACTAATGTAAGGTTGGACGCAGAACTGTCGCTGGAGGAACTGCATACGGAACTTACGAGCTTGGGAAATGGGAAAGCTCCCGGGATTGATGGTTTGCCCGTGAAGTCTTTCTAGCCAATTGTAGGTGAAAATCTGTTGGAGGTTTTTCGGGACAGTCTGCAGAAAGGACAACTGCCATTGAGTTGTAGGAGAGCAGCTATCACCTTGCTGCCAAAAAAGGGGGATCTGCAAGATCTGAAGGCCTGTATCTCTGCTGTGTGGAGACTATAAAATCCTCTCTAAAGTCCTGGCGTCGAGACTTAGAGAGGTGATGAGCGAGGTAATACACGTTGATCAGACATACTGTGTGCCCGGCAGGTTAAGTAATAATATCACTTTCATTATGCATATTTTGGACGTCTCTGGCTCACTGGGTATAGATACTGGTCTTATTTCCATAGACCAGGAAAAGGCTTTTGACAGTGTTGAACACCAGTTTCTGTGGCAAACGTTAAACGCTTTTGGTTTCATCCCAGGTTTCACAGCCAAGATCCAGGTATTGTACTGTGACATTGCGAGTTTACTAAAAATCAACGGTGATTTGGCGGCTCCCTTTAATGTACAAAGGGGAGTTCAGCAGGGTTGCGCTCTTTCCGGGATGTTATACTCCCTTGCCATCGAGCCGCTGCTGCATAAACTCAGGGGAGAACTCTCAGGTGTGGTTTTTCCAGGTTGTTTGATAGCTTTTAATATGTCGGCGTATGCAGACGACTTAATGGTAGTGGTCAACACTCAGAGATATTGACATTCTTAAAAAAAAAGTTTTCCATAAACTATCGTCCGCTAAGGTGAACTGGTCTAAAAGCGAAGCTGTGGTGGTGGGGGATAAGTCTGGTCTAGATAGCTTAGCTCTTCCAGGTAAACAAATTTGGAAAAAAGGGGGTATAACGTATTTAGGGGTGTTTCTATGTGGAGAGTCTGTGGTAAAGAAGAATTGGGAGAATGCCTTAGAACAAATAGAAGGCCGGCTAAAGAAGTGGAGATGGATTTTGCCAAACATGTCTTATAGAGGGAGGACGCTGGTAGTGAATAATCTGGTGGCCTCTTCTTTATGGCACAGATTATGTTGTGTGGACCCCAATTCAAACCTGCTCGAACGCATCCAAGCTGTCTTGGTCCATTTTTTTGGGGACAAGATGCACTGGATTCCTCAGGCTGTTCTCTTTCTTCCAAAGGAAGAGGGAGGACAAGGACTAATTCATTTGACTAATTCATTCCGAGACTTTTGAATGAATTTTTGGCCCAAAACACTTGGTGCGGAGACCACTGGCCCGCTTACTTCTGCAGCGGTTTGGAAGTATGGGACTGCATGACTCACTGTTCCTAATGGATTTTCTCTGACATTTAAGACTTTTTCTACCATGGAGTGTTCACAGTGTGGAATAGGTTGGTGAAGGAGAGAACTGAACAAAATGTCTCCCTATACTGGTTGCTGAGAGCCAGTGGCATACGGAGGACGTTTGGACACCCCCTGCTGGGCAGGACCAGCAGTCATGGACGTGTTCCGCAGAGCAAGGATACTAACCTTGGGATCACTAGTGAACTTAGCTGGACCTGAATTGGACAATGCAGAGGCTCTGGCAGCGGCTCTGGGGGTAAAATCTGTGAGGTTCATCAGCAAGCTGCTGGATCACTGGAGACACTGTGTGACTGAACGTTGTGCCTACAATTTGAACACTAATTGTTTGACTGTGCCTAATGTGCTGGACCCTTTTCCCTGGTTGGGCATTCGTCCCCATCTTGAAGGTTGCAGTGGGCCTCTTCTGGTTGGGATCGGATGTTTAAGCTTGGAAGAGGGGAATGGCAAACAGCTGTACAGACTGTTTGTAAAGTGTCTGAATAGGAATAAGCTAAGCATGAGGGTTGACACACCCTGTAGGAGTCTTCTGGGCTTGGGAGATGAAGTCCAACCTGCTTGGAAGGGTTTATATAAGCCCCCTTTAACAAAGAGTAGCCGACTTACAGTGGAGAGTCTTACACGGGATAGTAGCAGTCAATGCTTTTATTGCCGTTATTAATCAAGGTGTGAGTAACAAATTTCCCTTTTTCATGCATAAGGAAACTGTGTTCCACTGCTATCTGCAGTGTCTACGTCTGGCTCCACTGTTTATGTTGTTGGAGAGCTTGTTCAGGAAGGTAAGGGAGGTTTTCTCCAAGCAAACTTTATCTGTTTAAGTACAAAAGGCAGTAAAACAAATGTCAATTGTTAAATTGTATCTTGGGGCAAGCCAAGATGGCCATCTACGTAAGCAGGAAAAAGATGGTGGATGAAGTAGTGGACATCGATATTAGATTGTTGTTCTCCAGGATGGTAAAAGCCAGAATAATGATTGACTTTAATTGCTATAAAGAAATTAAGGATATACATCAGTTTAACATCACATGGGCTCTAAATGATGTGTTCTGCTCCGCAGTGGAGAATGAACTTATCTTTTCTGCAGATTTATTGTGACTATGTTCCTGAGTATTTGTATGTTTGTATGTTTGTGTACGTTTATATTTAAAAGAAAAAAGGGGGGGGGGAAATGAAAAGTTTGACAAGGCCTGTGTAGCAAACTGTGTAGTTTGAAAGAATAAAGTTTGTTTTAAAAATCTCTAGCCCCCTCTCTCTCTCTCTCTCTCTCTCTGTGTCTGTCTCCAGCCCTCGCTCTCTCTCTCGGTCTGTCTCAAGCCCCCTCTCTCCAGGCTCTCTCTCGCTCTGTCTCCAGCCTCTCTCTCTTTCTGTCATTCTCTCTCTCTGTCATTCTCTCTCTCTCCCCCCTCTCTCTCTCTCTCTCAGGACCGAAGGAGAAGAAAGGTGAGGAGAGGAGGGGGAGAGGAGGCATGATAAAGAGGAGGAGCTCCAAAGAAGCAAGTTGTTAGGAACAGTCCTAAAAGGTCACAGTCTCTGCGCCTGCCTGTTCATTTGTCTCTCTGATTGAGCTTGCCAATAAGCTGCAGCGAGACTCATTCAGCACCCGAGATAGAAAACAAACCAAGGCAAGGGAGAAAAGCAGAGACGAGCGAGCGAGCGAGCCGAGGGGAGAGAAAGGAGATGGAAAGTCGCAGAAGACGAAGTGCAAGGTTGAACGACGGAGACAGGAAGAAGAACGGTCGGGAGATGCGGTGGAGGACGAGGAGAGACACATGGAGGAGAGAGACCGACCGACCGAGAGAGAGAGAATACTCCTACAGAAAAATTATGAAAGAGGGTGAGGAAAAAAAGAGTATGAAAAAAAGAAGATGGGAGAGAAAGAAAATAGCATGAGAGATGCTAAAGGGAGGAGGGAGAAGAACGACATAAGCTTGAGGGAAAGACTGACACCAGAGATGAAACGAGGACAGTAGGGTCACACACACACACACACACACACACACACACACACACACACACACACACACACACACACACACACACACACACACACACACACACACACACACACACACACACACACACACACACACACACACACACACACACACACACACACACACACACACACACACACACTAAAGAGAGATGGGGCGAGAGGGGGGGGGTCAGGCTGGAAGATGAAGTAATGATGTCTAACAGTGCAAATCGACAAAGGGAAGAAGAGGAGGTAGGACAAGAACAGCAAGAAGTGAGGGATCGATGATGTGATGGAAAACATATGAATAAAACAAGGGAGGGGCTTGCTTAGATCTCTGAAACAAGAGTGAGGAAGAGAGAGAGAGACAGAGACAAAGAGACAGAAAGAGAAGAAGAGAAAGAGACATAGGGAAATCTTTAGGAATTCAGTGTTTAAAAGGATCTGGAAGAGCTGAATGTTTTAATGAAGCAGATACACTACTTTCCCTACTTCCCACTGCGCGCACACACACACACACACACACACACACACACACACACACACACCCCCCCCCCTGGTGGAACAGCAGCAACATCTCAAAATGGCAGCCGGTCCACAAACTACATCTCCCAGCATGCCCCACAACACTGACAGGTGTAGGTGCTTAAGCCACCTAGTTGAAGCTTTCACTGGGAAAACAGACAAAAGCCCAGAATCTTAGGAGCAGAGAGAGAACCAGGAGCTGGACACACTTAGAAAAGCCTCAAAAGAGAAGGAAAGTCTAATATTTGATTGATGAACTGTGCTTGAGGAAAAAGCCCTTTTGTGGTTGAAAACCATGAGAGAATTTTTGTTGAATCTTAAAAGGACTTTTTGTTTTGCTTAAACATCCCAAGCTCAGCCGCTCCGGGAACCATCACCTTATCGTGGTGGAGAGGTTTGGGCGTCCCTGTGAACCTGAGAGCTGTGTTGTCTGGAGCCTAGTGCTCCTGGTAGGGTCTCCCATGGCAGATTGGTCTCAGGGGAGGGGCCAGACTAAGAATGGTTCAAAGACTTCAATGGACAAACAAACAAGAAGTGAGGATACCCTGCCCGGAGGAAGCCCGGGGCCCCTTTCCGGAGCCAGGCCTGGAAAGAGGGCCCGTAAGCGAGCGCCTGGTGGCCGGGTTAGCCACGGAGCCCAGTCGGGCATAGCCCGAAAAAGCAACGTGGCCACTTCTCCTTCCCGCGGACCCACCACCTACGGGAAGAACCGCTGGGGTTGGGTGCACTGCCAGTTAGGCGGCAGTGAAGGCAGGGGGCATTGACGGACCAAACCCAGCCAACAGAGACTGGCTTTGGGGACGTGGAATGTCACCTCTCTGGGGGGGGAAGGAGCCTGAGCTTGTGCAGGAGGTGGAGCGCTACCAATTACATCTGGTGGGGCTTACCTCTACGCACAGCACTGGCTCTGGAACTAAACTCCTGGATAGGGGTTGGACTCTTTCCTTCTCTGGAGTTGCTCAGGGTGTGAGGCGCCGGGCGGGTGTGGGGATACTCAAGTCCCCGGCTGAGTGCCGCTTTGTTGGAGTTTACCCCGGTGGACGAGAGGGTCGCCTCCCTACGCCTTAGGGTCATGGAAGGGAAAACTCTGACAGTCCTGCATGGGGCTCCTGAAGGGGACTCTATAGTCCTCCTGGGATACTTCAACGCACATGTGGCTAACGATGGGGAAACTTGGAGGGGCGTGTTGGGGATGAACGGCCTACCTGATCTGAACCGGAGTGGGGTTTTGTTATTGGATTTCTGTGCTAGTCATGGATTGGCCATAAACACCATGTTCAAACATAAGGATGCTCATAAGTGTACATGGTACCAGAGTACCTTAGGCCGAAGGTCAATGATAGATTTTGTTATCGTATCATCTGGCCTGAGGCCGCATGTTTTGGACACTCGGGTGAAGAGAGGGGCAGAGCTGTCAACCGATCACCATCTGGTGGTGAGTTGGGTAAGATGGCGGGGGAAGCCTCTGGACAGACCTGGTAAGCCCAAACGTGTAGTGCGGGTGAACTGGGAACGTCTGGTGGATGCCCCTGTTCAGGAGACCTTCAACTCCCACCTCCGGCGGAATTTTTCGGGCATCTCTGTGGAGGCTGGGGGCATTGAGCCAGAGTGGTCATTGTTCAAAGCTTCTATTGCCGAAGCTGCGGTTGAGAGCTGTGGCCTCAAGGTCATTGGTGCCTCAAGGGGCGGCAACCCTCGGACTTCGTGGTGGACACAGGTGGTCAGGGAAGCCGTCCGGCTGAAGAAGGAGGCCTTCCGGGCTATGTTAGCCTGTGAGAATCCGGACTCAGGTCAGGTATCGACAGGCCAAGAGGACGGCAGCCTCGGCTGTAGCGGAGGCAAAGCAGCGGGTGTGGGAGGAATTCGGAGAAGCCATGGAGAAGGACTTTCAGTCGGCACCAAAACGTTTCTGGCAAACAATCCGGCGCCTCAGGAGGGGGAAGCGTGGATCCATCCAAGCTGTGTACAGTAAGGGTGGGACATTGCTGACCTCAACTGAGGAGGTGATCGGGCGGTGGAAAGAACACTTTGAGGAACTTCTTAACCCAACTACACCCTCAATGGTAGAGACAGAGCTGGAGGATGAAAGACGGCAAACATCAATCTCCCTGGAGGAAGACACTACGGTAGTCAAACATCTCCGCAGTGGCAAAGACCCAGGGGTTGATGAGATCCGTCCAGAAATGCTAAAGGCTCTGGGTGTTGAGGGGCTGTCGTGGATGACGCGTCTTTTCAACATTGCGTGGAAGTCTGGGACAGTGCCTGAGGAGTGGCAAACGGGGGTGGTGGTACCCCTGTTCAAAAAGGGTGAGGGTGTGTGGGGGTGTGTGCCAATTACAGGGGTATCACATTACTCAGCCTCCCTGGGAAAGTCTACTCCAAGGTGCTGGAAAGGAGGGTTCGGCCGATAATTGAACCTCAGATTGAAGAGGAACAATGCGGATTCCGCCCTGGTCGTGGAACAACGGACCAGCTTTTCACTCTTGCAAGGATCCTGGAGGGGGCTTGGGAGTATGCCCATCCGGTCTACATGTGTTTTGCAGATTTGGAGAAGGCATATGATCGGGTCCCTCGGGAAATACTGTGGGGGGTGCTGCGGGAGTATTTGGTGCGGGGGTCACTGTTGAGGGCCATCCAATCTCTCTACTCCCAAAGCAAGAGCTGTGTCCGGATTCTCGGTAGTAAGTCAGGCCTGTTCTCAGTGGGTGTTGGCCTCCGCCAGGGCTGCGCTTTGTCACCCATCCTGTTTGTGATTTTCATGGACAGGATTTCAAGGCGTAGTCATGGAGGGGAGGGGTTTCAGTATGGTCGGCTCAGGATTGAGTCGCTGCTGTTTGCAGATGATGTGGTCCTGTTTGCGTCATCAGTATGTGACCTTCAGCACTCACTGGATCAGTGAAGCGGCTGGGATGAGGATCAGCACCTCCAAATCTGAGGCCATGGTTCTTAGCAGGAAACCGGTGGATTGTCTACTCCAAGTAGGGAGGGAGTCCTTATCCCAAGTGAAGGAGTTCAAGTATCTCGGGGTCTTGTTCTCGAGTGAGGGGAGGATGGAGCGTGAGATTGACAGGAGAATAGGTGCAGCGGGAGCGGTATTGGGTGCACTTTGGCGCACCGTTGTAACCAAAAGAGAGCTGAGCCAGAAGGCAAAGCTCTTGATCTACCGATCAGTCTTCGTTCCTACCCTCATCTATGGCCATGAGCAATGGGTAATGACCGAAAGGACGAGATCGCAAATACAAGCGGCCGAAATGAGTTTCCTCAGGAGGGTGGCTGGTATCTCCCTGAGGGATAGGGTGAGAAGCTCAGTCACTCGTGAGAGACTGAGTAGAGCCGCTGCTCCTTCGCGTAGAAAGGAGCCAGTTGGAAGGATCATCTAGTAAGGATGCTTCCTGGTCGCCTCCCGAAGGAGGTTTTCCAGGCACATCCAACTGGGAAGAGACCACGGGGCAGACCGAGGTACAGGTGGGGTGATTACATCTCCACACTGGCCTGGGAACGCCTCGGGATCCCCCAGTCAGAGCTAGTCGATGTTGCCAGGGAGAGGGAAGTTTGGAGTCCCCTGCTGAAGCTGCTGCCTCCGCGACCCGATTGCGGATGAGTGGGAGAAGATGGATGGATGGATGGATGGATAAACATCCCAAGTTACTTGTTAACCTGCCGCTTTGGTCCCCAGAAATGTTTTTAATCCACCTGGGCAGCAACGGGGTTCACTGAACCTGGAGACTCGCCAGTGGTGAGGCCATATCTCTTGGCAGTGTGAAAAGCCTGACGAGCCCATGCCCACAGCAGAGTCTGCAAGCAGCTCCATGTCCACGTTGCTGCCCTCCTGGGGGAAAGTGGAGACCGTAGACCGACTTCTCCAGTAAATGTGAACCAGTATGATCGAGAAACACTGCTCACTTGTCTGCCCCCTAGAGAGCCAAAAGAGTCAGGCCCGGGGAGTGTAGGGATGTGTGGCATCACAAGGGGACAGGTTATAGAGGGTGCTACATTCTCCTGGTGAACCAGCTGCAACATCCCAAAATGGCCACCGGTCGACAAACTACATCTCCCAGCATGCCCCACAACTCTTACAGGTGTAGGAGCCACCTAGTTGAAGCTGTACTGGGAAAACAGACAAAAGCCCAGAATCTCAGGAGCAGAGCGAGAACCAGGGAGTCCATGGCTGGAAGGAACAAGGAGCTGGAAACACTTGTAGAAAAGTGTTACGTCCCTCGTCCTGGAGGCGTGTGGGTTTTCCCGTAGGACTGTGTTGTGTTGCTGTCTACGACGACTCCTCTTAAACTACAGGTGTCCGCCCACGATTGGTTGGCCTGCAGTCCCATCCGTCATCATTCGCACACTCGTTCTGGATATCTATTTAACGCCCCTCCCGTCCTCTGTCCAGGGGGTCGCCACTGGCTGTGTTTTGATGACTAGCATTGATCAATGTTATGCTTGCATTGGAGTATGGCGCCGTACGAGATGGCTGCCGTGTTGCGAGCTCCCGCACAATTATTATTTTTATCGAGACTATCTTTGTTCAGGAAGTTAGCAGCACGTTCATTTATGACTTTTGCACACTTCTGGAGATCAGATCGACAGTCGCTCGCCGCCTAACAGAGTTTTTTCATTCTTTCGACTCGGACGTCCCGCCCGAAGTCACAGCTGGATTATCTCCGACCATCTTGGGCACGATTCCTGCGTCGCAGGAAAAAGCGAGGGAAGCGAGCCGGCGTGCTAGTCAGGCTGAGATGTCGATCCGATCGCCCCCCACTACCCACCATTCTACTGGCTAATGTACTGGTACAGTCTGGTACAGTCTCTGGACTGGAATAAGTTAAGCAAGCTACAGGCTCGTATTCAATTCCACCGGGAAACTAAGGACAACTGTATCATCTGCCTTACGGAGACATGGATGTCGGAGGGGGTTACCGACGCAGCTATCGAGCCGACGGGATTTTCCGACCACCGGGCAGACAGAACAAAGGCTTTCCCCGGTAAAGATCGCGGAGGGGGGGGGTATGTCTCATGATAAACAGATCTTGGTGCAACCAAAGTCATGTACATCCCCTCAAGTCTTTCTATTCCCCGGACCTGGAGTTCCTGATGCTTATGTGCCGTCCATACTGGCTACCTCGGGAGTTTACAGCGGTAACCGTGACCGCTGTTTACATTCCCCCCCAAGCCAACATGGACACAGCGCTGTATGGGGCTATTAGTGAACAGGAGTCTTACACGCACGTAACGCCGCATTTGGCTCCGGGAATATGAAAGAATATACGAGAGCCCGTTACGACCTCCGTAAGACCATCGTCACTGCCAAGCGGGAGTACAAGGACAGAGTGGAGGAGAAATTCAAGAGCCACAACGCGAGGGGTATGTGGCAGGGGCTACAGACGATAACGAACTTCAGAGGGCGAACCAGTTGTGTAGAGAACTCCTCTACCTCCCTCCCAGGAGAGCTAAATACTTTTTTTGCTCAGTTCGACTTGAACGACAGCCCGCCGAAGCCAGCGCCGCCTGAGGAGACCAGCCTGCTAAACATCTCGGAGGCGGATGTGCGCCGCACCTTCAAGCGGTTGAACATCCGTAAGGCGGCAGGCCCTGACGACATCCCGGGCCGCGTCCTCAGAGCATGCGCAGACCAGTTGGCAGGAGTCTTTGCAGATATCTTCAACCTCTCCCTGTCCCAGGCTGTTGTTCCCGCGGTCTTCAAGATCTCCACCAATGTGCCTGTCCCTAAACAACCCAAGGTAACATGCCTGAATGACTATAGACCTGTAGCCCTCACCTCGACTGTCAGCAAATGATTCGAGAGGTTGGTCAAGGACTTTATTTGCTCCGTGTTACCTGCCACACTGGACCCATGGCAATTTGCATATCATCAAAACAGATCCACGGACGACGCAATTGCCATGGTCCTCCACACTGCCCTTTCCCACCTGGAGGGAAAGAACTGTTATGTGCGAATGCTGTTTGTGGACTACAGCTCAGCGTTCAACACGATAGTTCCTGCCGAGCTCGACACAAAGCTTAGAGGTCTAGGCGTGCCCCCCCCCCTCCACGTGCAGCTGGATACTGGACTAAGCTGTTGTTGATTAACTTGTAAACTATACTCTGTATCGTGATATTGTTTTGTTTCCACGCCGGAGGGACAAAGGCGTAGGTAAGCTGCCCATGGGTCTACTCTGCATCATGTAGCCGCACCTCTGTTATAACCATAAGGCTCGGAGCGGGTGCCCCCCCCTGTGTTTTGTTTAGTAAATTGTGTGTGGTTAGGTAGCTAGGACTTTCCAAGTTATTTTCTTTGGCACCATTCACAATCTCCTTTGTTCCCTAATGGTGGTCAAGTTGGAAGTACAATAAACATTCTTGCACTTTACTTCTGATTCGTACCAGTTTGTCGAAGGGTCGTAACAAAATACCTCAAAAGAGAAGGAAAGTCTCATTGTTGATTGGTGCTTGGGGAAAAAGCCTTTTTGTGGTTGAAAACCGTGAGAGAATTTTTGTTGAATCTTAAAAGGACTTGCTTTCGCTTAAACAAGTAAATAAAGCCCATTTTCATTTAAACTTTACTATTTTGACACAAGCCCGCTGAGACGGCCTCTCATGATGTTACAACACACACACACAATGAGATAATAAGTGTTATATAAGGTATAATAATGTGATCTTATACACAATTGTGTGTGTGTGTGTGTGTGTGTGTGTGTGTGTGTGTGTGTGTGTGTGTGTGTGTGTGTGTGTGGTGTGTGTGTGTGTGTGTGTGTGTGTGTGTGTGTGTGTGTGTGTGTGTGTGTGTGTGTGTGTAAGAGAGAAGGTTCAAATAGGTGAATTGAGCTAAATCGGAATGCAGCAGCGCAAATGTTGCTGTGTTTAATTAAAATGTGCTTTACTTATTTAATTCCTAAAGGCAGGGATTTAAAAGCATCCTCTCCCGAATATATAAAACCATTTTAAAACGAACATGTTGTTTTTGCATCGGACCCAAAACGCAATCTATCGGATTCCAATTCAAAGGCACCTTACCAGTCATCTTAAAATGAAAACAGATTATTTGTTTTATATGAATGTTATCACCGCGGAGACGAACACACACAGGGCCGGTAAGCGGCAGCTACAGCTAAGCGGCGATGGTCCAGTACTGAGTACTGTGGCCCCATACCCTTAAGCAGTCATCTCAACAATTATACACCTCGCAAGAGGGAACAGGGATCGGTTACCAGAGCCGGTTTGCGTGTGCGTGTGTGCGTGCGTGTGTGTGTGCACTGTGCGCTATGCTGTGCACATTCACCGTGGATGATAATGCACGGATAATGCGATGAACACGACTAGACGTCGGAGTCCATTCCATTAGCTACATATCAATTTCACTCCGATTCAGTCCATCACCGACGAATACATTCCGTCCATAAAGATCGGCGTTTACAGTCAAGCCAAGCCCGGTGCGAGGAACCCTACAGGCCATACTTGAATGGATCGCTCCACCTGCTATCGATTTGCCCTCGTGTCCCTCTGAAGACGAGGGGGGGGGGGGGGGTCACCGGCCGATAATGGGATCTATATTCCCTACATGCGGGTGGGTTACAGCCGTAAGAGGCATCTTCCCCCAAAACAATCAGAATGCCATTATTGTCACTGTACAACAAACATTTTCTAGTAATCCTCAAGACACAATTGAAAAATCTAAATGATTAAAAAAAAGATATGCAAAACTAAATTAACTCCATGTCCAAACGGTATGTGTATATATATATAGATATATACATGTAATGTGGTCCTTATTTATACAATCTCCCCACTGATAGAGAGAGCTCAACGTAGAGTCTCTCTCTCTCTCTCTCTTGTTACACACTCGTTACACACACGGAGACACACGTGCGCACACACACTGAAAAGGTATATCACACAAGCACACACTCACACAGGTACATGTACGCACGCACGCACACAAAAACACCCACACTGAGGAGACATTGATGACAATGATGCAGTCTCATCCAACTGAGAACATGATTGAGGGTAGTCAGGGTAACGCTGGAAACCGTCTTTCTAGCGTGTACGTCACACCTCGTTCCTTTCTATTGGTGACTATCTCTTTCTGATTGTTTTCATCTTTGCTGCCGTAATTACATACCACTGCTGCGCTGGCACACCAGTCACGTACACACATACAAGGGCGTACACACACACACACACACACACACACACTCTCTCTCTCTCTCAAACACACACACAAACACTAATATCTGCACAAACACTCTCAAACATACACACACCCAGCCAAGAACACATGAACACATGAACTAAAGCGGGACTCTATTTGTAGTTCACCTTGGGGCCATGTTGTGCGCCCGTGTCTCTGCTCCCCTGATGGGCGGGGCAGCAGTGTGTGTGCATTCTGTCAACATTCCCCCATGGTCTCATTGTTCCCAAGACCGCTGCCGAAATGTGTAAAACAGGGGCTAGTGTCACTGATCATTGCGCTGGTCATCGAGCGAGAGCGAGGCTTGGAGGAAGAGAAGGAGAGAGAGAAGGACGGATAGAGAAAGGGAGAGAGAGAGGATGTGGGGGCAAAAGGAAGAGAGAAAGATAGAGAGAGAGGGAGGGATAGAAAGGGAGGCTGGGGGAAGAGAGAGCGAGAGGCATGAAGCAGCCATCTGCCCAGATGCTGTGTATTGATCTGTTTGACAGTCTCCTCATGTCCTTAACACACCGTGGGATTGAACAATTGCTCACATTGATAGCGCTCAGTCTCCAGCCTCAAGTCTAACAGACCATGGGAGGAGGAGGAGGAGGAGGAGTTGGAGGAGGTGCAGGAGGATGAAGATGAGGTAAAGCACGCAAAGTAGGTGAAAAAGCAGGCAAAGGGAGAAAAAACAACAACCTTGCCTGATACATATTGTTTGGAGGAAAAGGGAACATGATGGAGTTGGATGGGAGGAATAAGGCGAGAGGAGGAGTGTAGGAAGATACCCCAACCCCCAACCCACCCCACACACACGGCGGACAGGTGATGGAAATTAAAGTGATATGGAGGAAAACCGTAAGTGAGAGATCTCTCTCTCTCTCTCTCTCTCTGAGAGAGCGAGATCAACGTGGGAGGAAGGGAGGCTGGAAGCCAAGAGATGCTCACATGGTGCTCTACAAATGAAGATGATTGTCTAGTGTGCACACACACACACAAGTGTCTAAATTCATACGCGTGTGTGTGTGTTTCCTGTCAGCAACACACACACACACACACACACGCGCGCGCGGGGGAGAGCCTGTGCCCCTGACCTGGTACATGCATACTGAGTGGCTGGCCAATCACATCCAGCCAGCCAATCCACTTCTGCTACCTTAGATAAACACATTACTGGCTCTGCTGTTATCGAGGGTTATATGATGTCCACATAGGCTTAGTGTGCACACGTGAATTAGCCAGGCAGTAAGGAAACCATGCATTGCATTCCCTAAGCCAAGCAGTGAATATGTAGATAGTCAAGCGGTCTAAGCACCCCAAAAAAAGATTAAATACGGCAGATTTATGAGGCTACAGTTGTGTCCAAAAAGGGAAGTGTCTGTGTGTGGAGTGAGTGAGTGAGTGAGAGAGAGACATGGTCAGGTGCCTGATACATCGGAGGGGGAGGGGATGAGGAGTGAACTAAAAACTCTATTGAAGAGACAGCGGTGGCCACCGATGACATGAAGGCAACACGTGACACTGACATTCAGCCCTTGAGACACTCCCCTCCTCAGCCACTTCCAAGTGAGGCCCCCGGAACGCGCACACACACACACTCTATAACTGCTGTCTATAACTGCTGTCTGTCGTCGGGTATTGCACACAAGAATTTCACATCACTGCTTTATACTAAACTGTAAACTGTGAAGTGACAATAAACTTGACTTGACTTGACTTGACACACACACACACACCACACACCCACAAGTGCTCGCAATAAACCGTGAGCAAAGACAACGCTGTGCTCCACGCGTTAATCAGCGTAATAACAACACATCGACACAGAATATGAGAAAGAGGGGTTAGCCCCGTTTGTTTGTTTTCTCGTTTGTGACAGAATTAAACCATTTAGGAGAAGCCCACGCCATCCCGGCAGAGCGAGTGAGCGGACCACCTCGGTACGGCGGCGCTTTGAGTCAAAAGATTACAATTCAAACTACTTTGAAAGCGCTCCGCTTTGATGGAATATTCTACCTCTGGAGACAGAATATTATTCAGCATGTTTGTTTCTCTGCTTGGACTAGGACGTCTGCTAGGGGATGTGAGGCGCGCTACCTTTGTAAATAGCGGCTTGACAAATTGGGGAAAGGGTTGTGTGAAGTGATGCACAAAACAAATTCCAGCCTATTCCAGTATATGTGGAATATATAACGCGATATATTCTCTATATATGCCGTGGTCGTTCTGCCGCTATTTGTCGCCAATCAAGTCCTTCTGTGGTCACAGCGGCGGCAGGGCGATCCATCACAGAGCCACAGAGGTTTGATCAATTTCTTCAAACGCCATCACACACCACTTGTCTTTTACCCTTCCTCCCATAATGAGGATATTTAACTCTATGTGAGAGAGAGAGGCGGCGCAAGTCATTATGGGGCATTTGGAGGTGACAGGGACGGTCTTTAGTTGTCGCAGATGAAGTGAGCGATGGAAGGAAAAAGCAATCGGTCTATAACAATGTTTGAACTGGAAGTTTGATCCAGAATTTCTGCAATTTTATGCCAACAGACAGAGCTTAGAGACAAAAAGACACACATAGCCACCATATACCCACGCCCTGTCCATTGGAAGCATTTATGGGTGCCAAAGTTCGGTTTGCGTTATTTGAAAGACAAACATCTGTTCAGAATGACACGTGGGATCTCACTGAAAAGCAATTCTGACTGGTCATGAAAACACTACTGAGGTAAGGACTAAACAATCAGACTTGGCGGATTACACATTTGACTGACCGAAACCTGTTCAGTATAACGGCAGTAGAAACTATGTATGGCTCACAGTGATTGATACATTAGGTTTAAGGTTACAATGTTATAATACCTACAACAGTCTGATTATCACACCAAACAGCTTAGTTCACACACCCAGTTATTAAAAAACAAAAGACGTTCTATCTCTGACCACGAGACCGGCCCGGGCCGGGTTCGGGTAGAGAACCCTCGAGCAGACGCTTGCAAGGGACCAGGCCTATCATGGGATGTTGGTTTGGCAGTGCACCACAATGAGAATGACTCCCACACACACCGGCTGCGTGCACAGATGCACACCAGAGAAACCTGGCCCGGTGACCCTGCCTTGCCGTGTTTCACTCTACAGGCTGTTTCACATTTTAATACGTTGTTGGGACACAGCTGGGGCTGCAGTCCTTTGGAGCAACAGGTTGAGCTCTTGAGTTCCACACTCGCTGTTCCCGCCCAACTGGGACCGATTGGACCAGGGATCCCTCGGCCCGTTCAAAGCCTCTGTGGGTCCGCTAGCAGCCGACGCGCTCACCTTTTGCCAATTATTGGGTCCCTACTAACCTATCAAGATAGGCTGATAGTGTGTGATGGAGAAGCCTCCTTCCCTAGATCCATCGGCGGTCAGATTGTGTCTGGGTCTCGTTCAGTTTGGGTGTCAATTGGTGATTGCGTCAGACAAATCGCCAGGTATCACATGGGGCACCTCGGGGGTCTCAACTAAGTATAAGATATGAAATATGAAGTGTACGCACTCAGCGTGAAAGAGCAACATCAGCGATGGTGCTATGCGTTACCAGCCAGCGGTCGGCTCTGTAGCAGAGCTTTCACATGCAAAGTGAAAGTGCTGCTACAATAGCAGTGTATTCACGCCGGAGAGAGAGAGGCAGCAGGTCAGAGCTTGCTCAGTTCACCCAGCCCTGCCTATTCTTCTTTGCTTTGCTTGGTGTTATTGTTGCTGTTGCTTCTGAGCCTCTTCTCCACTACTATATACTATTGACTCTCTCCCCTCGCACACAGAGGCTTCTGTCCCACTGGGGGGCGGCCGGAAACACTTTTTAAAAGTAAAGTTGTGCAACTTTGAGTGTCCTCATTGTCTATTGTAAACTACGTCTAATGGATTACATTGGAAAGTGCCCCTATAAAAGTATGCGTGATCATTACGGTGTTTTTACATTGGTTGATGATGTATTAGTGATCGTGGGCCTATTTCATCAACATTAACTTGATGCCTTTTTCTCCATTTCCATGGTACTCAGCGGGTGGTTATCCAGTTAGCAAAAATGCAGAACACTGCATTGTGGACGCGTTCTAACCGTGTCTACGGCCGTTCCAGGTAGCAGCTGCAGCTGGGAGCCGCTCATTCAGTGCTAAGATGGATCCAGACTCCAGGGTTGAGGTTCACAATGGGAGGAGAACAGGTACTGTGGTACCCACTGCCTTATCTGTTAAGGAGGTGGGAGAATGTGTCAAGACACAGTCAGGTGATTGACTGCTCTGCCTCAATGAAGAAAAAAAAAAAAGGGAAATAAATCAACTTCTAAATCTGAAGTCTTAAGAGTTGGTGGGTAGGAAGCAATCTGGCACCGTCTGGACATTTTGGTTCCAGAACAGCTGATTCCAAATCGGGAACTGAGGGGTGTGAGCACGCTCACGGCAGGCCTCCGTTAATCAATCAGCTATTGCTTCGCCGCGAACGTGATTGATAATGGATCGGAGCGACACATCCAGACAGTGGAGAGGAGGGTGCGACATATTTTATGGCTACCCTGTCAAGAGATCGTCATGGAGATGTCAGCTCCATGACAGATGACACTATAGAACACAGCCTATATATACGTATATTTACGGTATATTTTTTTCTATATACATATATATAAACATTTTTACAACATTTTTGACCAAAGGGAGACAGTGTTGTGAGTTAATGGTGAAAAACGATCAGGCACATATACAGCATTCGAAGTAAATACTGTTGTACGCAACACAGGCATAATCGCAACGAGGAGAGAGAGAGAGAACAAACAAATGTTAATAAAACTAAGGAGGGGGGTAGGAGTGTGTGTGTGTGTGTGTGTGTGTTCCAGCCGCCACCGCCACTACAATAAGCAACCACAGAGCGGCAACACCCAACACAGTCACCGAGCTTTGAGCTTAAAAAAAAAACCTGCTTTAACTCCGGGAAACGAGACTCAGAGAGAGACGAGCAGAGCGCTATGGAGGAGCAGTCGGCCACCCGCCACCGGAGCCTCACGTCTAGCGGCTGCCCCCCCCTCCGATCAACTGGGAGGGGAACCAACCAAGGAGTCTGCAATATCGGTGGTGTCACAGAGGGACGCCAGCCAGGCTGGTGAGTGATAGGACATAAAACGCACCCTCTCTCTTAATGAGAATTGGATTTTTGGATGTTTAAAGTTAATAAGGTTGCATCACGGCCTTTCAGGAGCCAGGAACCAGCCTCTCTCTCTCTCTCGGCTCCTTTCTATGCAAAGAAGCAGCGGCTCTACTCCGTGTCTCATGAGTGATTGAGCTTCTCACCCTCTCCCTAAGGGAGATACCAGCCACCCTCCTGAGGAAACTAATTTTAGCAGCTTGTATTCGCGTGGAAGTCTGGGACAGTGCCTGAGGAGTGGAAAACAGGGGTGGTGGTGGTACCCCTGTTCCAAAAGGGGGACCAGGGGGTGTGTACCAATTACAGGGGTATCACATTACTCAGCCTCCCTGGGAAAGTCTACTCCAACGTGCTGGAAAGGAGGGTTCGGCCGATAGTTGAACCTCAGATTGAAGAGGAACAATGCGGATTCCGCCCTGGTCGTGGAACAACGGACCAGGTTTTCACTCTTGCAAGGATCCTGGAGGGGGCTTGGGAGTATGCCTATCCGGTCTACATGCATTTTGTGGATTTGGAGAAGAGATATGAATGGGTCCTCCGGGAAATACTGTGGGGGGTGCTGTGGGAGTGTGGGGTGCGGGGGTCACTACTGAGGGCCATCCAATCTCTGTACTCCCAAAGCAAGAGCTTTGTTCGGTCCTGTTCTCAGTGGGTGTTTTGTCTCCCATCCTGATTTTCATGGACAGGATTTCAAGGTGTAGTCATGGAGGGGAGGGGTTTCAGTATGGTGGGCTTAGGATTGCATCGCTGCTGTTTGCAGATGATGTCCCGTTTGTGTCATCAGTATGTGACCTTCAGCAGTCCGGTTTCGGTTTGCAGCAGAGTGTGAAGCGGCTGGGATAACCTCTAAATCTGAGGCCATGGTTCTCAACAGGAAACCGGTGGATTGTCTACTCCAAGTAGGGAGGGAGTCCTTATCCCAAGTGAAGGAGTTCAAGTATCTCGGGGTCTTGTTCTCAAGTGAGGGGAGGATGGAGCGTGAGATTGACCGGAGAATAGTTGCAGCGGGAGCGATATTGGGGGGGACCTCAGAGGTCACATGACCTCACTCAGTACAGACAGGTGCAACAGTGCAGTGATGTGCAGGATCCATGCACGCAGTTCATGGACCATAGGGCAAATCTCCACAGTCACTCTGGTGTGCACAGCCAACCCCCCCCCCACTCCCTGCAGAGACATGTGCGTCAGCAAAGAATGACACAAGAAAACACTATGTAAACGCTAGGTCAAGATCAAGGATTCGGGGATTGCACTAATTAACAATGTGCTATTTTGGCTCTGGAGGAAAAAATGATCTGCAGACTCCACTTAATCTTGATAAACTAAAGAGAAATGACACCCCCCCTGCCTGTCTGAATGGGGAGTTAATGGTGGCCCTGCTCCACAGACAAATACTGGAGCCTGAAATGGGCCCAAATTGGACCGCATGAGTAACGTGCGCGTGAATGTGTGTGTGGGGGGGGGTGTGTGTGCCCATGAATATGCATGCGTGTATATGCGTGCGTCAAATTCGATGACACCAAGAAAAGGTTCCCGTACAACCGCACATGGGAGTAATTGTACATTACAACCTGTGTGTGTGTGTGTGTGTGTGTCCACACTGACACTGTGCTAATTCTTGATTAAAACCAGCTGCTACTCATTAACCTGAATCATGTGCAACATAAAATCACACACGCACACAGTCTCTCATGTGCTGTCTCATGCCCTCTCAGTTTCACACGGCAGCACACTGAAACAGAAGCTCACTCATGTTTTTAACTCTTGATGGCTCATTCACTCATTCACAAAACATGAAGGAAGGTTGCCTGTGAAGTGTGGTCACAGAGCGGGCAGGCTGAGCACAGTCCAACCGGAAAATGATATTGATTAGAGCAGGGTGTGTGTGTGTGTGTGTGGAGGGGGTGAGTAAGTACTACCGTGATGGAGTCTTGAATGATCCACCCACGCGCAGACATCCTCCTCGAGCAGGAAGCACCTCTCATCTCACCCGCTGTCATGGTAGCTCGTGTTCCGCCGCTGTGTCCTTACATGTTTTACTGACACTTAAACACGTTTACATTCAGTGCCTTTTCAGCGATACTTAATGTGCTTGTTAATTATGAAGTGTCTCGATTGCCTGGCCCCACACACACACACGGTATAGGCCTGATTCCCATCTGTACGGGGGGGGGGATGAGTGTCTACGTGTCCTCCGCCGTTATAGATTGTGGGGGGTATATTGATTAATAAACACATCATTGAGAGGAAAAGGAAATTATCCAGCGGGGGAAATGTATTGGTGTCTTATATCCAGTCATCTACCTACGTTGTGTCAAACGAAACACAGGCCAACTTGACTACATGATGAAGAGATTGAGACTTGGAATACAATAAAACAATATCAACACATGTTAACATGTTACTCGGCGCAAAACTCAGGGTTCAACTCAACGTTGTTATAATAAAAAATAATTTTAAAAAAAGGCAAAAGCTAATTGTCATAGTGTCATCTTTAATTTAGTATAAATAGTCATATCAAATTGAATTTTTTGGGGGGGGGCAAGGGCGTTGTTAGGTTAACTGTTAGGTTTTTTTTGGGGGGGGGGGGGCCCCCCCCCCCAAAAAGGTGACAAGAGAACAAAAATCCCACGAGGAGATGAAGAAAAGGGAGGGTGTGCTGGAGAGAGGAAGCGATGGGATTACAGGATAATGGGAGCAGATGGGGAGAGGTCCAGAATGACTTCCGGCGAGAACGGCGCCGCCGCCGACAATCTAATTGATGCCATCACGTTCAACACGCTTCAGATGACCGATGGCCCCTGTAGTGTATTTTTATACCCTTATTATAATCTAAAACACTGTCTTTTGATCCTCTATACATTGCAGTAGGTGGCTACAGCATAATCTGCTGGTGGACCCCAAGGCCCACTAGGACATAGAGATGTGTTAAGCAGTTCCAGATGTGTAGGTGTTGGTGTGCCTTCAGGCCCTTGTAATGGTGCCTTTAGGCTGGTTTTCAACGGTATCCTACAGAGTGTAACATGAGCTCTAACGTAGGGAGTAGTGCCGTGAAATGTTGTGCAAGCCAAATACGACCCCCTTGGGGGTTTGAGCCATAAACTTGTGACGTGACGATGAAGACGCCGAGGAAGACGCCATGCCCAACCAGAGTAGTGGATACTGGTTGTACCTCTCAGACCAATAGTATTAAGTTGATGTTTGTTACTTTGACCACTAGGAGTAGTGGTTGTTCTATGACGCTATTGTCTATATAATGTTTGGTAAAGGAGCGCGTCGCCAGTCTGTGAATTGGCACGGCAGGCTCCATCTCGCTGCAGCAGATGCTTTCATTTGATGCTTTGATCAATAAACACCTTGAACTTAGTATCCGGACCTCCGAGAAAGATTCTTATTCCACCGAGTAGAAATTATACTACACCCCCTGCTGAGCTCCTCCTCGTCGCCTAATGAAACACGTGTCCTGGTTCACACCTCAGAGAGGGGAGCCTAACCCTCCACGTATGCTTCAGCATCCCCCCCCCCCCTCCAAACACACACCAACCAGAGCCTATTGTAGAAACACGCCTACAGCAGCCCATCTGCATATGATATGGTGTTTGTTGGTAACCTATGTTAGTCCTAGGTGGAATTGGACCGGCCATACGATGAAACCAGAGGAGGGGCCTATTGCAGTTTATCGTGAAATTCTCACATGCTGCACATAGTCACTTTTAAATGCTTTTTTGCGCCATCCACCATATGTATATATCATCCTTTAGACACTATATTGTTCTTATTTTATTGTGTTGTTATAGTTTATTGTTGTATTAAGTATATAGTGTTGTGTATAGTGTTGTTCTTGTTACACATAGCAAAAATTGGACGTTTTGTTATCGTATGCGTTCCCGGCCCCATAAAAGGGATTTACCAAACCTGTCTGTCTGAGGTCACACACACACACACACACACACACACACACACACACACACACACACACACACACACACACACACACACACACACACACACACACACACACACACACACACACACACACACACACACACACACACACACACACACACACACACACACACACACACACACACACACACACACACACACACACACACACACACACACACACACACACACACACACCATCAATTTCGCTCCATTTAGTGTGCAAGGTGCAACGAATGAATGAAACCTTCCGAAAGCGGGCTGATTGATATTTTTTTTACGCACCTCTTTTATCCTGAACTTTCACGGTGATCTCCACCAGAGGGTTGGTCTCCCGGTCCAGCTTCCGCGATATAACGATATCTCCGCTTTCCCGGCTCACACTTACCGGCGAGGTCTCGGGGTCCGAGTCCACCAGCTCGAAGGCGGGGGACTGAAACCTCACCGGGTTAAGGTTGATCACCACCGAACCGATCCCGGCGTCCTCCGACACGTGAATCAACACCGGGTCGTCTGACTCCAACACCGACCTGGACCTACGAGGGGCCACCCTGCTGGCTGCGCCTTTCCCCGGGGGACAGTGGGAGGGTGGACACGCGGGCCACTGCCGGGGGGTCATCTCTACGGTTACGCTTCGACTCGTGCGGGGAGGCCACCCGTGGTCACGCGCAAACACCTTGAACGTCACCGGACTCGCGAGCCCCAGTATCGAGTCCACCAGCAGCACGTCTCCGGTTTTGGGCACAACGTAAAAACTCCCGTTTTTCGGCACCGCGAAGTATTTGATCTCCGCGTTGGAGCCGCTGTCGCGGTCCCTCGCGGTCACGGTGTACACCACGGTGCGGAGAGCCGTGGCGTCGTCCAAACTCACTTTAACGTCCGCGTCCTCGAACGTGGGCTCGTGGTCATTGGTGTCCAAAACTTCCACCTGGATGGCCGCCACTTGGGCGACCGCTGAGGAGTCTCCCTCCGGTGCCGAGCCGGGGCTCATGCGCCCGCAGCAGAGTCCGAGACCCAGCAGGTACTCGGCCCGCTCCTCCCGGTCCAACACCACCGACGTCTTCAACAAGACGTGGCCCCGTTGGTGGTGGGCGACCACGCGGAATTTGTCTCTCCCGTCGCCGAGGAGTTTGAAGTGCGGCGCCGGAGCGAGATCCCCGCGAGCGGTGGCGCCGCCGCACAGTCCCTGCGACTTGAGTCGGTTCAGCGGGATGCTCAGTCCGTTGACTCGGGATCCGAGGGCAGAGTTCTCGAACACATGCCCCTGGAAGAAAGGCACCTGCTCGGGCTCCTTCCCGAAAGCGGAGGCAACCAAAACGGACACAAGAAGGACGGTCCAAATCATGCCTGGCTCGTTCTTAGGCTGCACACTCATGTGCCCCCTCACTCGGCTTCTGGAATAGTCTTTTTTGTTGTAAATCTCCATTGGGACACTTTAGTCTCCTAAACTGTTCTCCGATATGACCGCAGCTCCTTTAGGTTTTCGTGGGCAGCATGTCTTTCTTTCTTTCTTTCGATTGACGCAGCAGAACTTTGGCTCCGTGTTCTCCTCCTCCTCCTCCTCTTCTTCCCCTGCTACTCTTCTCTTCTCTTCTTCTTCTTCTTCTTCTTCTTCTCCGCCGTCTCGAGCACCGGACTACCCGTCGGTGCGCGCGACCTAACGGGGCTTCTTGCCGCTCGAGTGCGCGCGCGCGGCTCAGCCCAATGCACGCGAGTTGACAGCCGGAACGCAAAAGGCACAGGACGGATTCGTTTACGCGCACAAGGTTTACGCGCGTGCTCTACACACGCGCACGCACACACGCACACGCATGCATGCCCACGCGCACGCACATGCATGCACATGCACTGGAAATTACAGCTGGTGCATGTGCCCAATTACTTCTTCATGTAATCAGTGTGAGTTAATTGATTTAACCAGATCATGCAATGTGCGGAATGTTTGGGATTTTATTTTGGGACTTACACACCATTTGATGTGTGTGTTCCGTTTTTATGGTGGTGGTTTTAATATTGTATACTATTTTAATACAAATATAATTTTGTATATTCAAAATGAAAGAAGGTTTTATAAGAGTCAAATATGTGTGTACATGCTTGTGTGCTTTAAAAAAAACAACATCTGTATATATTTTATTTGATTAGAGGTATAATATATAATATATTTTTTAGTTAATTTGTAATAAATAAAAAATATATACAAATATATACTATTTATAAAAAAAAAAAATTTACTTTTAAATTTAATTATATAAAAAATAATACATTTTTTTAATTATAAACAAATCAAATCCATCACACTTAAACTGTTGTGATTCAATTCATTGGTTGATTGATTAATTGGTTGATTGTTGACATTTTCCAGATGATGAAATGTTTTGTAAATGAAAGCACCTTATCAGCTTCAACGGTTTTAAAGTGCGTCGATCTTCTTAATATGTTGTAAAATAAAGTCCTTCAACAAATCTCTGGATTAATGAGATTTGGCACTAGCCATTTCCAGACCAATATATTCTCTGTTTAAATCGGAATGCAGTATACATGCGGAATGGTGCTCTAGACATTTAAACTCCCCCCACTCTTCCCACTGACGTCCAATTAAAACCTCCAAAAGATGCCAGCAGTCATCAGCCCCCGTTAATAAGCTATCCAGATGAAGTAGTGAATATTGATCACTGGGCAAGACAACAATTACTATTTGACTGAAAACAACCGTCTGGGGGACCCTGTTCAGAAGGCCTGGATGTTGCCTTTCCAAGCCAAGAGATCCCAGTTCAATTCCTCCACCGCTCTAGTTATAATTGCTTTCTCCTGCCCTCCGAATGTTCAGGTTAAGCTGATAAAAGATGCTGTACACCGGCCAATCTGACCCTGAAACAAGAAGGTCAACACAATAGACAATGTGGGGCAGTAGCTCAGGAGGTAGTCAGGTCAACACAACAGACAACCCCCCCCCCCCCCTACCAACTAGTAAGTGTACACCAATAAAAGGCATCGTGTTTCAACGATATGTTTTTCTTTCAATAGCAGCTAGCCTGCTTTATAATAGAACATGCTGCCACTTCAGTTCCCTCACACGGAGGAGCCTGGAGACAAAGGAAGGATACTCATCCAAAGCTTGAGGATCTGAGTTTTCAGATTCAGATTCAGAAAACTTTATTAATCCCGAGGGAAATTAAGGTGCAACAGTTGACACAGGGGGAATAAATGCACACACACAAGAATACTAATACCTAAGCTAAAAAAAATCTTTCAAGTCAAGCGACAAAAGGAAGGAACCTCCTCGAGACTTGAGGGACGACATTGAAACTGTTCTTTTAGCTGGCATCACCTGAAAAAATCGGAGTAATACTGTCGCCCGTCATCTATCTTGAGTAAGAATTTCAACACACACACACACACATACACACAGGCACACACACATACAGATACACGCTCACGCATACACAAGCACAAATATGCACATGTCCACACATGCACACACACACACACTCATGTGCATACACACACACACACACATACACACACACACACACTCACACAGACTTATAAAGGAACCCTTATGTTGTCTCTCCTCTCCAGCCACTCCTCTTGTCCACCTGGGGTTACTACACCCAGGAGAACACTCCGTCCCAGAAGACCGTAGTCACGTCAGCGCACCTGTTCCCTATTCCCAATCAGGCTCCCTATTTACACTCCGCTCAGGGCAGTCATCGTCCCTATGACTGCCCCATAGACCTCCTCCCTGGCGCCCCCCCTTCCCTCCGGGCGGCTGTACAACCTCTCGGTTCTTGAGAAGACCTTCATGCAGGTTATATCTCGTCATCCTATCTCGTCATATCCTGGCATCCGGAATAATCCGCCCTTCTTCTACCCCGGTGGCAGCAGGGTTTTTTTTTGTTAAGAAGAAGGGCCGTGACCTACACCCTTGCATAGACTTTCGGGCCCATTCTACTTCCACTCTCCGCTCCTTCTTCTGGTCCCCAGTGGCTGAATCGGCCATCTCTGCATTGAAGAGCCTTTTCACCGCAGCCCCGGTACTAGCCCACCCCGATCCTTCCCAGCAATTCATCATGGAGGTGGACGCCTCTGATGAGGGCATCGGGGCAATCCTCTCCCAGAGGTCGGCAGAGGACGAGAAGCTCCATCCCTGTGCCTATTTCTCTCGACGCTTTAGTCCTGCCTAGAGGAATTCCGACATTGGCGACAGGGAACTCGGCGGTTCAAACAGCACTAAGTGAGTGGCGACACTGGCTGGAAGAGACTGGCTGAAACCATTTGTAGACCACAAAAACCTCACCTACCTCCGTACAGCCAGTGGCTGAATTCCCGTCAGGCACGCTGGTCCCTGTTCTTCAGCCATTTTGACTTCAACCTCACCTTTCGCCCGGGCTGCCACAATACCAAGGCTGACGCCCTGTCCCATCTCTTCCCTGAGAGGGACAGCCCGGTATCGGAGGATACCATCCTGCCTCCAGCCTGGGTGGAGGTATGGTGACCTGGGAGATCGAGACGGTGGTGACGACAGCCCAGAGTGACAAACCTGATCCGGGTGGGGGTCCCCCTGGTCTGCTGTTTGTTCCCCAATACCATCCCCAGACCAAAGGGCAGGCAGAGAGAGCCAACCAGACCTACGAGCCAACCCTAGAGGCCACTCTCAGATGCCTTACGACCAGCAACCCTGCATCATGGAGCAAGGTCCTTCCCTGGGTGGAGTACTGGCACAATTCCATGACCAACACTAACACGGGTATGTCGCCGTTTGAGTGCTCCCTTGGGTATCAACCCACCATGTTTTCCCAGCAGGAGTTTGGTACGGCTGTTCCCTCCCTCCTCCTTTGGAGGTCTGCACGAGCTGCTCTCCTGAGAGCCACCCAACGGGCTCAAGGGGGAGTAGACCGGCGACGGAGGCCAGCCCCTGCCTACCATCCGGGTCAGAGGGTTTGGCTGTTGGCTCGGGACCTACATCTCCGCACCTCATCCCCTAAGCTCAATCCCCGTTATGTCGGCCCATACACCATTGTTTGCGTCCTCAACACTATCTGGCCGACCCCTCCCTGCTCACAGAATTCTATTAGGCCCACCCCGATGCCCCTGGAAGGCCACCTTGTGTCTCCCCTAGGGAGGGGGGTAATGTTGTGATTCCAGCATCACACCACTCTCCTCTCCAGCCACGCTCCTCTGTCTCCCCCTCTTGTTCACCTGGGGTTACTACACCCAGGAGAACACTCCGTCCCAGAAGACTGTAGTCACGTCAGCGCACCTGTTCCCTATTCCCAATCTGGCTCCCTATTACACTACACTCCCCTGTGGGGAGCAATATCCAAATAACGATGCCTCCGGGTTTTTGAACTCCTTTTGCCTCCGACTCTGTCTGTACTACCCCGGGGTTCCGCAAGCAACAATCCGTGTGTGGAATAACACCTTATTCCCGACCAACCAGCTTCCATTGCAGCAACGCAGTGGAAGGAGATACCACGTTTCTAAACAAAGCAAAGTTTATTAATCTTCTGCCAAAATTGTAAACACTAAATGTTCTTTGGGTGCCGACATCACCCCCAGACCACACCAAACAATCAGCATATTAACTCTGGTTATCGAACCCATCTTGTTTGAACGCACCTGCCGTGAATGTTTGCAACAGCACTTTGCAATCTTCGCAAAAATACATTTAGTAAAAGTGCTCGTACGGTGATTCTCGTTTGAACGCACCTGCCGCAAATGTAAACAATAGCACTTTGCAGTCTTTGCAAAAATACATTTTGTAAAAGTACATTGTTGTACTCGTACAACTTTGCAGCGACCGGCACGCATCGATCCCGAAAGGGTAAAGGGCTCCACTGCCATAGTTTACAGGGCAACCGCGCTCCCGCTTAATGCTTTTTGGGAAGAATTGGTACAAGGACTCACCCAGGCCAGTATTTTTGTCCTTTAAAGCGTTTAAACATCTTAAAGCCTGGAAAGAGTACAGAGGGGACTTCACGGTCAAACAGTGGAGACTTTTACACAGGCGAGGTTAATATATGGATGACGTGTCGGCGGCTGTCACAGAGCTTGCTGCAGCGGCGTAAATCTGTCAAGCATATATCTTGTATGATACGGCATCTCTCATAGAGAGAGCTTGTTGTTTGACAGGAGGTTATATGCGATGGAAGATAAAACAAATTGATTATGTATGGTCGACCAGTCCAGCGTATAGGACTTGGCTATTAAGAAGTCAGACCGGGATGGTATTTTTTTAGACGTAAGTTACAACCTGCCTATCACCTACATGCAAAAGGGGAGCATACAAATTGAAATGCTAAATTTGCACAGGACTTTTTGTTTTGCCTTGTCTGTACTGTTTTGTTTTGCATGTTACTGTGTTGCCGGACCCGTGTCAAATTCCTATGCGTGTTTTTACAACTGTATATGGCAATAAACCACTTTCTGATTCAGATTCAGATTCTGAAATAACTTGTCGAGGTTTTGACAAAGATTTTGCTTGTTTTGGCCTATTATTCAAACAACTTTGAAAAAACAGCACAGCTGCACTCCGGCTTTTGTTGCCTGCGATTAGAAAGACAACAGCATGGACATGACAGGATAGATGCAGAAATAGAAAATAGTTTATAGGCTGTATGGTGAGAGGGGAGGGAAGGAGAGAGGGAAGCAGGGAGAGATGATAGGAGTAGGGGAAGAAGGGATAGGAGGGAGTGAGAGGGAGGGAGAGCTGGAGGGTGGGAGGGAGGGAGTGAGAAGGAGGAAGCGAGAGAGGGCGCAATGGAGGGAAGAGGGGAGAGAGTGAGGGAGGGAGAGAGAAAGCAGGGAGAGAGGATAGGAGTAGGACAAGAATGGATAGGATGGAGTGAAAGTGATAGAGGGAGAGATTGATGAGGGAGGAGAGGGAGTGAGAGGTAGGAAGCGAGAGATGAAGCAAGGAAGGGAGGGAGAGATTGAGGAAAAGAGGGAGCAGGGGGAGGGAGTGAGAGTGGGTGAGAGGGATAGATGGATGAGGGAGGAGAGGGAGTGAGTGGGAGGATGTGAGAGAGGGAACAAGGGATGGAAGGAGCGATTTAGGGGGAAAAGGGGGCAGGGGGAGGGAGAGAGAGAAAGAGGGGGAAGCAGGGGGAGATGATAGTAGTAGGGGAAGAAGGGATAGGAGAGAATGAGAGGGGAGTGGAAGATTGGGAGACGGATGGAGGGAGTAGAGGGAGTGAATGGGAAGAAGTGAGAGAGGGAGCAAGGGAGGGAAGGAGGGAAAGAGGGTAAGAGGGAGGGTAAGAGGGAGTGGAGAAAGGGAGTGAGGGAGTGGGGAAAGAGGGAGGGAAAGAGGAGAGAGAGAGAGAGAGAGAGAGAGAGAGAGAGAGAGAGAGAGAGAGAGAGAGAGAGAGAGAGAGAGAGAGAGAGAGAGAGAGAGAGGGATGGGAGTAGGGGAGAAGCAGCATACAAGTTCATTATCCAGACATAGATTATTTTTTGCGACCACCTGCAACAGTGCTCGCCATCAAGGGAAATATCTTGATAGCACGATAAAGAAAACAGAAAGAAGAAATGCACTCAATAGAGGTTTGGAGACACACCAACTGGACTCTGCTGCTAACAACAATCTGAAGATCTACTGGGCCGTAAATTGGCCGGGGTGTTGAGTGTCCGTATGTGTGCAAGTGTGCGTGTGTGCGCATGTGTGTGTGTGTGTGTGTTTCCTAAGAAGGCACCTAAGAAGCTTTACCTAAAGGAGCAAGCAAACAACCACACACACGTAAGTGTTCATGTGTGTGTGTGTGTGTGTGTGTGTGTGTGTGCCATTGTTCTGCTACATACAAACTTGCAACAGCAACAGCAGCATGGACAGAAAATCCATACAGGTGAAATATCTACTATGAATTAAGTGAATGAAAAATAACTGGATCATCATTCTCTCCAATTCTCTGTTATTGTACTGATTTATTGGAAAATAATAGGCCATCAGTGTTTGAACAGGCGACAGCGTTCCTACATGTGAGACGCGACTAAACAGAACGTTTTCATTATGCGCTTGTTCCTAGTTTACGGAATGTTGACGTTGATTTAGAGTTTTACATCACCACACCGCTCCTTTCAATATGGACGGGGAGTATCGCCAACAACAAATCCCATGATGCATTGCGATGTACGAGGCCTATATGATGCACTCGAAGGATGTATTCCTCCTCTCGGTGCAACGTTGTACTTGGCTTTGTTCCTATTTTCTTACTTTTTGTTTGTCACTGACTCAAAATTTAGAGGATGAACTGATTTATAAAAGGGGACACAGAAACCATGAGGAAAAAATGAATGGATTTAAAAGCCTCGAACAGTGTCATTCTACTGTGTCCCATAATCTGTTTTGTACACACGCTTATCATTGCTATATTTTCTGCGTGATTATAATTGACGAAAACAAATCGACCTTGTAAAGTAACGTGAACGTAACACTTTGCTGTGAGTATGTAAACGATAGCATACAGATGATTTTACTATCCCATACGTGCAAGTCAGATAAAAATGTCGGCTGAACGCTAAATTCAGTGCTTTAAATACAAATAAAAGACTAAAGGTGACTGTAAACAAATAATAGGCAGCATTGCAGCAACCATATGTTCTGTATTCACAGAACTGATGAGAGTATTATGAGTATGAGAGCCACATTTGCATGCCATATATGTGTGTGTGTGTGTGTGTGTGTGTGTGTGTGTGTGTTTGCGTGTGTGTGTATGTGTAAGTGCGTGCATAGAGACGTAATGTTCCAATTCGACAGACACAGCGACAACCCTTAGCAGATCTTTATTACAGCTAGTGCCATGATAAGCCCCTCCTCAGCAAGCGCGAGTGTTGATAGCTAAACCTCTCTCTCTCTCTCTTTCTCTCTCTCTCGCTCTCTCTCTCTCTCCATCTCTTCCACTCTCTCTCTCTCTCTCTTTCGCCATCTCTCTCTCTCCCCTCTCTCTCTATCCATCTCTCTCTCTCTCTCTCTCTCTCTATCCCTCTCTCTCTCTCTCTCTCTCTCTCTCTCTCTCTCTCTCTCTCTCTCTCTCTCTCTCTCTCTCTCTCTCTCTCTCTCTCTCTCTCTCTCTCTCTCTCTCTCTCTCTCTAATGCCAACTGAACACCCAGTAAAAGGACTCAGTAAATCAAGGCCGCTGGTCAAGTGGAGGACAATTCCCTCAAGCTGCACAGCGGAGAATAAGCCAGCGGAGGGTATCACTCTGGCGCGTCGTCTGCCACTAACTAGCGCTCAGGAAAGTGTAGCTGCAGTGTGACTCGGCCTCCCCCTTCTATTACAGCCATATTTCTACAAGTGTTTTCTCTAAAGGCCTTGTTCCCACTATCCGCCGCCGAGTTTCGCCAGCCTTATAAAGCAGCCTAACGACCTGATCGTCCGGGGGACCCTCGGTAAACGACACTTGTTACATTTAGGAGGCAAACAACGTACAATTAAGTTTGCAGACCAAACAAGCTATAATAACGTCTGACTGAGTTACGTACCATTAGGTAGTTACGGGACCAGTTACGTATATATATATATATATATATATATCGAGACAATGCGGCGCATTTTATGAACACTTTCCTCGCTTTAGAGTCAATATATTAAACACTAAGTAAGTTAATAGTACAAAACTCACACAGTACAATATATCATCTTGTCAGAGTATTGGGTTATTTTCTTTTTGGCTATACTGGGTTGTACAAGTGACTGTGTGCATGCGTGCGTATGTGCTTGTGTGTGTGTGTGCGTGTGTGTGTGTGTGCGTGTGTGTGTGTGCGTGTGTCTGCGGGTATTTCCGAAGGGTCGGCCAGGTGCGACGTAAAAGAGCTGACCTAGTGTTGTATTTCCTCCTCCATCTTTAACTCCCTCGTCAAGGACGAATAACCTGAAAGAAAAACAAAAAACATGACAGCATAAAAAAGAAGCTTTAAAAATAAGAACTCCAGGATGATAAAGTCCCCGGGAAAGAAAGTTCTAACAGTGTTTTGGTACTGATGATTAAAAGTTCTTGTTATTGTGTGTGGAAGATCACGACAGCGTTACCGTGGATGATGAGCTATATGGCGTGGAGAGAGGGGGGGAGGGGTGGATTTACATTTCTTGGCGGTGGGGGGGTGGGGGGGGCACTTCCTTCCCTTTCCCCCGCCTTTTCCCGCCACCACAGCGATGGGGACTGTTGTTCTGCCTAACCGGCTCCCTTCTCCCGCTCAGAGCTCCTCCATTACTCCTCGGCTTTGATGACACAATGTCAGACGAGGAGAGTGTGTTAGCCCATTATACCGCCATGACATTCAGCCACATGCCCCTGTTTAGAGGGACTCATAAAAATGTATTGAAACCACAGATGACAGGCAGTGATAGAGTGAAGGTAAGTGGCATGAGAGAGAGAGAGAGAGAGAGAGAGAGAGAGAGAGAGAGAGAGAGAGAGAGAGAGAGAGAGAGAGAGAGAGAGAGAGAGAGAGAGAGAGAGAAAGAAAGAGAAAGAGAGAGAAAGAGAGAGAGAGAGAGAGAGACAGCGAGGTAGGGAGAGAGAGAGAGAGAGAGAGAGAGAGAGAGAGAGAGAGAGAGAGAGAGAGAGAGAGAGAGAGAGAGACAATATATGCTACACCCGTTTGCCCTTGGCTTCCGTGCAGCCGTTTATACAATAACAATTAGAGTGTGGGTGAGATATAGAAGCTAATGATGGGGTCTGTCATATTTGCATATGCAAAGAGCGGCGGGGTGATTGCTCGCACCAAGTGGCACTTACAGAGTGTAATGAGAGGGTCTGACAGAGAGGGGGCGCCGGCGCTGGCCAGTGCAAACCGCCCAGTCTGGCCAGCACCGGGAGAAACTCCCCAGTAATGAGCCTTGTCACAGTACACCCTTACCCTGTCTCTAGCCCCCAGACTCACGCACATAGAACACACACACTTACAGAGAATACGCACACAGAATAGAGACACACACACACACACACACACATACCAAGAGGGATTGCGATAGAGGTGTGGTGTGGAGGGGGAGGGGGTGTGGCTTGTCTCGGCTTAATGAGAGAACGGGACATTTAATACAGACGTTACATTGTTCCCGTGTCTCTCTCTTGACGGTGACCGTTATCCCGTCCGTTATCCATCCGCACCAAAAGCCGCGCTCAATATAACGCGCCGGTGTCCACACTTCACAATGAAAGAGTCCTTCTTCCCATACGTTGACAGGTAACATCTTCTCTTTGGGGCGTCTCAGTAGACGAAACAGGAAAACCACCCTTTCCTCCTTCATTTAAGAGTGGGAAAAAATACAGGCAGTGACAGAAGATGAGGAAGCGGAGGAGGAGGAGGAGGAGGAGGAGGAGGAGAGGAGGGGAGGAGAGGAGGAGGAGGAGGGGGAGGGGGAGGAGGAGGAGGAGGAGGAGGAGGAGGAGGAGGAGGAGGAGGAGGAGGAGGAAAGAGAAAGCAGTAAAAGTGAAGAGACATAAGGCAACAGCGTAAATAGAAAGACACCAAGAGAGAAAGGGAAGGAAACTGGACAGGAAAGGAAAACCACTCTCTCCTACTCCTTGTATTATGTTTCCAAGCGGGCAGTGCGTACAATGACAGTAATCAAGGGGGGAGAGGAAGAGAGAGAGAGAGAGAGAGAGAGAGAGAGAGAGAGAGAGAGAGAGAGAGAGAGAGAGAGAGAGAGAGAGAGAGAGAGAGAGAGAGAGAGAGAGAGAGAGACAACAGAGAGAGATGAGAGAGAAGAAGAAGAGAGAAGATAACAGGAAGAGAAAGACACAAAAGAAAAGAAAAAAAGCAAGGGTAAACCTCTTTCCTTGATTTTTGCAGAGTGAGCGAGCGGGCGCATGAAGAGAGAGAGAGAGAGAGAGAGAGAGAGAGAGAGAGAGAGAGAGAGAGAGAGAGAGAGAGAGAGAGAGAGAGAGAGAGAGAGAGAGAGAGAGAGAGAGAGAGAGAGAGAGAGAGAGGACAAACAAAAGAGACAAAGCTGGCTGAGGTCCAGGTCAACGGGAGACGCTATACCCCGTGTTTGTTTTTGCCGTCTCTAGTGCCGTCTCTAGGCTAGGGTCTCTTCCGAAGTAAGGGTCTCTCCCCAGGAAAAAGTCTCTTTCCAGGCTTGGGTCTCCAGGAGAGGACAGATTCATCTCTGCCAGCTTCATCTCTGCCAGCTTCATATGAGATGCTCTTTTGTTTGGCAAGGGCACTACAGCTGCAGCACAGAAAGAGAGAGAGAGAAAGAGAGAGAGAGAGAGAGAGAGAGAGAGAGAGAGAGAGAGAGAGAGAGAGAGAGAGAGAGAGAGAGAGAGAGTGTTGTGATGCCGGCATCACACCACTCTCCTCTCCAGCCATGCTGCCACGCTGACGCCCTGTCCCGTCTCTTCCCTGAGATGGCCAGCCCGGTATCGGAGGACACCATCCTGCCCCCACCCCAGGTGATTGGTATGGTCACCTGGGAGATTAAGACGGTGGTGAGAACAGCCTAGCGTGACAAACCTGATCCGGGTGGGTGTCCCCCTGGTCGGCTGTTCGTCCCCGTGTCCGCCTGCTCCCGAGTGCTCGAGTGAGGCCACTTCAACAGACTGGTGGGACACCCCGGCTCTACCCGGACCCTATCCTACCTCCGCCGTTGGTTCTAGTGGCCGTCCATGGAGGCGGACACTCCTGAGTTTGTGGCCGAATGGCCTAGCTGCGCTCGCAGTAAGTCCTCCCATTGCCCCTCTGCTGGTCTCCTGCGACCTTTCCCCATCCCTAGTCGACCCTGGTCCAACATCTCCCTCGACTTCGTCACCGGTCTTCCCAATACCCACGGTATTTCTGTTATCCTCACTATAGCAGACCTTTATTTTCAAAGCGGCCCACTATGTCGCACTTCCCAAGCTCCCCTCCTCTACTGAGACTGCAGATCTCGTAGTGACTCACGTTGTCCGCCTTCACGGTATCCCTCAGGAGATTGCGTCGGACCGTGGTCCCCAGTTAACTTCCAAGGTTTGGCAGGCCTTTTGTAAGGGAATTGGGGCCCGGTCAGCCTCGGTCAGATACCATCCTCAGACCAACGGGTCTCAACCCCTCTGCGGTATGTCCTGACCTCCCCCCTTCCATGAATGTTCATCCCGTGTTCCACGTATCTCAGTTGAAACCCATGTATGTCATTACCCTGTCTACCCCCGCCACAGCCCCTGCACCCCCCCTCCCCATGTACTTTCAGATAGCGACCCAGTCTGGACAGTTAAGGAGCTCCTGGCAGATCACCGACGGGGCAGAGGATTCCAGTACCTGGTGGACTGGGAGGGCTATGGTCCGGAGGATCACAGTTGGGTCCCTCCTTTCTACCTTGCCGACCCCTCCCTGCTCACTGACTTCAGTTCCACCCCGATGCCTCTGGAAGGCCGCCTGGTGTCGTCCTAGGGAGAGGGGTACTGTTGTGATGCCAGCATCACACCACTCTCCTCTCTAGCCACGCTCCTCTGCCTCCGAGTCGCTACACCCAGGAGGACACGCCATCAGAGTAGACCATGATCACGCTTCAGCCCACCTGTTCCCTATCATAATCAGCGCCCTATCAATTACCTCCCTACTTACGTATAATCTGCTCCCCTGTTCATTTTTTGCCAGAACTTTTCTGGCAACGTTTTCTACAACCCGAGACTCTCTAGCCGATTCCTCCGTGAATACCCTTTTGCAATCTTCCCTGAATACCCTTTGGCCATCTCCGCAAACTCTTTGTTTTTCTCCGTTGGACTATTTTTCTTGTTTGTTGCTTTTGTTGGATTGTCTGCAGCACAACACCCCCTTGTTGGATTTCCATTTCGCACACATGTAAGTGGCTTCACACATGGTAATATTACTTCTCTCATTTTTACACACACACAGTTAATAGCTCACCTTGCATATAAGATAATTCCTTGGTGCACCATACACCATACGTTTTCTACCCGAGACAATAAAGACGCCTATGGATTTTCAAGAACTTTTTCGCCTCTGACTCTGTCTGTACTACCTCGGGGATCTGCCATCTACCATCCAAGAGAGAGAGAGAGAGAGAGAGAGAGAGAGAGAGAGAGAGAGAGAGAGAGAGAGAGAGAGAGAGAGAGAGAGAGAGAGAGGAGAGAGAGAGAGAGAGAGAGAGAGAGAGAGAGAGAGCAGCAGCTATCTAGACTGAGGCCATTTTCTAAATATAGATTAACTTTTTTTGGGGTGGCTAAGATTGATATCTTGGTATCTGTGAGTTAAAAAAAATAATATCTCATTTAGTTGGGACTATCTTAAAGAACCAGAAGGTCGCTTGTTGAAGACCTCTGAACACCTGGGCACTGCCATGGTGCCCTTGAGCAAGGCACCAGACCCTTACACTGCTCACTGGGCGCTGTATAAAGTATCTTGAATCTTGTATATATGTATATTGTTTGCCAACTTATTGTACTTTTCCTTACACTTTGCCTGAATATTGTACTTGGCTTCTGGTGACGAGTGTTCTCTTACCTTCCTTTGTTGAAACACACTATTGTAAGTCGCTTTGGATAAAAGCGTCTGCTAAATGACTGTAATGTTATGTAATGTAATGTAATGTAATGATGTAATGTATATACAATAGCTGCCAACTGCTGCTAATACTAAAATGGGTTGGATGTAGAGAAACCCATTTCAGTGTGTGTGTACGTGACCAATAAAGAGGATTCAATCCTCCAGATATAGATTAAGAGCAAGCGGAAAACCGGAGGGTTGCGGGTACAATACCCGGCTTCTCCCGACAACACATCTGATTCAGTATTGCGCATTGGTCTTATTTACTGTGAATGTAGCCGCCTATCAAAGATGAGAACCCAGGAGCGTTAGACCATCTCTCTCATCATCCATCCCACATGCCCTATATAACACACACACACACTCATGCAAACACACACACACACACACACACACACACGCGCGCACACGCACACACACACACACACACACACAAGCATCTGGGGACGGAGGGGAAGAAGGAGAAGCCAAAGAAACACAAGCCCTGGGTCCACCCACGCGACATGAAGCCAACACAATGGTTCTAGTGCAATGTGCCCGCTGGAAGCTGTCATTCCCTATTTCACCCTGTATCTGTTATCATCTGGGGCCCGGGGAGCCCGCTGTATCGCAGCCTCGCCGCCCAGTTCACTCCTCCGACGCTCCACACGCTGTGTGTGTGTGTGTGTGTGTGTGAGTGTGTGTGTGTGTGTGGTGTGTGTGTGTGTGTGTGTGTGTGTGTGTGTGTGTGGTGTGCGTGTGTGTGTGTGTGTGTGTGTGTGTGTCGTGTGTGTGTGTTTTTCCTCACCAGGCGATAACGCTGCTGCTGCAGCCGCGGAAGACACCATTCCACACACTAGGTGGGCATTACAACTTTTTGAAGAGCAAGCGCCCCACTGCCTTACCCTAAAAAAAAACACTCCATGATAGGGAGTCAGGCTGCTACTTTACACTGTGGCACTTCCACAGGTGTGATAACATGTGCGAATAGCCAACTTGTTTATATACCCTCCGAGCAGCAAGGAGCAAGCAGCTAGTATGTTAGCTTGTGGCTGCAAATAGGTTGTTGTAGTTTTTTTACCATCCATGGCCTAAATTTCGCCCCCCCGGTCATTCAGACTGGTAAGATTCCTACAAGAAGTCTACAAAACTACAGACATTTGGGTTTTAACCCAGAACCCTAACCGACAGATATCCAAGTCACATTAATTGACAAATAACATATTTGTGGCGCAAGTACTGGGTATAGGACTGGCTAGAACACAAATGTGGACATTTTACAAAGCGAGTTTGATCAAATTAGTTTTAGGTAAGCAATCTGAACTCAAATGTAATCTATATATATATATATATATATATATATCCATCAATCCATCGTCTACCGCTTATCCGGGTCGGGTCGTGGAGGTAGCAGCTTCCGTAGGGGACTCCAAACTTCCCGCTCCCTGGTAACATTGACCAGCTGTGGGATCCCAAGGTGTTCCTAGGCCAGCATGGAGGTGTAATCATCTCACCTGTACCTTTGTCTGTCCCGTGGTCTCTTCCCAGCTGGATGAGCCTGGAAGTAGCAGTGGCTCTACTCCGAGTCTCTCACGAGTGACTGAGCTTCTCACCCCAACCCTAAGGGAGACACCAGCCACCCTCCTGAGGAAACTTATTTTGGCCGCTTGTATTCGCGATCTCGTCCTTTCGGTCATTACCATTGTTCATGACCAAAGGTGAGGGTAGAAACGAAGACTCAGCTATCTTTTGGTGCAGTAAAGGGCACCCAATACCACTCCCGCTGCACCTATTCTCCTGTCAATCTCACGCTCCATCCTTCCCTCACTTTAGAACATGACCCCAAGATACTTGAACTCCTTCATTCGGGGTAAAGACTCACTCCCTACTTGGAGTAGACAATCCACCGGTTTCCTGCTGAGAACCATGGCCTCAGATTTAGAGGTGCTTATCCACATCCAAGTCCACACTCTTGTGAGAATGAATTGTGTGCAACACCAGCGGTCTAAATACCGGGTGGGGTGGGGTGAAGGTGACGGAGACCCTCATCATATGTTTGCCGCCACTCACAGTGCGTGCGTGTGTTTGTGTATTGTGTGTTGGTGTAATGCAGTGAATACAACCAAACTTTTATAAAGAGGAAAAAAAAACCTGCCATGTGTAGGCCTACAATGAAATAGAACAGAACTATGCATTGCTATGTATTTGAGCGTACTTTTCAAGAAGTAAAACATATCGCTTTTAACAGAGCATTACATACAAGTTTGTATTTAATTATGGCTTGAGTCCATTTTTTATAACTTAAGTCGTTTCAGTGTGCTGTCATCCTCTGACAGCAATCAACTGTTGAGCCTGAAAATAAAACACATCTCGTTGAGCTGGTTGTTGCATTTTGTTTCCACACACTTGTGGAACACTGACTGATTAGTTAATGGCTGTCTTGGGTTTGTTAAGCATTGTTGTGTGTTTAAATTGAGAGTTTTGACTTGATCTTTCTTTGCATCGCTTAACGTGAAAAGACTTAACGTAACTAAGAGTTACAAAACCGCAATCAATAATCACCTAATTTCTCTGGCATATATCTTGTCATTAGCACTCACCTGTAAAAATATCTCAACTTAAATCCTCCCATTATGAACGTTATGTGACATTAAGTGTTTTCCTCTCTATTGAGCCAGTCTTGACGCAGCTTTATGAGAGGAAAACACTTAATATAACATAACTTCCGTAATAGTAGGATTTAGATTTGGATATTTTGACAGGTGAAAGTGCTAATGACAAGACATTTGGTGATTATTAATTCACCATTATTATCGATTATCGCTGTTTTGGAACTTTAAGTTTTCATTATCGTTTTAGAGTCCAAAATATGTGGCCTTCTGACAAATAGGTCAAATAAATAAATAAACAAATACAAATCGTAAATCATGATTTATGAACTCTTTGACCCAAATAGTGTCAGAAACCATGTAAAATGCAGAATTGTATGTCAAACCATTAAAAAGATAATTTCCAGCTTGGCTGACGGTAGCCATTTTGGATTTGGGGCTCTCACAAAATGTGCCCGCATTTTTGAGAGGAACACCCCGGCTAAATCTTTTCTTTAACCTTCATAGATGTCAAATCCAGTGAGAAAACCTTTGCTCTCCAAGTTCACGGAACTGCATCAGATGACCCAACTAATTAGTCTTTATCAGTTATGTGGGGCCAGTTCAATTTCAAGATCAGGTTGACTTACTCCTGTGAATGCAGACTTGTTCAGCAGGGATGGGTCGATGTCCAGGGGTGACAGTGACAGTGAAGGATAATGCGTTCTATTCCTTTCTGAACTCACTGAATCTTTCCCCAAATGCAGTTTGCATTACGATGATCAAACACTGTAAATACTCACAATGTATTTGATTGTGTGCATCTTTGAACTCTCTCAGGGAGGGGGAGTGAGAGAGTGTACCTCTCTGATTGTCTCTGGCAAACATTGTCATCTTGCGCTCAAATGCCAACACATCCTCCAGCATTTGCAGGGCAGAGTTTCCTTTTCCCTTGAGACTTTTGTTCAGCTTGACAAGGTGACCTGTTATGTCCACCATTAGGGGGGGGGGGGGGGCTTTTCCAGCCAATCTGGATGTTTCAGTTCTAGATAAATGAGGCCATTGCTTTCCAGGAAGGTTTTCACGTGTTCCAGACACTCAGCAAACCGTTTCAGCGTCTCTCCCCTAGACAGTCACTGGTTTGTTATGCAGCAGGAGATCAGAATATGCGCTGCCAACTTCATCGAACAATGAACATAATTGTTGTTGGTTTAACCCCTTCTGCCTTATTTTGTTCACTATCTGAATAACAAGGTTCAACACCTCCATGCATTCGGGGAGAATATTTGAGCACACAGTGCTTCTTGGTGCAGGATGCAGAGAAATTTCAGCAGCTTTTGATCCGGTGACTTCCAAAGTAAAGTCACAAAACCCTTCTGTGCTCCTCTCATACTAGGTGCCTAATCAGTAGCCACTGAGCACGTGGGCAGTGTTTATTCCCCCTCCTCCGTGTTTGGTCTTTTGGCGGTATCAACTCAAGGATTTCTTCCTGCGGCCCATCAGAATTAACATACCTGCATAACAGTGCTGTATGGTTGCTCAATATGGTTTACATCACTTGACTCATCACAGGTGATTGTGTAAGCTGGAGCTGAAATAATGTCCTTTATTTGTTGTCTGGTAATATTTGGTGCCATCTTAATGGTCCTGTCTTTGGCGGTCTATGCAGAGAGAGGCATAACTCACATTTTCAGAACAATTTCACTTTAGTTTTTGAAGTCTGAGAATAGACGCCACAAAACTAGCTGCAGTAGTTGAGTTTGGAGACTTTATCTACTTCTTAAACGTACATTTGCACTGCTCAGCTTTCCGCAGCAGTATTGAAATCGCTTTTTTAAGTTCATCTCCAGCTTGGAACTTTTCATCAAATGCCGTGTGCTTGTTCTGGAAATGTCTTTTGAAATTTCTTTTCAAATGAATCTGTCCACTTAATATTCCAAGACTTTCCTTCTTTTTTTTTATTCATCGTTAGCTTACTGGAGGTCAGAAACTCAAGATTAGCCACTTGCAGGCAGTAGGAAGGAAGAACTTTTTTCTTTCTTTCAGTGTAAAAGTATCAGTATCACCTTGATCTCCAAAATAAGAGGTGTAAAATGAATTTAAAATAAAAATAGCCGTTATTTATTTCAATATATATGTTTTAAAGCTACAGGGAGCCACTACAGAGGGGCTGAAGGGCTGCATGCGGCTCCAGAACTGCGGGTTGCAGACCCCTGGTGTAACGAGATTCCCTTGTGTGTGCGTCTCTCTCGTCTACCTATACCGTGTGTGTGTGCCTTTTACCGCATGCGCCCCAACGCGCCCATCTAGGTACTAGCGTACTGAGAAATAACTAATGAGAACATTCTTCAAGTTTATAACCTTTACCTGGAAGGATGCGAGGGTTTGCCCCGTGATGTCTAATTGGTGCGATATGTGTCTGTCAACAGACTGGCGAGTCTCTCTCTCTGTCTCTCTCTGTCTCTGTCTCTCTGTCTCTGTCTCTCTCTTCTCTGTCTCTCTCTCTCTCTCTCTCTCTCTCTCTCTCTCTCTCTCTCTCTCTCCTCTCTCTCTCTCTCTCTCTCTCTCTCTCTCTCTCTCTCTGTCTCTCTCTCTCTATATATATATATATATAGGTGCATCATAACAAACAGCCGTAATCATCAAAAATATCTTGCAATATTTCACTTAATCTTTTGAGATACATCTTACATCTAATGGAAAAAAAATCTGAAACAGAAATGTCGATGAAAAGTATAGGTTAATTGATTATGCACTCAATACTTGGTCTGGGCTCCTTTTGCACAAATGACTGCTTAAATTTGAGATGCACCTGTACATGTGTGTATATTACCACAGGTATCGGACCTGTTCAGGAATTTGAATTCGTTTTGGAGAACCTTTTTTTAAAGCATATTAGTCTATTGCGGTCATGTAGGAATTTACATCAGAAGGAAATGCATTGCTGTGTGATTTAGCTGCCAAAACACCAGAGCTCTTCTCTTCCACGTCTGTTTGTGTGTTGTGTGTTTGTGTGTGTGGTTTCTTCTCACGTTTAATTCTCACTGTGTTTCATTATTTATGTCGGTTTTCATACAATGTTTATATCAACTTTGAACACGTGCAAAAACTACATGCAAGATTTATCCGGCAATATAAATATCAGAGACACTCATCATTAAATAAGCCTATTTTACATGAATGTTGTTAAAGTGTGAGTGAATGTTGGTTGGAAACATCAATATTCAGATTTGTACTGAAATGCTTATGGTTAAGTAATCCAATACTATGCCCTGTCCTTGTTCTGAATATGTATCCCCATCCCCCAGTAGAGTTGCTTTCAGCAGCTACATAATTAGGTTTTGGGAAGGAAACTCTTAGCTAGTAAATGCAGCAGTGTATAAGGAAAGTGCTTTTTCTATATGGCCCCAGAAGTATTGTCAAACGTTTTAGCTTGACAATACTTGTATTAATGAGATGGAGCAGGCAACATAAGGCTACAAGCAGTGTGATCAACCATGCATCATCTTAGCATGGTTGGCTAAGCTAATTAGCATACTTGTGAGCAGATTTCTCCCTCCAGCGAAATGTGTACAACATTACAGCAATGTTTCAATCAAAATAAAAATAAATACAATACAAAGCGGGCCCCAATTTTGTCCCGGGCTCAACAAAACTGGCCGACTGAAGATGTTGGAGTAAATTATTTCGATAGGCGTTATGTGCTTTTGCGAGCTCCACTGAGTAATTGATTAATCTTAAAAATCAGCCATCTGCTTGTATTCCCTTCCCTTCCTAGCTTAGCAGTTAGTTGTCCTTACGTTCCCTCTTTGTACCATGAATGCTTGTGATTTAGCCTTGCATTAGGAAGATGCTTGTCTATCCACTCGGTATAGCTTTGTTTGTTTCTTCCCATGTCCACACTTTTATTACATTACATCACATGTAGTCTGTGTAGTCCATGTTTTTAGCCCTGATGTGTTTAACCCTGTAAGGCCCCACGTTGTAATTTTACAACGTTACTTTAAGCTATCCTAAAAAAGTCAGTCAATGTTTTTTTTTTTAATGACTACATTTACATAGTCAAAAGGTCCTTTTGTTCAGCCTCACAATGCTATTTGGTAGTAAATGTGTTTAAAGGTTTAAAGGTCCCGCCCTCTGGCCACAAACTTCGAAATCTTCAAACAAGCAACATCTCTTTGTTTTATTGGACTGGATTTGTCAAATTCAAGTGAGTAAACTGCCTCAAATGTTTTTGTTGTTGTGATTATTACAATGTCTAGAACATGTACATATTTAGTTATTGTGGAAAACATTCATCAAATTTGAGCAGCTTATGTGTTTATGTCTGTGGGTCAGAGTGGTAGTCAAAATAGCCTCCCACCTAAGCCCAACGTTGCAATATTACAACATTTCCAACGTGGGGCCTTACAGGGTTAAGCAGATGCTTTTGTCCAAAGCGACTTACAACAAGTGTGTTCAATTGTCACCAGAAGTCAAAAGTGTGTTTGTCCAAAAGTGTGTCCTTCCTACCGAGCAACCTTCCTAAGTGCTCTAAGGACTTTCCACCGGCACTCAAGCTCAAAAGTATTGATCAAGTTACAGTTTACCGTGTAGGAAAAAGTTAAGTAAAATAAAACAAAAATTTAAGTTTCCAAGCACGCAGTGCACAGACGTCATTAATAACAAGTACAGCCCACTAACCTGATACACAAGACCGACGACCGGCCATCTCGAAAGACTTGCTGACCTTTTCCGTCTGCCGTTGGTTAAAGAGGTGGACGGATCTATGACCACCGGCTTGTAAAACCGCCAGCATTCACAATACATGGCACTTCATGAAGGGGGAAGGGGAAGTAATAATTCATAGAGTGGAAACAAAAACCGTAGACGTCGTTAAAACGTTGTTTATTTTTTTTACGTTCGTCGTATGGAAACTTTAGTTCTCAAACCGTTCAACCATGCATTTAAAGCGGTGTTGTAGAACACGCCCAGTGCGGCTCTCCTCTGGATTATACAGCACACGGGTTGGTGGCCCATTTTACCGGTGCGTTGAAACTCAAAAAGGTTAGCTTGAATGGCTTCGTGGGGGACTAATATTCTGGAACGGCTTCATCTAGCATTATAACTTCATACACCAGATAACACATATCCAGATTATACCTATATCTATACTATATCTATATGGTATATACCACGCTCAGACCATAACCTACCGTTGATGGACGTGCTCTGGAGGCTCTTGGCTCTGGAGACCCGAACCATTTAGTAAAGTAAAGTAAAGGCTCAATCAAACCCCAAAACGCCATCAGGTGGTCATAGCTTGGAAATCTATTTCCAAAAAGACACATACATCATGTCACCAAAATAATGTTAGCTGTAACAACTAAGCCAATGTCTCATCTCGTATGCATGACACACGCTACAGCGGTCACGCAGTAGGCACATTACTTACGATAGGATTCTTTATAGTTTAACTGATGTTTACTTTGGTCGATGTCAAACAGTTAGCTGAATAGCACAACTTCGGTCTAACGTTTCCCGGTATAGAATCGGATGTCCGCTTCGGGTTCTTCTCAGGTCGGGATGGGTTGGAAAGCCATGGAAACTCTAAATACCGTTACATTTCGATGATGCCGAACAAAGTGGAACACAACAATGTTCAGAGTTCAGATTTTGAAAACGCATTTTCTTAAGGGAATTTCATGGCGAAATATGACCTCAAGAGCTGTAGCTAGCTAGTTGGAAGTAAACAAATACACCGGAACATGCTGTGTGTGTGTCTATTCTCAATGGTTTGTTTCACATCAAATCTCAATGTCAAAGGAGACTTTTGTCATATTATCACACACACACACACACACACACACACACACACACACACACACACACACCACACACACACACACACACACACACACACACACACCACACACACACCTTTCATTACCAACAGATTTAACCCACACTGGTCATGTCTCCCTCTCTCTCTATTCCTTTATCTGTGCTTTCCCTGCCCAGCGTGAGAGCACATTATAGCTAGGACAGAAGAGAGAGAGAGGGATATAGAGATAGCAAAAGAGAAAGAGCAAGAGAGAGGCCAGAGAGAAAGAGGGGGGGGGGGGGGAGAGGAGAGAGAGAGGCAGAGAGAGGGGGGGGGGGGGGAGAGAGAGAGAGCAAGAGAGGGAGGAGAGAGAGGGAGAGAGAGCAAGGACCGATATTGGCAAAATGCTTAGCTTATGCATGTGTATTCTGATGGTGGTTATTTGCGGCGCCCCCTCAGAACATGCATGGCACCCTCTGGTTTATATGCCGTGAGTGTGAACGAGACACATTAAAAATACACATCAATTCAAACAGCCTTCTTGATCCTATCACATACAAGGTGTTGTAGTTTGCAGATTTTTCAGCACGTTTCACGAGTTCACAACTCAAGCGGATTGGAGCAGGAGCGTGTGAAACGACAACGTAAATATAGATCTTAAGTAGCGAGGAGATTCAGATGGAGGCTGGATCAGGGCTGGAGACAAGGAGACAAAGACACAATCACAATCATTTTCATGGCACTGAGACATTTTTTTAATGGGACATTATCCTTGCATGCATATAGCTGACCAATTGAAGTCGGCTTCACTAGGCGAGCTTGGTACACAGAGTAATTGGGAACAGAAGTGTGATGTACAGGAGTGATGTCATACGTGCACAGATGAACCATGTGCTCTACCAGTCGCAAGGGTGCGGAACTCCCAGCGGAAAAAAGCTACCGGATTCGCTGCCCCCAAGCCTGTAGGAAGGAATTGTTAACCACCCTTAAGCACAATATTGTGGCCTAAACCACACATGCTCCTTAATGGCCTGTAGCTGAATACACCGGCAGGCAATGTTGGATAATAACGGCTTAATAATCTGCTAAATGACACAATTGTATATAGTCGCACAAACTCCTGGTTAAACAGGCAGACGTAAACAAACAGACAAAAAACAAGGCACAGACAAACTGGGACAGAAACTAGGGAATTGATATACATACAACACAGGTAAACAGAATGTTTCATCTGTCTGTACCAAACAAACATGTTTTTTAGTGAAACACAGTAGCTGTGAAACATCTGGAGAAACACATGTGTAGGCCAGGGCATCTCTGCAGCGCTACAGTACATCACTTACACATTTTGCCCTCATCCAAAAACTGCATCTCCTGCCATTTGGATATTGCACTTGGCCGAAAAGCTATTTTGATTATATTTAGATTCTTCAGCCATAAACGACCCAAAGAAAGGGAAAACAGTGAGTGGGATTGGGGGCACAATCATTACAATGAACGTGCTGTGATTCCAGCATCACACCACTCTCCTCTCCAGCCACACTCCTCTGTCTCCCCCGCTTGTCCACCTAGGGTTACTACACCCAGGAGAACGTTCCGTCACAGAAGGCCGTAGTCACGTCAGGCCACCTGTTCCATATTTCCAATCAAGCTCCCTATTTACACTCCGCTCCCCTGTCACTCATTGCCAGAACTTTCCCGATGTTATTACCCGAGACTATCTAGCCAATTCCTCTGATTCCACGTGAAGACCCTTCTGCCATCTCCCGTGAACTCCTGTTTTTTCCCCCCGTTTTACTATTTAGCTTGTTTGTTTGTTTTGTTGGATTTTTTGACTTTGATTTCTACCCTGGATATTTTTGTGTTTGTTTTGGACCTTTTCCCCACAGCACATTATTACCACACCCCCTGTTTGGATTTCCATTTCGCACTCACATAAGTCGCTTTACACATTGTATTATTACTTCTGAAATGTACACACACATATTTGATTGTTCACACCTCATTTCAATTTATTCATTGGAGCAACATACAATAAAGACGCCTATGGGTTGTTGAACTTTTTGTGTCCGATTATGTCTGTACTAGGGGGGTTCTGCCAGCAACAATCTGTGTGTGGCAGTAAAGAAAGTTATGGCCCCATGGCACCACTCGGTAGTACAGCAGACGGGTCCGATCTATCCCCAGTCTACCCGGAGCATGGAACCCTGGCTCGAGAGACACAATCCCCATATCTGCCGGACCTCAGGCAGCATCATCGGGTGGAGTTCTTCCTGCCACGCCAACTGCCTGCGGTCAGCTACCCCTCCTGCCTCAGACCCCAGACCCGCGCCTTTCTCTCTCCGGAGTTCCGTCCATGTACCACGACATGGCTGAGGTGTTAAGCAAGGAGCTCTCCCTTTCCCTACCACCTCATCGTCCCTATGACTGCCCCATAGACCTCCTCCCTGGCGCTTCTCTTCCCTCTGGGCGGCTTTACAACCTCTCGGTTCCTGAGAAGACCGTCATTCATTTATATATATATTTTTTTTCCCACAGTGGGGAAATTTACACTGCATTTTTACCATCCTAGTATTTTAGGAGCAGTGGGCAGCTATTTAGGAGCAGCATAGGAGGTGCAGCGTAGGGGAGCAGCGTAGGGGGGTGCCTTGCTCAAGGGCACTTAGGCAGTAACCTGGTGTTTTGGGGACTTGAACCGGCAACCTTGCGGCTCCCAAGCCAAGTCCTTAACGACTGAGCTACTGCCTCCTCAAATAAAAGGGTTATATCACGGAATCCCTGGCATCCGGAATCATCCGCCCTTCTTCTTCCCCGGTGGCAGCAGGGGTTATTTTAGTGAAGAAGAAGGCATAGACTTTTGGGCCCTGAATGACATCACGATAAAAAAAATCGCTACCATTTACCCCTGATGAGTTCCATGTTAGAACACTTGACCCACGCCACTGTTTTTTCTAAGCTGGACCTCCACAACGCCTACCACCTCGTCCACCTCAGGGAGGGGGACAAGTGGAAGACGGTGTTCAATACCCACCTTGGACACTGAGTGATGCCATTTGGATTTACCAACGCCAAGGCTGTTTTTTAAGCCTTGGTCAACGATCTCCTCCGGGATTTGCTCAATGTGTTCGTGGTGGTGTATTTGGACAACATTTCGTCATAGCAGGAGCATCGGCAGCACGTTCGCTTGGTTTTCCAACGTCTCCTGAAGAACAAGTTGTTTGTCAAGGCGGAGAAGGGCCTGTTTCACTCCTCATCTGTGGAGTTCCTCGGCCACATCGTGAAGAAGGGGTACACCAGAGTCGACCCCAGAAAGATCCAGGGCATGGAGGAGTGGCCCAAACCCGAAGACAGAAAGCAACTGCGCCGCTTTCTGGGGTTCGTGAATTTCGACTGGCGTTTCATTCGGGGATTCAGCCGTGTGGCCGCTCCTCTCATGGTTCTCACTTCCACTCTCTGCTCCTTCTCCCGTTCCCCAGAGGCGGAGTCCGCCTTCTCTGCCTTAAAGAGCTGTTTACCGCAGCCCCGGTACTAGCCCACCCCGATCCTTCCTGGCAATACATCATGGAGGTGGATGCCTCTGATGAGTTCTTGGCCACTTGCATCTGTGCTCGCAGTAAATCCTCCCATCGCCCCCCTGCTGGTCTCCTGCGACCTCTCCCCATCCCTAGTTGTCCCTGGTCCAACATCACCCGTGACTTCGTCACCGGTCTTCCTATGTCCCGCGGTAATTCTGTTATTCTCACCATAGTTGACCGTTTTTCCAAGGTGGCCCACTATGTCACACTTCCCAAGCTGGCCTCCTCTGCTGAGACTGCAGATCACCTTGTGACTCCCATTGTCCGCCTCCATGGTATCCCTCAGGACATTGTGTCGGACCGTGGTCCCCAGTTTACTTCCAAGGTGTGGCAGGCATTGGGGCCATGGTCAGCCTCTCCTCTGGATACCATCCTCAGACCAACGGGCAGGCGGAGAGAGCCAACCAGTCCCTAGAGGCCACACTCAGATGCCTAACTAACAGCAACCCTGCATCATGGAGCAAGGTCCTGCCCTGGGTGAATTACTTGCGCAACTCCATGACCACCCTTGGTATAAGCCGCATTTAAGTTTATTTTTGTTTCTATTGTGGATCTATTTGCAAGTTGTATTCATGCCTTTTCTCAATTTCAGCAAGAGGTGCGCCTTGCTCAGGTGGTGATGGAGCTTAAGTTTTAAGTTGGAGGTACGGGGTGTGACGGGTCAGGAGCAACCAGGCAGCAGCACTACCGTAATTGACTGCAACCGCAGCCTCAGTGTGGAGAGATTTGTGGAATCTGCTGCCACAGCTGTAAGATTACTGGAACTCACGACCATTGGATTTTCTTTTACCTAAACGCACTGTGAGTCAAACACTGCTCCCCAGCCCTAAGCTCTCATATAAGGCCAACAAAAGGAACAAAGAAATAGTTTTATTTATTCACAATGGATTTTGGCCACTTCATGAAGTCAATTATGTGATTGAAAAGTGAACCAAGAAACAATGACCATGAGAAGGTATGTGCGTTCGGATCCAGCATTAAGAAACGATTTTTCATTTGGAAAAAAAGACCTGAAGACTTTAAAACGGATTTCATCGCTGATGTTTGTGTTAATAGACAGCCACCCTTTTTTTGTCAACTTTTCTCCGACGTGGGAGAAAAAAGAGCAGCGGTGAGAAACGGCCTCTTATGAATGAACTCATCAGTGAACCTGAGTTTATTAATTAAGTACAAGGATAACGCATATAACAAAAACTGTTTCTAAACATTTTGAAGAGTTTTTGGAAGTTTTTTGTTGATTAAAATGGCAAGTTCTGATGAGGCGGAAACCACTCATGTTAAAGACATGGATGAGGCTGCAGCGCAGCTGCGCTCATCTAGATCAGGAAAAGCTTTGCATTTAACACGGAGAATAAACACTGTAAACAACCTTATGACTGATAAAGAATACCTGGATGAAGTCAAAGGATATATGATGAAGTGTAACGACCTTTGGAGGTTTTTAAAGCTTTGCATGTCTCTTACGCGCAAATGATGGACGAGAACGCAAGAAAAGAGGACGATGATAAATGGTATCAGCCAAGATGTGTGCACATAATAGCGTTCCTTGCCAACGTTACAAAGTGGATATCCGATATAGAAAATGCTGACTCACTCAACTTGACTGAAGTTTCCTCTGCTCTCACTCAAGTGGGTGGTCTGCCATCTAAGGAAGGTGAACATGCAAGTGCAAGCGGCAGTCTGAGCGATTTAGATACACACTCAATGAGGTCTATTAAATCCAGCACATCCTCCTCATCCTCCTCATTGCGCATCAATGCTTTGGCAGAGAGAGCAGCTTTAATGGCTAAAGCATCTATGTTACAAGAAAAACACACCATTGAAGAACAGGAACAAATGCTAAGAAAAAGAAGAGAAACACTGGAACTACTGACAGAAATTGCAGCCAATACAGCCAAAATAAATTATCTAACAGACAATGAAATGCTTAGCCCAGTACAGTCTGACGCAGCAGCTATAGATGCACTAGTGGATAAAAAGCCTGAGATTTCACTTCATTTGTATGACAGAGGTGCTCCAGTTTTTAGGAGCAAGGCAGGAGCCCGGTTCAATTTCCCCTTATTGATTTTGGTGAAGATAGTAATCTAAATTGGCCCGATGTTCATCCCGAAGTCAGCAGTAATGCCCAGCAGCAACAACAACAATCACAACCAACCTCAGTGCCCAGTATTCCACCTGTCATATCCCAGGCCCAAAACACACAGCCAACTCTGTCACAAGGAGAATCAAAGCAGCTTGACAAGGATCCTGGCGGAACAGCAAATTTTGTCGACGCTGCCGCAAGGAAGTATTCCAGTCTTTTATGGACACATTCTGGAGTACAAGTCCTTTATTCACGCCTTTGAACACATGATTGAAAACAAAACAAACAACAATAGAGACAGGTTGCAGTTCCTTATACAGTATACACAAGGCCAAGCTCAAAGGCTAGTCAAAAGCTGTGAATACATGTCTCCAGACAGAGGTTATCAGAAAGCTAAAAGTTTACTAAACTATACTTTGGAAACAAATACAACATATCCAGTGCTTACCTGGAAAAGGCTCTATCCTGGCCCCAAATTAAGTCTGAAGATTCAAAGTCGCTGAACGATTACGACATGTTTCTTAGGAGCTGCTGCAACGCCATGGAGGAAATGGAATACTTGGAGGAATTAGACACAGTGTCCAACATGAGAAGTATTGTGCTTAAGCTACCATACAAGCTCAGGGAGAGATGGCGCAGCAAAGCCACTGCAAGAGGAGCGCAGTCTTAGAGTTAGGATTTTAGACCTTGTCTATTTCATTGAAAGGCAAGCTCGCATAGCAGCCGACCCAGTTTTTGGTGACCTTCAAGACCAGCCAGCTGTTAAAGGAAATGTGGCTGTAAAGATTATATTTCCTGTTAAGTTACAGATTTCAAAGTCATCTGGCAGCAGTTTTGCCACAGGTGTCACTATTTCCCCAAAAGAAAAAGAGCCTGAACCCCCTGGTTCTTTCTTTTGCATAGAAACAAGATTAACTTTCTAAAGACCAAGGGCATATGCTCTGGGTGTCTCTCCACAGGCCACATTATTAGATACTGTAAACAACGCCTCACCTGTAGAGTTTGCTAGCAGGCCAACCCAAGTGTCCTGCACATTAATGTTAAAGATGGTACAACTAAAGAGACTGAAAGGCCCTCTGGTGTAGTAGGGAGAGCATCAGCAGAGTTATGTGGCCACATAGAGAACAACATAATGTGCTGTCCATTGTCCCAGTTCAAGTTAAGGCAGCAAAAGGCAGCCAAGTCTTGCAAGTCTATGTCCTCCTGGACCCTGGACCACTGCTACCTTCTGCTCCAAAGCATTTATGTCCCAACTCAATCTGAAAGGCAGAAAAACACATTCAGCACAATGAATCAGTCAAAACTTGTTCCATATCATGTCATATCTGGTGTTGAACTTTCAGCACTGGACAGCGACAACCTCTTACCTCTTCCTGATGTTTTCACCCAGAAAGAAATGCCAGTCACCCCAAATAGCATTCCCAATCAGAATGACTTAACGCACTGGGCATACCTGAACAAAGTCTAACTGCCCAGTATCAGTGCTAAAGTAGAATTATTAGTTGGCACAAATGCTCCAAAACTATTAGAGCCATGGGAGGTTATTAATAGCTAAGGTGAGGGCCCCTACGCAGTACGAACTCTACTGGGGTGGGTTATAAATGGGCCACTCAGAAATGGCGGTGATGGCAGTACAGTGAGAGCGACAGTGAATAGGAAGAGCTTCTTAAGTCACAGTACAATCAGGACAAAATAGGCGATGAGGCTATCCTACAAGATGGACACTACAATCTCAAGTTGCCTTTCAGGAAAGCCAATGTCAGCATGCCTAAAAACCGGCAAATTGCCAAACAGCACCTGCAGGGACTAAAATGGAAGATGGAAAGGGACCAGCACTACAAGCACAACAACGTCTTTGAGAACAGTTATGCAGAGGAGGTCCCGCAAAAAGATTCGAGACAATCACCAGGACAGATTTGGTACATACCACACCATGGTGTGTACCATCCAAAAAGAAAAAACTTAGAGTTGTTTTGGACTGTGCAGCCTCTTACCAAGGCGTGTCCCTGAACAAAAGCCCTCACTGCATTATGCAGCAAAGGCAGGTTTCAGCTCACACAGTGGGTTAGTAACAGTAGAGCAGTTCTAGCCTCCATCCCCCCAGAAGAAAGGGCAAAAGATGTTAGGACTTTAGATCATGACAAAGACAGTCTCCCCATTGAAATAAAATTGGGCTTATAGTGGGGTGTGGACTCTGACCACTTTCAGTTGAATATCCATCTAAGCCAGAAGCCACATACACAAAGAGGAATGAGTGCAGTCAAATTCATGCAGCAAAGAAGGTGGATACATTCCCCAGAGTTCCTATGGAAGCCGAAGCCAAAGGAAAGTTGGCCCGTGGAAAAATCATTGACCTCCCAGCCAGTGTTCCAAGAAAAACGCTGCTGTGAGAAGCAGTGAGAAGCATTGAAACTCCCACAGACCATCTTATTCCATTCTTCTCAGATTGGATGAGGCTACTAAAAGCAGTGGCATGGTACCTCAAGGTAAAGAATGTTCTGATGTTGATCATCAAAAGGCGTAAAGACTTATCCTCAGATCACATCACCACCCGCGCAAGCAGCCAAAAGGTAAGCACTGCGCTAAGCACTTTCAGAACCACACTTGGTGGACAGCTCCTCACAGTGGAAGATCTCTCACAGGCAGAGAGGTCAGTCATTATCTATGTTCAAAAGCAATCATTCCCAGTTGGAATGGCAGCGCTGGAAACTGCTCCATTTAGAGTGCGAAAGAGCAGCACGATCTGTAGGCTCGATCCGATACTGGATGAAGGCATCATGAGAGCAGGTGGCCGTTTACACAGATCTGCAATGCCTGAGACCAAGCACCCTTATATTCTGCCCAAAGATACTCACACTTCACATAGTGTGTAAGTAGGTCAGGAACCGGGCTAAGTAGGTCAGGAACGGGGCTAAGTAAGTCAGGAACGGGGCTAGGCAGGTAGCTGGATAGCTGAAGAGCGAGGCTGGGTAGCTGAGAAGAGAGGCTGGGTAGCTGAGGAACGAGGCTGGGTAGCTGAGGAGAGAGGCTGGGTAGCTGAGGAGCGAGGCTGGGTAGCTGAGGAGCAAGGGCGGGTCTGGAATGCTGGAGTCCTCTCTCTCACACAGCCCATGAGGCAATCCTGGTGCGCCAAAGAGGGCTGCCTTTGGTCACGGCTTGCGCAGGGAACCCGAAAGCATGAGATGAGACTCGGGGTCGGTGGGAAAGGAAGCTGGTCGTGAGTGGGGGGTCCTGGCAGAATTGTTACACTTTCTGCTCTCCTACCTTATGGGAGACACTATAAACTTTAAAACTTTAAATTGTGTTTTATTAGTTTATACTTGGGCTTTGGAGTCAGTCCCTAGACTGTCAGTGGGGTATTAGCAAAACACAAACACACACAAACACACACACACATAAATGGCCAACCAGTAAAAAAAAATAAACTGTTTAATATGAATTCACAGGTCACAGCGGTTACATTTTGTTGGTCTTAATATTCTCCATATGGTCTAATTTGTCCAATTAGGTCACCTGTGACCTAATTGTTGTGCTTTTGTCCTGAACCATATGTTTCTGAATGACTCTGGGGGCGGGGGGGGGACACAGAAAAAGCTGGTGTTTGTTTGTAGATAGGAGCAGCTTCCTAAAGCTTGGCACGATAAAAGTCCCCTCAGCCCTTGTGAAGAATTCACAGGCGTTGCAACTTTAAACGCGCCAATCAAGTTTGCCCCACAGCCTGTTCAATAGAGAGAGAGAGAGAGAGAGAGAGAGAGAGAGAGAGAGAGAGAGAGAGAGAGAGAGAGAGAGAGAGAGAGAGAGAGAGAGAGAGAGAGAGAGAGAGAGAGAGAGAAAAAAAGAGAGATGGTGAAAGAGAGAGATGAGAGGAGAGAGAGAGAGAGAGATGAGAGAGATAGAGAGAGAGAGAGGAGAGGGAGGCGTTGGCTCACCTTTCAAAAGTGGGAACGTCTTCCACACATTCCAGGTTTTTTCCTCTCTGGATTTATCATCGCTATGTTGTTGGACACTCTGTCTGTTATTGGAAATGGATTTTCTTTCTCACCCCTTCATATCGCTGGACCTCCCCACCAAGACACACGCTGAACAAACACACACACACACGCACACAAACATACAATTCTCAATCCCCTTCCAATGTGTAGTCTGTTTTGACTCGGGCTTATTGAATATTAAAAATCAATATTGTCTCAGTTTATTTTGCCACTGAATCTCATGCGTCACTCTTCCCAATATCACTCCTTTATCAGTCTCCCCCCCCCCCCCCACACACGGTCACAGATTATCCATTTTGGCCTTCTGCCAGGTCATACCAAAACAATTGCCGGCAAGGTGGCACTCATAGATAAAGAGCCAGCATTTGTGTTGTGCCTGTATCTGTGCAAGTGTGTCTCTGTATCTGTCTCATCTTGGGGTGAATATCGTTTTTGAATTTGTGACAAACAGCAAAGAGAGAATTATGGAGAGAGAGAAGAGAGAGAGAGAGAGAGAGAGAAGAGAGAGAGAGAGAGAGAGAGAGAGAGAGAGAGAGAGAGAGAGAGAGAGAGAGAGAGAGAGAGAGAGAGAGAGAGAGAGAGAGAGAGAGAGAGGAAATAGAGCAAGAGGGAGAGCGTGAGAGCGAGAGAGAAAAGTGCACACGCAAAACAAACATCTGAATCACACACACACACACTTATTAACCAGCTTTTTCTGCACACATTTGTCTGCTCACTGTGCCAAGCAGCTGCTAAATTAGGCTTCGTAAGACGGGTTCCGAAGATACGACGCCTGCCAAATAAAAAGTTTTAAAAAATAACAGAGAAAAGATTTTCTTAGGAAATAAAGTGGGATGTTTTTTTGATTGAGGGTCCAGTTTGTTGTTAGACTGTGGGAGGGGAGGGGGGGGAGAGTGAGTGAGTTGACGAAGAACTGCCTTGTCTTCATCTCGCTTCATCATCTATCTTGGAATCAAAAGGTTCTTCGGGGGTCGAACAACAACGGCCGTTTCCTCCCAGCTCTGATCTGAATAATGCGTTTTTGCTGAGAAACACAAGATCAATTTTGCCTTGATATATATATATATATATATATATATATATATATTGTTTTTTAAAGGGTGTGAATAGCCTTAACGTCGGAAGACTATAAATCAGCTTCTGTGAACTTGCCTTGGCTTGTTTCGGACCGTAACAAAAAAAATCAACTAAAAAAGAAATAGAAGAAAAAGGCGAAGAAGTTTAAGGTAGTCTCCTTCCTGTCCGGGGGAAGCTGAAATAATTCAATCATTTCCAAAAGAACGTGACAGCTGAAAAGGTCTGCCAAAAAGTTGATATTCACAGCATATGCCAAGGCTCATATGGGCACCACTGTCTGTGTGATATCACGGCCCCCGGGTGGGATCTCCTCTCTCCATCTCAGCACCGCCAGACCGCCTGCTGTGGACAATAAAGTCCAACTCTGCTCTGGAAACTTCAGGGGGGAGGGAGAGGGGGGTTATTGAACAAAACACAAAAAACCCACTAATACACTGTCAAAATTTATTGTGAGGCACCTTCCATCCTCCCCTACTTTTACAACCACCAGTCGCCACTGGTATGTATGTATGTATGTATGTATGTATGTATGTATGTATGTATGTATGTATGTATGTATGTATATAGGTGCAATGTATGTGAGTATGCATGATTCCCTATGCGTGACATCTGTAATACATACCGATTCACGATTCTACATTCATGTTTTTTATTGCCATATCCAACAAGTACAACGGAATGCTTACCTTCCCATTCCCTCCCGCATATGATTTTCCCACAATTTAGCGCTATATGCTATACTATGTACTATACTATGTACTATACTATGTACTATACTATGTGCTATTCTTATTTACTTTTGTAGGATGTAGTATTTGTGACTAGATAATGTTTGGGGGACAAATCCCCAGTTCAAACGTTCTGCCAAATGTGAGTCGACACACGAAAAACAAACTACATGAATAAAACATGGCCGACACTCTTTTCATCTTCTGCTTTTCAAATGCTCATTACTTTGGCAGCAGCCTGCCTGTCTGACGGTGACGTCTCTCTCTCTCTCTCTCTCTCTCTCTCTCTCTCTCTCTCTCTCTCTTTGTATCCACCACTCTCCCTGGCTCGCTCTCTCTGCTCTCTCTTTCTCTCTTTACCCACCACACCACCTCTCTCGCTCTCTCTCTCTCTACCCATCACACCATCTCTCTCTCTCTCTCTCTATGTGCCGTTACCCAAAAAGACCAAGGTAACTTGCCTCAATGATTATCGTCCAGTGGCATTAACACCCATAGCCATGAAGTGCCTGGAGAAACTTTTTTTATTGCCAACCAACAACAACAAGCCCGTCCAGATTCTGAACACATCTGTGAAAGACCTTTAGCCTCCCAACAACAACTACAATTCCCAACAAATGAGATAGCTAAAGGAGAATGATAATGAACTGAGGTCTGAGGATACGGAGGGCGGTGGAAAACGAGGCGGTTCTTGATGTGTTCTTAAAAGCCAGAGGAACCGGATGGAAGTCGAACAGCGGGGGGAGAAGAGATGGGTGTCGTGTACCCAGAGGGTGTTATACTGCTAATTGACTGGGTGTTGAGTTCTAATGAATTACACTGGGTGCTGCTCGCTTGATTAATGATCCATCCAGTTTTCATTTAGGTTCCTTTTTTTCCCAGGGCAGAGGGGGACATGTGCAAATGAGGTTCGATGTCGGTGAAAGGAACAGACTCAACACGTGATGTGGACCCCATTGTTAAAGTGTCCTCCTTGACATCAAAGGGGAGGGGTGCTTCTCCAGCAGGATGATTATCTTAATTGCCTTATTTTTCCTTATTTTACAGTCGGCATGTAACAGGCTGCCTATCAATCTATGTCTATACGCCTAGGTGCCCCAACACTTCACCTTGAGAGGAGGGGGGAATTCAACCCCTAACCCTGCATTGTTAATGCCTGGCTCTAGTAAATCTAAATCTTGAGGATTGAATCCTCTTTATTGGTCACATACATAAACACGCAGAGTGAAATTTGTTTCTCTGCATTTAACCCATTCCTAGTATTAGAAGCAGTGGGCAGCTATTGTATATATAATACGCTATTTTAATTTGGGCAGACGGGGAGCAGGAAGGGGGCCCAAACACAGCCCTGGGGGACACCACTATTAATTGTTATGTACCGCACAGATGTACCTGGGTTTAAAAAACATTCAGCGACACAACACTGGGCTCTCTCCTGCAAGAAACGATCCATTCATAAATCCAGCGTGGACGGACACCTTATGGCTTAAGCAAAACTACTCTACTCATAATATACCGCAGCATGGTACAACTATCCAAGGTTAATAAACTACCAGCATGAAGATTCAGTGAGATGATCTGAAAGAGGAGAAACTGGTAAACAAGCATAGAAACAGAACACCTGAGATCACCAAATAGCTTGTGGCTGTAAAAAAAAACCTGAACTCCCATACAGTGTTGTTGTTGTTGACCTGCACACTCGCAACCAATTCCTTTTCACCGGGTTATCCCTGAAAGAAGATAACTATACCCAGAAATTAAACATTGAAATAATGAGCACCGCTAATGTGTGAACGAAGGCAGACAGACAAAGGGAGTGGGGATCCGCATGGGGCCTTTTTTTCCCCCTCAAACTGATGGCGGCTCAGCAGAGCATCTGCAGCTGTCCACATTAGGGAGTCATAACAAACTGGCCAAGATGAGCAGGGAGGAGACGGCATCTGAAAAATGTCTCCCCCCCCCCCCACCACCCAATCAAGCAGTACACCCAAGTATTAAGCAAGCGTTTAGTGCTTTAGCCGCTCCCTTCTGCTAGTTTAGAAGACCCTTCGTCCGTAATGACTTATCTGAGGAGCTGCTTACCATGGTGACAGATTGTCTCATCATGGTACAGGATGTCAATAGGAGATAGAGACCAACACTTTGGGGGGTGAATTAAGCACAGGTTTGTTGTCTTTCATGATCAGTCGCAGGTGTCTCTCCTGTTCACCAACTGTTCTGTACAGTCCGTACCTTCTGGATCATTCAAAAGGCAACGTGTTTAAGCTGCCCAAAGCACACGGAGGTACAGCGCGCTATGTGCAAGCATCCCCACTGGCTAGCCCTGGGAGATGTGGTTCAGGACCTCGACGAACACTGCATGTACAATAGTCCTCTTTAGTGCTTTGAGACGTTGTTATACAGGCAGCACAGAGGTGAATCAAAGGCCACTGTTGTTGCGCTCATCTACCCAGTGGTCTTATTACCTATTACTTATTACCATTACTGCACTGTTCTGCACTGCAATGTCAGAGTCCACCTGGACTCTCCATGAACCCTCCTTCTCCTTTGTGAACCCCTAACTTGCTTAAGTCCTGACATTAATAGCTCTTAGCATGTTGTATTTTCTAGCAAGTGTATATCCTTAATGTTCATAACACGCTCTTATCACAGCTACTTAAGCAGGTGACCTGGCAGTACGAAATTGTGTTATTCATCTTGTTAATATGAATGCTTGTGAACTGCTCTATTTTTATGTTTGCGTACCTCAGCGTTATGCTATTGTAAGTCGCTTTGGATAAAAGCGTCTGCCAAATGCCCTAAATGTAAATGTAAATGTAATGTATGTATGATGCCGCTATCACTCACTACAGTGCTGCACGGCAGTCACTTTTAAAACGCATTTGTAACCAGTTGCCATATGTATAGATCACCCATATCATCCCTTCTTTATTGTTCTTTATTATATTATTGTTAATATTGTTGTAGAATTGATAATTAACGCGGAAGTGAATGGGGAATAAGCCAGTGGCAAACCGTGTCTATCAAAACTGGACCTTCTGTAGACCACCACCCCTCATTCGAACATTCGGTTGTTCTAGTCTGACGGACGTCACTTTATGCGTTCTCATTTAGGCAGATACGATTGTCGCAGCCAATTGACAAGTTGACCATAGTTGTAAAAGCACTGTCCATGTAGTGAAGTGACAGCCCAACACAGCACCACCACACACAGGCTATCGATGAAAGGGACACTACAACGCTTCTACAACGCTTAACGTAACTTAAAGTTCCAAAACGGCGATCAATAATCACCAATGTCTTGTCATTAGCACTTTCACCTCAAAATCAAACCTAAATCCTACTTTTACAGAACTTATTACATTACATTAAGTGTTTTCCTCTCATAAAGCTGCGTTAAGACTTTTCCTTAAGGCCCCGTCACACCATAACGTTCTGGTCAGCGTTCTATGAACGTTGTAATCGTTCAATTTTCAAGCGTTCTAGGTGAGGTGGACACATCTGGCGTGTGACTAACGCATGAATTAGCGTGTGACTAACGCATGACTAGCGTGTGACTAACGCATGAGGAGCGTGTACCAGCGACCAAGTAAGACACCCCTGAAAACTATTAGCGTGTGCTGACGTGTCACTGTGTTCAAACAGTTATAAAACGCGGGGAAATCACAGTGGATTCAGTTGTTCTTGTCACGAGTGGATTGTTCAGTGGGACGCAGACCAAGACACAGTGGAGCTATAACAGAGCTTTATTTCAAGCAAACACAACACAAGAGAGTGATCAGGGACAGTCCAGGGGTCAGGGTACCGGGAGGTAGATCCGCGGAGTACCGGCAGGTCGTAGACCGGCGAGCAGTCTGGGACGGGAGAGGAGTCTGCGTACTGGGAGGTCGGAGTAGCGACAGGTACCAGACAGGCGGATGGTCAGGGACGAGCGAGAAGTCTAGATACCGGGAGGTCGGAATAGCGACAGGTACTGGACAGGTAATTATAATTACCGGGGAGCTCGTATAGACCGGCGTAACACGAGACTGGCGGGTGACGCGGGATAGGCAAAGCATCTGGATCTCCGGGACATCAGCGTGGCGATTCCGTCCAGAATGTACGACAAGTATGACGTACGACCTAACGCCGGGGTAACGGGAAGCCAGGGTCTATATACCCCAGGTGAGGGGATTAGCAATCAGCCACGGCAATTGCTGACAGGTGTGTGTGTGCGCCTCCAGCGCTGGCTTGGCCACGCCCCCTGTCAACCACCGTAACCGTGCCAGTTCTTCTGGATATTGAACAGTGCACATCATGCCGCCAAGAGGAAAAAAGCGTGTGAGGGGGACTACTGCTAAACTCCATCTCCAGGTCATCTGTGTTCCATCACCAATCCGAAAATAGGCGCACAATGTCAGATGTGTGTATGACTAAAAGCACTGGTCCTGACCCCCACACACACTCCATCTCTCATCCAGACAGAGGCACACAATGTCGGATGTGTACCAGTGAGTCGTTCACTGCAAAGCAAAGATTGTGAACGATTAATAACAACCAAGTAACGCTAGGGTAACGACTGACTAACAATAGCCGAACGCGTGCAACGTTTGGTGAATGTTCTCCAGCGTTCTCCAGCGTTTAACGTTAAACGTTGAAGAACGCTGGTCTCCATGAGAACTTTTGTGCTTTATTTTCGGACCAGCGTTCTCCGCCAATCACCGACGATCACCGACGCTTAGCGACGATTACCAGCGTTCACCAGCGTTCACACAACGCTCTTCTGGCGCTATACCAGCGACCACGGACGATTACCAACGTTTCCTCAAACGCTGACCAGAACGTTATGGTGTGACGGGGCCTTTACTGGCTCAATAGAGAGGAAAACAGTAAATGTCACATAACGTCCATAATGGTAGGATTTAAGTTGAGATATTTTGACAGGTGAAAGTGCTAACGACAAGACATGCCAGAGAAATTAGGTGATTGTTAATCGCTGTTTTGTAACTCTTAGTTACGTTAAGTCTTTTCACGTTAAGCGATGCAAAGAAAGATCAAGTCAAAACTTTCAATTTAAATGCACAACAATGCTTAACAAACGCAAGACAGCCATTAACTAATCATTCAACAAGTGTGTGGAAACAAAATGCAACAACCAGCTCAACGAGATGCAACACTGAGACAAAACCAGCAAAGACAAATGAGTCTCACTCACCAATGATGTTCACTTAAAGACCAAATCCATTCTCCTGTCCTTCTGGATGTTTCGATAACCCGGTCATGAAGCTGATCACTGCTTTTCAGATCCAAAAGAAGTTGCCTTTCAATAGCTATGGAAGCTAATGCAGTGAGTCGGGATTGTCCCGTTCTGTTCCTCACATATGCTTTTATCCGTTTGATGGCGGACAATGTCCTTTCCACTGATGCAGTGGTGACAGGGATCGTTAAAACGTTTTTATAATGTCCATCTTTACACTGACTGGTCGTCTTGAAAAGGGTACTAACAACAATTCCGCAACAACATCATCTTCACCTGTTGCCATTTCGACGTAAAAAACCTACGTAGAAAAAAAAAACCAAGGTAGCACTACGCTATATCCTCTCGAGCCAGTATACCTTCTAGCGCACTATGGACCTGTGGGGAAATCTGAAAGAATACGCCCATTGGCTACAAATCCCTATATGATTGGTTGATCAAATTGTCAATCCAAACGTACGCTCTCATTCAGTCTAAAGGCCAATTATTACATAGTATTACTCTGCATGCTATTATTATTGTATTACATTTTATTAATTCGATTTTTTGGTTTCATCTGAGAGTTCCAGGTTCTTCTCTGAATACCTTGAAGGCCCTGACGCTTCACCGCTGGAATAAGCATACCATTGTTACACATGGCAAAAAATTAAGAATCTTGATCTATCCCACATACATCTGGGTGGACGCTCCCACAGATGATGTCACTATAGGGTCCATTTTTGATGACATGCATGTAATGGCTGATCACGCCTGGTGGTAACATAGGGGCCAATTGTATTGACAATCAAGATTCAAGATTCGTCACCTACACATGCAGGATAAGCAGTGAAATAACAAGTGGTAGTGCCTTACAGAAATGACATAAACTACGTACAAACTAAGTATATACGTATAATAAATATAAAAGTCAATGCAATCTGCATCTGCAACACACGGTACATGTACGTATGAAAGCAAGCATTTCAGTGCATGGGTGGAGGATAAACACAAGCTTTTACATCAGAATAGTTCACCACTAGCTGGGGGAAAGCCATGCAGCCTTAATGAGTTTTAGAGTTAAACGCGTTCGGCACTTCAAGGCGTTAGCCAGGTTGTTAAAAAAAAAAGTGTATAAAAATATACCTGCGTGTTAATTTCTGTGCTTCGGCAGATGACATTTCTTTAACATCATCTTTTCAGGCGGCTACTAGCGAATGGCCGTGTAATTGTTAAGGTTAGCTCATTATCTGATGCCTGAGGACAAGTGAGCGAGCGATGCGTGTGGCCTGGGGGGAAAGGTATGGTGGAAGCACGCCATTCACTTAAACGCCACGTTGTTAGCGACACACACTTCTCTACGGTTACATCACGCCTTTAATACTTTTTTTTAAAGAGCTGTGACAGAAGTATTAAGTCTGGTGTAAAACTGTGGGTTTTAAACATGCGTGATGTTCGGGGCGTATTTGGGCCCATACTGGTTCATGTTTCAAGCAAGAATCACTTAACTGCAAGGAGGTGGACCTCTGAGCTCACGTCATTAGACTTCACTACATGAGATCTCAGCGGATCATTGACTGAAATCATTAACACTGGCATTTCCAAACAAGCAGCCTTTCACTTTCGGTTCAGCGTCAGACAGCCTTAGCAGAAGGGCCGTCCGTTTTTCAATGGGAGGGCCAACTTATACATTGGTGCGACATATCCAATTTTTGTAGTGCGGGTTATGTTTGTCATTACCTAGGCGTTTTTTAATTAAACCCACTCGGCTACCACACAGCTCAGCCTCATGACAAAGAAACACACAAACTAGTTCACTACTTCAGCTCACTGACGAGAGGGGGTTATTGGACACATTTTTGGAGAGCAGGGATGAAAGAAACAGCCCAACAAATATCACTTATATCAATATATAAATATCAATATCACTTTTTAAATGTTTTAGATAGTTTCCACTGATTGACACTCGGCTGGAACTCGGCTGGGGCTATTGGTACAGTACCAATATACTTTATAGAAACACAGTACACAGTAGCACAATACTTTCATACATACTGTATACACCAAAGAAACACAGTATAAAGAGACTTACATATATACATACTGTATATACCATAGAAACAGCGCACATTACTAATATACTTTCATACATAATGTGGCATGCGCCCGGGGTAGACGGATGACAACAGCGGTAGCAGGTGTAAAAAATAAATAAATAAATCAATCAATCAAAAAGGTTGGGGTAGGGAAAAAAGGGGATAAAGACAACTGGACAACAGGAAATAAAGAATACTTTAACTTGGTGTCTCTTGGTTCCTTGCTCACTCACACCGGTCGCAAACTCTTACCCCACACGTTGTGCCCCTTTCGTCCTCCCATGCTCTCCCTCTTATGCGTGCACACGGCCTTGTTGTTTGGCTCCCTGATCCGCTTCAGGTGGACTTCATTCCACCTTACGAGCGGAAAGTTACTGGGCCTGCCAAGAGCTCATGTGGGTAGTAGCGTCCCTCCACCACTTCCCACGTCCCAAGGGGGCGCTGTTTCCACCCAGGTTGCCCCATGTGCCTCTCAGCCCCCAGCCCAGTGGAGCCCGGGGCGCCACAATACATACAGTACAATCATACATACATCAGTGGTGGCTGGTGGTTTTAAAAGTAGGGGAGGAAGGAAGGTGAAGTTTAGTGGTGGATAGGGATGTTAGGAAGGGCATATGCGGGCATGTATGCAAGAACTTAATAACAGATTCTTATAGTGATTGAAACTGATAAATTGTACACTTAACAGTGTGAGAGAACAGGATGTGACAGGGTTAAACTAATAAGGATGGTATGCATTTATTTGAAAAATAAGTCGACTCTCCTGACTGTCTGGTTAGTCTATAACCTTGTCATCGATTTTGTTGAAGTGACATTAGAATCCTCTTTTCAATTGAAATAATGGCTAAATTGTTCAGCCTGTCCTGTCCCATGGTGTTTCTGGAATAATCTTTTATTCGCTTGAGGCAGGAAAACTTCTTTCAGTCCCTGCAGAGGTGGCACCAATAGTGGCAATCAGACACATTATTCTGCACAGTTCAGGCATTGCTTCATCAAGCCCATTGCACTTCATAAAGCTAATTGCATAAAGCTAATTGCATCACACAGTTTTCGGGATGAATGGATCTTTGCATCACTATAGAAATGCTGCAGTTCTACTTTCAATTTCAACTCATCAAAGAGATGGCCATATGTCTCTGACAAGTTAGCCAGTGCCTGAGCTGGGAATTTTGTTTTGGAAAAGTAAAATTTTGCATAATCTAAAAGCTCCATGAAATTCAAGCGGTCAAGATGTTGAAAGTGGGCCTTGTTGCTGTGGTGAATGGGTTAATCGTATACAGCGTTTTAAAGAAGTGATGTGTATCCTGCTGCTGGCCCTGCCTTCTTTTTCTCCTATGCACTAATTCTGGGTCCTCTGTCAATGTGTCAGCTTTAATGTATGTTTTGTAAAATAACCGCTCTAATTTAAGCACATCTAACACTTGCATGAGGTTTTCGATGCACCTTTTGCAAAAGATATGTTGAAAGATATCAACACAACATCAGTGTGGGAAAACAGTTCCTCAAAAGTAAAAAGTAAAAACATGAAATCAAAGTCTTCTACCCCTAGACCCATGAGCCAAACATGTGGTTTCGTCATCCATAGACAGATGTTCAATGATGTGAGTGAACAAATCTACCAATTTATCAACTGTAATCACCACACTGGATGAGAAATTCCAACGTGTTGGAGCATTCCTAGGCATTTTGGAACAACCAAATTCCTCAAGCATTGCCACTCTCTTGCTGAATTTGGAAAAAAAAGAGGTGAAGCCACCCAGCGTAGCAAAAAAGATTTTTGCCTTTGGGATGACCTTGACGCCCTGACTCAAGACCAGACTTAAGCGATGGGCGTAGCAGTGAACAAACGTGGCACTAGGAGCCACTTGTATTACTTTAGCCTGCAAACCATTCAGCTCTGAGGCCATCACTGCAGCACCATCATACGTTTGGGAAATTAGTTTCTCTGAAAAGTTGTACCCTGACATCTCGGCCTGCACAAACTAGAACCACGACTGCGCATCTCCCCCATGCGACACATCGAAAAACCCCAGAAAACATTCTTGAATTGTGCCCTGATGATCGACATATCTGACAATGAATGATAGCTGGGAATGAGAGCTTATGTCTGTGGTTTCATCAATCTGCCAAGAGAAGAATGGAGCCACATCTAATTCCTGCTTGATTTCGCTTTTAATTGAGGTGGCTATTGCTGAAATCAAATAATTTTGGATGGTTTTAGACATGCCGGTAAACACAGATGAAGACCGCAATTGCTCTGCAAGTAATTTGTCATAGCGTGCAATCACCTCTGCTAGCTCCATATAGTGTTTTTTACATTTATCATGGCGTTTTGTTGCCCTATCCACATTTTTAACATCAGTAAATCCCTGCACAGACCATGTGTGAGATTTCCCCATTAGCAGGCAAGGCCAGCAATACAAACGGTTGTTTTTTAAGCTACCAGTAAGCCATGGGTATTTTTCATACCATGTAGTCTTGAACACAGACCTTACCATATGGTTTGCTAATCTAAATGTTTGGAACTGGTCTCCCTGCTGCATTGACCCTAACCTTCTCAGTGTAATTAAACAAGTGAAATGGTGTTTTTAATAAAACTTGTACAACGTCCTCCATTTCCATTGTCTTTTTTTCGCAATAAACCAACTATCTTCCAACAAGAAAATCTTCCCACCTACAACAAGTCGTATGACTAATGCCGCGTTCCAGACAACTTGTAAAGTGAAGTTGCTAGAGAAGTTTGTACTTGGACTTGGGACAAATCCATACTTAAGTCGTACACTGTGAATGCTAAGCCACCAAGTAAAAGTTAAGTATAATTACCTGTATTAAATTTTAAAAAGACATACTATCATAGGGAAAAAACTGTTATCCACGTAAATCACGTAAACTGTCTAATCGTGAGCCAAACAGATCTCCCGCTCTCCCAAACCCAGCACCACCACCAGTACCACCACTTCCTGCACCACCACCAGGCCCAGCCCGCCCTGTCCCAAGCCCAGTCGCAGGGCACCCTGAGCCGGACAAACAGCTTCACCACACTCCCTCCCTCCGTGGGGTCCTCGTCCTCCGGCTCTAACAACTGCGGCTTCTCCTCCTGCTCCTCCTCTGTGGTCACCGCGGCTGTGGTGGCAGCCACCGCTGTCCCCAGGGACATGGCCCCCACGAGACTCCCAGTGCAGGGCCAGGCGTGGCCTCGCCAGGTCCTTCAGCTCCTCCTGCGGGTGGAAGTGATGCAGGGGCAGCAGGAGGAGGAGGTAAGGCCAGAGAGAGGAGACACTTGCGGACTGGGGGCCCTGCTTCGAGAAGCTGCGGGCCCTGTATGAGCGGCCTGAGAACAGCAACCTCTGAAGTAGACCCTCCACCCTCCCTACCCAACCCGACACTACCATACCCTGCACCAACGCCCCCCTCCCCTTTCTCTCCGGAAGGAGTACACACACAAACCAAATGCCCATAAAGAGTTGAAATGGTTGAAAGAGAGGGGAGAGAGCGGTACACAGGTGGAAAAAGCCCTGTATGTAGGGGACAACTTTCACTGAAACTGTTGCAGACTATTCCCAGTGGAAGGTGCCGATGGAACCCGTGGGCCAGGCTTAAGAGCCTGTATGTTGTAAAGGGTTAGGGCTTGTTGACTCCCGACGGTGGTTGTTCTCCATTGTTGAGGGAATGTGGGAAAAAGTGGTCCTTTTATTTTCTCTGCAGAAGAAGCCGAGGCCCCGAGGCCCTGGAGCCTGGCACTCTTTGCTCTCCCCCTCCGTCGCTCCATGACGTTGTCACAGGATCAGACCTGTCAGTCACAGCGCCTGGGGACCGGGTTGCCTCACTTTCTGGGCCTGTGTGTTATGATGGAGTTTAACTCGCTGCACAAGCTCAGATATTTGGGGATTATTAGCACCTGGTGGAATGAATAACCCGAAACGCAAATGCGTTAACTAGGGATGCCCCAATATCAAGACACCGAGAAAAACTGACAGAAACATATACGTATATATATATTACATTTTCACATTAAACAATGAACATTCTTTTAAAGTATGTTTTAAGTGCCCCCAAATAAATCTGGTATTGTTGCATCCTGAGCATTTTTACAACCATAATCAACAACCAACCGTAAGCTAACTTGGAACGTAATATAACATAAAAATCATCAAAAATCCCAAATTCGGCATCCGGTTTAGCATGTGAGGGAAACGCAGGCTCAACGTGTGTTGACACATATCCTCAGTTACTTGCATAATTGCATTTTTTGCTAATATTCCACGCAATTGAACAACTGTTTTTGTTATGAACCGCGGAGAAAAACAGCAACAGGTACCGCCGACCACACCGCTGTGGATACGAGCGCCGCCATGTTAAGGCCCGACACCAGCCTGGAAGATCTGGAAACACTTTGCTCTACTCTTATCGTGGATCTAAGCGCAACACTGACCACTTGGATAAAATAAGCTCTGAGCCCTATCTCGTCCTCTTTGGAGAAGTTCAGCAAAACTATTGACTCACATGGTCAGTGCTTTAACGTTTTGTCGAGTTGGAACAGTGCACCAAAAATATTAAAGAGGACAACACACGCCTTCTTGCTAAAGTGGAGGACTTAGAAAATCGTTCTCACAGATCAAACCTGAGGATCGTCGGAATACCCGAGAAGATGGAGGCTCAGGACCCTGTTTCATTCATGTCGGCTTTCTTCGCTGAGGTCCTGGGCAGCGACTTCTTCCCCACACCACCCATCCTGGATCGGGCCCACCGAATCGGACCAGCCTTGGCGGATAATGAGCCCAGAGTGTTTATTGTATGCTTTCACTACCACAGAGATAACCCAACATTGGATAGGTCAAGCTCTAGAACTACTACTCAATCTGCTATGTCCAGGGCTTTTTCACTGTTTAGGGATCAGAATGGATACGTTTTTCTCTCACGTTCATCACTCCTTTTCCTGCATAGATTACTTTTTTATAGACAAAAAACTTCTTCCGGTTGTAGTCGCCTCGGATTATCTAGCAATTGTTATTTCCGATCATGCTATATTAACACTCGATCTCTCTTTCGCCATTCCTAAAAGAGACCCTCCCCAGTGGAGTCTTAACTCTTTGCTATTGTCAAGCGTTTTGCATATCATATACAGAGGCTGCTTTCATGGACACATTTATCAACATCAACAAATGTGATTCATTCTTACACTCATTACTGTGGGAAACGCTGAAGCAGTTCTGAGAGAGCAAATGATCTAATTTTCCACATATACTGTAAAAACAAGCACAGAAAACGGCAATAACTGACTTGTCTTACTCTTCTTGATCTTGATTGTGTATATACTACTAATCCCCATCCAGAATTATACAAACATTTAGCAACTACTACTACAAACAGGGTCGCATTATGAATTGTATAGTAGTGGTGATAAATCAAGTAGGTTACTGGCACATCAGTTGGAACAAAAATAAGCTTCCCGCCTGATTCCCCAGATTCTTGATTCCTCAAACAATTTACTGTGTAACCCCTTTGATAACAAATTGGCTTTCAAATGTCCCACTGACACGTGGGAGCCGTGTCACGTGGGTTGTCCCCTGTCTCCTCTTCTGTTTTCACTGGCTATCGAGCCTTTATCGATCGCACTTAAAGCGTCCCCAGCGCTGTGTGGTATTTAACGTGAAGGAATAGAATATAGAGTCTCCCTGTACGCGGATGATCTTTTACTGTATGTTACTGATTCTGCTGTAAGCAGGATCAGTCTATTCAGTCTATTCTGGAAAACTTTGGCTCTATTTCAAGCTACAAACTTAATATTCAGAAAGGTGAGAAGACCCTGTCAACGCCTCTGCTCTATGGCTCCAGCAAACTAGTATACCTTTCACTCTGACCAAATCTTGATTTGGCCTATTATTATTATTGGGCAGTAAATATTCACAAGCTGACGTTCTGGATGGATGCACCTCAGACTAACTGGTGTCTGCTGGAGGCCAAGTCCTGCCGATCATCATCACTTCCAGCTTTAATATGCTTGTCTCTACCAATGTCCCCTTCTAAGTATACATCCAACCGTACTTTCTGCCCTTAAAATCTGGTTTCAATTCCGGCGGCATTTTAAATTAAAAGCCCCATCTGCACTAGCCCCACTTTCAAACAACCATATGTTCCCGCCCTAATTGATGGACTGTGCTTTCCTATTATGGGATAGAAAAGGACTCAAGTATATTAATGACCTGTATGACTGTAATGGCTTTTCTAGCTTTCAAAGCCTAAAGGAAAATACATGACCTTTTTCGATATTTTCAAGTTAGGCACTTTGTAATAGCCCAATTTCCACTTTTTCCACATATACCCCCAAATTACTCTTGGAAGATTGTCTGGAGATTTTGCCTAGCCAAAGTAGCAACATTTTCAAAATATATGATCATCTCATGACACTGACTGCTCATACCCTTACTAAAACAAAACTATCATGGGAAACTGAATTAGGGTCAAATCCTACAGAGGATACATTCATCTAAATCCTGTGCATGTCTCGGACTTAATAACAATTTAAGGTCCTGCATCGCATTCATTTTAGCAAGGCAAGACTTGCGAAGATCTACCCAAATGTCCTTGATAGATGTGACTGCTGCAACAACAGCTCTGCAAACCTAGCCCATATGTTCTGCCCCAAACTGAAGGACTTGTTTTTAAAGCCATAAGAGATTCTAGGAATATATTTGAAGCCCTGCATCTGCAATACACTGTTCGGGGTTCCGGAAGTTCTCTCTACTTTGACTGCCAAACAAGCCGACATAGTAGCTTATGCATCTCTGTTGGTTCGCCGCAGAATTTTACTGGATTGTAAATCCCCTAAACCCCCATCAGCCTCCGTTTGGATTAAGGACCTTGTATTTTTAACATGAGAAGATAAAATTCACTCCTAGGAGTCTGTGGATAGCTTCTATAAGAAATGGCAGTGCTTAATCGAATTTTTTAATAACCTTCAAACACTCCCTCTTGAATAGCAATGGAACATTTTATTTAAAATTTTAATTTGATTTATATGGTCTTTGTGTTCTCTGTCATATTGTTACTTAATGTAATTTGTTTTCAGCACCTTTTATTCATTTTACTCTGTTTTCTTTCTCTGTGTGGAATAATTGTCTTTTTGGGTTGAACGTATATTCTTATGGTTTTTCAAGGTAGGGGTGGGAGGGATGGGTGGGAGGGGATGGGTGGGGAAAATGACAGGAAAATGACATGCTTTGATTGTAACATTGTGTGACTGTTTGTCCTTTAAAGAAAATAATAATAATACATTTAAAAAAATCCCAAATTCAGCTAATTAATTTAGAAAATGTCACTTAGAATGTATGAACGGGGCTGTTGGTGTACACCTGGTCACCAGATCCACCCAGCTAGACCCCGGCTAACGCTGTAGCTCCAGCTGTTGTACATAGTCACACGTGCTGACTCACGATGCCACTTCGGTTGAGGGGTTGAGGGGTTGTATTATTAAAAAAAGAGTGCTTAATGACAACCTGCTGGTTATCTGGGTGTTTTTAAAAACCTCTGCCCGGCTATCCACACCCTCCCCTGCTGGGCACACATCACAGTGGGATACCCCTCCCTTCCTCATGTCGTCCTCCTCCATCTTCCTGCACCAGAAGGAGGAGCCACACGGGACATTTAAAACACAGCTTTGTAAAAAGCAAATCAAAGAAAAGAAAAAGAGAAAGATAAATGGGAGATTTGTGGACAGCGGGAGAAAAACATGAGAGGCAATACTTACCTCTGGTGCTTTGTTCCGTGGGCACAGCACAGCACAGCACAGCACAGCACAGCACAGCACAGCACAGCACAGCACAGCACAGCACAGCACAGCACAGCACAGCACAGCACAGCACACACACAACACAGCACAGCACAGCACAGCACAGCACAGCACAGCACAGCACAGCACAGCACAGCACAGCACAGCACAGCACAGCACAGCACAGCACAGCACGCCGACAAGAAGTCACGGCAAGTGTCTTCCATTCCAAAGCGACGGCTACAAGTTGATTTGAGGGGACTGTACTCTATGAGTAGGGCGAGGAGGTTTTGGTGTCGTTAACGAAGACGGCAAAGATATATTTATCATGACGCGGTGAGACATTTGTAGCATTCGACAAACACACACACACACAACAAGACAGACAGACACAACAGACACACACAGAAACACCACACACACAACAAGACAGACAGACACAACAGACACACACAGAAACACCACACACACAGGTTTTTTCTATATCTTATGGTTCAGTTCTCATTGGCTGGACCGGGTGAGGATTACCAGATTGTCAGTCCCCTCCAACTAGAAGGGGAACATTGCAAGGTGAGGTGAAATCCCTCATGCGCACAAGAGATATATAATAACAGAGTAGACGGCCAATCAGAGAGAAAAAGGGCTGAGAGGGTGTAATGAGGGTGAGCAAGAGACTGAGATAAAGAGAGACTGACAGGGAGTAGTATACGAGTACATACGCCATCTAAACTGTCAGTTGAATCAGTTGGGGCAGCATTTCGGGAGAGCCGGCGGCTTTCCTGAAGACATGAAACAAGCTAGTTGGACATCACCCACCACCCTGTTACATATGTGTGAAAAGCGTATCCTGGCCTATTAATGGGGGAGGGGGGGGGGTGGGTTCCTCCCTTTCATGGCCCTGCGTGGTGATGAGTCACAGTCATTACCGGCCTGTTGTTTTCCCCCCCCCCCCCCCCCGTCGCTCCCTTCTCGTTAACGCGTCCATGCCGCTGCCAGTAGGAGCTCTAAAAAGGGTCGGAGTCGCGGAGTGAAAGACACATCAGGCGTCCGCTAATTCTAATGGGAGCCGACGGGAGAGCTGTCACGCCGCGTAGCGACAAAGGGGACGGTGAGAGAGACAGAATCAGAGACAGACAGACAGACAGACAGACAGAGTCCACATTCGTGAGTCACTGTGGCTTCTTTCTGCTTTCTCTTTGTTTCTTTGGTATTTTTTACCTGGAGGCCAAACGGTGGCTCTTCAACTAAAAACAACGTGATACAGTTGGATGGTACTGATTTTAAAAAATTCCTCATAGTTTGTACAAAAATGGCTTCTTAAGTGTTGTGTTTTGGATGCTGACATCGTATGTGGAATATGTCCCCCTTCAGTTTTTTACCTCATGTGTAAATATGACAATGGAATCAAAAATAAAACTCCGATTTATATCGTGAAGGCACTATATATGGGTCACGGTTCAAAAGAGAAATGTGATGTAAAAAAAAACAACATTTCTTTTTTAATCTTTATATTGATGAGCATTTAACTGTTATGTAGTTGTTTTGAATTTGCTTCAATATTTTTTCTCAATAAATTACTCTATTTGCACCAGTGATTGTGCTAAACCCTGAATGTTTTTCCTCTTGGGAGTAATGTCTGGGGGGGGGGGTTAAAGATTACCATAATGAGGGTAATTATACAATTTAAAGTCCTGCACCGTATTCATTTTAGCAAGGCAAGACTTGCTAAGATCTACCAAAATGTCCTTAATAGATGTGACCGCTGCAACAACAACTCTGCAAACCTAGCCTAGTTCAGTTTTTGCCCCAAACTGAAGGACTTTTGGGCTTTCGTTTTTAAAGCCTTATCAGAGATTATAGTAATAGATTTGAAGCCCTGCATCTGCATTACACTGTTTGGGGTTCCGGAAAGTTCTCTCTACCTTGACTGCCAAACAAGCCGACATAGTAGCTTATGCATCTCTGTTGGCTCACCGCAGAATTGTAGTGGATTGTAAATCCCCTAAACCCCCATCAGCCTCCGTTTGGCTTAGGACCTTGTATTTGTTCTTACACTTGAGAAGATAAAATTCACTCCTAGGGGTCTGTGGATAGCTTCTATACGAAATGGCAGTGCTTAATCTATTTTTTTAATAACCTTTTAAACACTCCCTCTTGAAAAGCAATGGAACATTTTATTTTAAATTTAAATTGTATTTATATGGTCTTTGTGTTCTCTGTTATGTTGTTACTGAATGTAATTCGTTTTCAGTACCTATTATTTATTTCACTCAGTTTTGTTTCTCTGTGTGGAATCATTGTCTTTTGGGGTCAAACGTATATTCTTATGTTTTTTTAAGGGAGGGGTGGGAGGGATGGGTGGGAGGGGATGGGTGGGTTAGCTTTGAGGGAATAAAAGAAAAATAATGGAAGGAAAATGACATGCTTTGATTGTAACATTGTATGACTCTGTTTGTCCTTCAATAAAAACATCTAATACAAATATATATTTATTAATAAATATATCCCAAATTCAGCTTATCAATTTTGAAAATGTCACTTAGAATTAGAATGAATGAGCGGGGCTGTTGGTGTACACCTGTAACCACCTGGTTTACCAGATCCACCCAGCTAGAACCTGGCTAACGCTGTAGCTCTAGCTGTTGTACATAATCACACGTGCTGACTCACGATGCCACTTCATCCAATAGGGAGGCAAGGAGACGTATTCAAACGGACGGTCGGGGGGGTTGTGTTGTTGGGGAACAAAAAAACATTGTTGGTCACCTTACACCTTACTGCCTGCTGGGTTTGGGATGTGCAGCTTCAGTCGTGTGGTTTGGCTGTTCATCTTGCTTTTAATGGGTTTTAATGGGGCGAGGGGGAGGATTCCAGTATCTGCTTCTTATTTATTTATCGCTATTATTAAAAATGAGTGCTTAATGACCTTGGTTGGTTATCTGGGTGTTTTTAAAAACCTCCGCCCGGCTATCCCCACCCTCCCCTGCTGGGCAAACATCACAGTGGGATACCCCTCCCTTCCTCATGTCGTCCTCCTCCATCTTCCTGCACCAGAAGGAGGAGCCACACGGGACATTTAAAACACAGCTTTGTAAAAAGCGAATCAAAGAAAAGAAAAAGAGAAAGATCAATTGGAGGAGATTTGTGGACAGCGGGAGAAAAACATAAGAGGCAATACTTACCTCTGGTGCTTTGTTCCGTGGGCACAGCACAGCACAGCACAGCACAGCACAGCACAGCACAGCACAGCACAGCACAGCACACACACACACACACACACAGCACAGCACAGCACAGCACGCCGACAAGAAGTCACGGCAAGTGTCTTCCATTCTAAAGCGACGGCTACAAGTTTATTTGAGGGGACTGTCTATGAGTAGGGCGAGGAGGGTTCGGTGTCGTTAACGAAGACATTTGTAGCATTCGACACACACACACGACAAGACACACACACACACACACACCACAAGACACACACACACACACACACACCACAAGACAGACAGACAGACAGACAGACACGACAGACAGACACGACAGACAGACACGACAGACAGACACTACAGACAGACATGACACAACGGACACACAGACAGAACCACCACTGTTTTTTTGGGGGGGGTGGAGATACCTTATGGTTCAGTTCTCATTGGCTGGACCGGGTGAGGATTACCAGATTGTCAGTCCCCTCCAACTAGAAGGGGAACATTGCAAGGTGAGGTGAAATCCCTCATGCGCACAAGAGATATATAATAACAGAGTAGATGGCCAATCAGAGAGAAAAAGGGCTGAGAGGGTGTAATGAGGGTGAGCAAGAGACTGAGATAAAGAGAGACTGACAGGGAGTTGTATACAAGTACATACGCCATCTAAACTGTCAAGTTTTCCGTGGCTGACTTGAGCCCTTACGCCATACTCTCCCCGCTATACATAAACCATATGAAATCAAAAGTCATTACAAACAAAGATATCAGTTGAATCAGTTGGGGCAGCATTTCGGGAGAGCCGGCGGCTTTCCTGAAGACATGAAACAAGCTAGTTGGACATCACCCACCACCCTGTTACATATGTGTGAACAAGCGTATCCTGGCCTATTAATGGGGGGGGGGGGGGGTGGGTTCCTCCCTTTCATGGCCCTGTGTGGTGATGAGTCACAGTCATTACCGGCCTGTTGTTTTTTTTTTCCCCTCACTCGCCGACTGAAAGACACATCGGGCGCCCGCTAATTGTAATGGGAGCCGACGGGAGAGCTGTCACGCCAGGTAGCGTCAAAATGGACGGTGAGAGAGACAGAATCAGAGACAGACAGACAGACAGACAGACAGACAGACAGACAGACAGACAGACAGAGTCCACATTCGTGAGTCACTGCTTTCTCTCCTTTTTTTTTTTTTTTACTTGGAGGCGAAACGGTGGCTCTGCTTCAATCGTTTTTCTCAATAAATTCATCTATTCGCACCAGTGATTGTGCTAAACCCTGAATGTTTTTCTTCTTGGGGGTAATGGGGGTAAAAAAGCATAATGAGGGTAAATAAGTGCCAGGCGCTTCAGCGGATTATTAAATATGTATTTGGCCTCATCCCCCTCTTGTCATATACTCAGTTGTGTCACGTCACCTAAGAGTTGATGTGCACAGTCAAACTTTATTGTTGATTACCTGCCCTTTAAGGGTGCTGTTCTTCTTCCAAGTTGCAAATGTCAAGTGGGGTTGGAGAAAGTCAATGCAGAACCGAGTAGGAGTGTTGTGTCAAAGTTGTAAGTGATGTTCGGGGGCTGCTAGCGTCGGGTTCATTTCAGCTGAGGGTTTTTCGGGAGATTTAAGGTTTAGAAAAGTTGGGTGATACCTAAGCCTTTAGCAAATGACTGCATCCAGAGCAACTTGGTGCTAATCAGCAGGTGGTGCTAAGGGCATGTTGCTCAGTGATACCTACAGGTAGCGAGAAACTGCAGACACTGGGGTTTGAACCTGGGACCCTTCGACTGGCTATCCATATTTGTTTGATTAACCTTACTGCTCTACTTCATAAAAATAAATCAAGTGCTGTTTTTTTTCATTATTTTATACTGGCCCACACACCCAAAAAATATTGAAATGGAAAGAAAATTGTACTTTCCATCCATCCATCGTCTACCGCTTATCCGTGGTCGGGTCGCGGAGGTAGCAGCTTCAGCAGGGGACTCCAAACTTCCCTCTCCCTGGTAACATCGACTAGCTCTGACTGGGGGATCCTGAGGCGTTCCCAGGCCAGTGTGGAGATGTAATCACCCCACTTGTACCCTGGTCTGCCCCGTGGTCTCTTCCCAGTTGGATGTGCCTGGAAAACCTCCCTCGGGAGGCGACCAGGAAGCATCCTTACTAGATGCCCGAACCACCTCAACTGGCTCCTTTCTACGTGAAGGAGCAGCGACTCTACTCTACTTTCGGCCGCTTGTATTCGCTGACATCGTGGTACAGAGTTCAGAGAGATGACAGCTGAGGGGAAGAAGCAGTTCCTAAGCTTGCTTGACTTGGAACAAAGGTTTCTCTAGTGCCTCCCGGAGGAGAGGAGGGAAAACAGTGGTTGGGGTCTTTCACAAATGTTTGTGCCTTCCTCAGAAATTGTTTGTGGTGCAGTGGTGGGCCGTCAGGGCCAGCAAGGCCTTCTCTGCTGGACTAAACATCATCAGAATATAAATTTAATTTTGATATATATTTTCCACAAATACGTATTAAATTATTCCCCATAGTCTATTATCTTCATTTCATAGCTTTCCTCTTGGTTGCGCTGCTTCCAGCCTCAGATCAAGATTTGGAGGTCTGGCCTTTATGTTACAGCTTTCATCCAATCATATTTCAGCCATCATGTGTCAGGGTCCAAGAAATCTGCCCTTAGGCCTTCAGAATCAACACTGCGGGCGCCTGGAGCTTTAAGTGAACGGAAACCAAACTGTGGCGTTAACCAATCAGATTTGGAGTTGGCGACACCGGGGCCAGCTAGCAGGCGTACGATAACGTCAGCAGGTGCTCGTCTTCTGATTGGTTAGCACAAAATGCCAGAAATGCTACTGGACACTTGGCTTTCAGCATTAGCCTCCATGTCTATAGAAAAGGACTTATTGGTGGAACTGAAACGCACAGATCAACTGATCAACAGAGTCATTGAAGTCTTCTTCAGGAAATAAAGGAGGATGGATTTTGTGTTCAAATAGTCAGTTGTCTTGGTGAGTACAAAGCATTTTATTTTTTATTTTATTTTTATATATTTTTGTCATTTTATTTTGTTAATATTAAATGAATATTAACTAATTAATATATATGTAACTAAAATGACAAATATCTAAAAAATAAATGTTTTATGCTTCTGTAAGAGATGTAGAGATATGTGTGGCGCACTGTGCAGTAAAAGTACTCAAGGAGACTTGTTGAATTGTTTTGGTTGAACCTTTATCAAAGTGGACGTTCAAGGCTAGGAATACACTTTCACCACTGTCGCAAATATATCCTCATGAACAAATGCAAGTTATTTGTTTGTTTTCTTTTATTTTCAATGAATAGTCTTTATCGTCACATTTCTTAAATGAAACTGCTTTGGGTGCGACAATGTGCTGTTTAGTGAACAAACTTGTTAAAGCTCAAAAAAAAGCTGGACTTAATAAATCCTTGTAGACTAATCCCTTAAAAGCGCCTTTTATTTTTAAGTTTTGACAGTATCCAAGCGATCTTAAAGCGGGTAGTTTAACACTCTAAATTGTAAATGTGGATTTATTGATTATAAATGCTTCGGAAATATTAATATAACTCTGTTGTACTTGACTATGTTAAGGTGATGCAACGCCCGGTTATACTGTGTTTCTGTCTAAATGTATAGTTTCTAGAGCCATGGCGTCATAATGATGGTATTAAGAGGTGGAATAATTCAGGTAGAACTGTGTAGGACATCACTGAAGGCCTAGGTGTGAAATGCACAGCCCGCCACTGTTGTGGTGGGTAGTGTTTTCACCACCCTCTGCTGCGCTTTCCAGTCGGAAACAGTGCAGTTGCCATACCACAATGTGATGCAGTTGGTGAGTATGCTTTCGATGGCACACCGTTAAAAGTTCACTAGAATCTGAGGTGACAGGTGGGCTTTCCTCAGTCTCCTCAGTAAGAAGAGACGCTGGTGAGCCTTCTTTACCAGTGAGGCAGTGTTGAGGGACCAGGAGAGGTCCTCGGAGATGTGGACCCCCAGGAATTTGAAAATGGAGACACGCTCGACCTCGGCTCCATTGATGAGGATGGGGGCATGTGCGCCAGCTCTGGTCTTCCTGAAGTCCACGATGAGGTGGACTGGATGAGGTGGACAAGGTGCTGGACCTTGTCCTTGTAGGCTGTATCATTGTTGTTTTTGATGAGGCCCACCACCGTTGTGTCGTCGGAAGGAGGCCACAGCTCTCAACCGCAGTTTCAGCAATAGAAGCTTGGAACAATGACCACTCTGGTTCAATGTCCCCAGCCTCCACAGAGATGCCGGAACAGTTCCGGACAGGGGCATACAGATGACACAATAACAAAATCGATCATTGAACGGAATGGCCTAAGGTACTCTGGTACCATGTACACTTATGAGCATCCTTATGTTTGAACATGGAGTTTGTTATTGCCAATCCATGATACAGAAATCTAATAACAAAACCCCACTCCAGTTCAGATCAGGTAGGCCATTCATCCCCATCACGCCCCTCCAAGTTTTCCCATTGTTGCCCACGGGTGCGTTGGAGTACTAGGCTCCAGACAACACAGCTCTAAGGTTCAAAGGGACCCACACCTCTCCAACACGATAAGGTGGTTCCAGGAAAGGCAAATTGTACATTGAGTAATTTATTAACAAATTATTGTTTTACTTTTACTTGGTAATAAGGACTATTTACTTGAGTAATTCTTTATGGGAGTAATTGTATTTTTACTTGAGTACAGATTCATCTGATTGAGACCAACTGGGAGAGAAGATCACTTACAAAAGACTTTAATGGAGCACATGATGTATATACAACTGGTACAAATGCGAACACAAAACACACAAAAAAAACCCTGGATCATTCCAATAGTTTTCTTACAGCATATATCTTCTAATGTATTAGTCTGAACATGCCAGTCTAGGTAATTCAATGACAATACGATTATTAGACTGATCCCCATCCCTGTTTCTGTCTAATGGGCAAATGAGTGCCCATGAGTTGACCGTTGGGAAGTTGCGAGACCCCGGAGAAGCAGCATCGATTAGCCATCACCCGAATGGTTACACGTTGCGCTAGCATGCAATTCAGGTTGGTAAATATCGATAGCTTTAATTATTTGAAAGGTCAAACAATTGTGCATGAAGCTGCCAGTCTGGTTATGGTGAGGCTTATATAGATGAAGGTAATTAGCCTTTAAATTTGAGAGCGGACGTGTTTCTGTCTCCGTTAACAACCTGAAGGACCCACTTCAGTCGCCACATCAGTGTGAAGGTTAATGGGACCACAGTGATTAGATGTGAATCTTAACAACAGTTAAAGTGGATTACCTGGATAATGTGTGGTACCTTTTTTTCTTTCTAAAGAAAAAGCCAATTGTATTTAGTTTAAAATGAATTTCAAGGCACTGGCATACATGGTGCTGAGCCACGAGTTCCTTGGCTGTTTTCAAGAGGGCCTGTGCGATAGAACGTAACCTCCGGGCAGAGAAAAGAATGTGATTGGATGTTCTGAAGCGGCCTTCTAGTTTGCTCGAAGTACAAACTTGATGTTCAAACGGTATAAGGTGTCCTCCAAGTTCCCGTAAATGTAACATTCATGGCTTCAGCCTTCTTTTCCGTTTTCCTCTCAAGGCGTATGACCTCACTTTGTGTACACATAATTGATATTAACGAACATAGACTCGACATTTCACGACAAGCTGGTGGCCACTCCAGCGCTGGGACGGCGCTCGGTTCTGTACTCACGTTCGCTTTTATTACCATGCACAGTCACCACGACGCCATTAAACGGTACAACCCAATTGAAAGGATTGCAGCAATATAAACGCATGAAACCAGACAACACATACAGAAGTCATTGAATTGAGTAAACACTTGATCATTGCTGCTGTTGAAAGACAATAGTTACCGCATCCGCAGTTTCCCCTGTTCACTCAAAGTCATGGCACTGTGGTTGGATTTTAGCGTGACGTTTTCAAAACCCAAACTTTTCCCCTAACAATCGAGTTGTACTAGTTCAACGACGGTAGAGCCATTGCTGTAACTGTGCAAAAACATTGGCTCTTCATTTGGCACGATACAGATTGGCACAAAAACACCCATTAGCACAAAACACCCATTGGCACAATACACCCTTCAACATGTAACCTAGGTCATGTCTACCAACTCAGGGCTCATCGTTGTTTCCCGACACCCTGTTACACTTGACACATATCCCCCCATTACTGCTAATAGGTTGTTTGCCGATGACGTCACACCGGTGGAACGAACATGAGATGGAGGGCGGAAGTGTTTTTCCATTCCCAATTTGTGAAAAAATTGCGTAATTTACTACAGACTCCCTATAGCAAGTTATAGCGGGGCTACAGTGTGACCAATCATTCGTTTTTTTTGTAAACAATATGGATCGATTTCAACATAGTTTGATATCATTTTTTTCCCCTTTCTGGAACATTTGGTTCCGCACTGTTTTCACGCTGCTTGACGTTCTCCATCTGTCCGTCTGTGCTACACGGGAGCGTCACGCATCACAGCCAAACAACCTATACTCACGAGAGTAGTTGAATTATATACACCGTCCAAAAATAAGAAAATTACCTCATGTTTTTCTGTTCATCACGACCAAAAAAAGTAAGTTAGTAAGTCCAAATGAATTGATACATTAATACGTACGCACGTAAAACAAGAATGTCGACAACGACAATACAACAAAGCTAATTACGAATTACAAATTACATTAGCACGCTCCTAGCGTTTCATTCTGCCTCACTTCTTTCAACGATATCCATGTCTTCGAGATTATAGATTCAAGATGGTTTCAAACCTTCTATCCTTCTATCCACACCGGAGCCTTCTCTTCAGCTCCCGTTAGCTTCTGGCTAGCTACTTCGCCACAATTGCAAAAAGTCAGTTAGTTTCTCGCTGCGGCCATGTTTCATTCTGCCTCGTTTCTTAGAGAGAATTAAAGGACATTTAAAGCACTTTAGTCCAACTACAGCTGCTTACACTGATTATTTATTCTTCACGGGTAACACAGCCTAAGTCAGCCTAAATCGGTATCTCAATAACTCTCCCACTCCCTGGCTGGTGTCACACTGTAAACATTTCCCGGAACTAGGAACCACAATTATATTGTTACACCTAGTAGGGAAACACAACCAAATGCCTTTTCCGCTCAAATGAACCGATACAACCCGACGTGCCCCCAAATGAAACACCTACCTCCAGGGAGCCTGAGCGAGAAGGCTACAGCGTTATTTCACAGTGATCTCTGATTGGGGCGTTGGAACACTACCGCCGCCGATCGCCATGGCACTTCGCAATGAGAGAGGATAACGCATTCCCGCTACAATAAATTGGTGCGCAGGTGTGTGTGCACTAGTGGCGATGCGGCCCATCAAAGATGGGACACCCATTTGGCAGTGGGTTGTCAGTCTTTAGGCGGCAAAACATCTTAGCGTGTGGGCTTATGAACGCAACTCCCGACTAGCCCCCGCCCTGTAATTACCGACACAGACACAGACACACACACACACACACACACACCTCTCTTGTCTCTTTTTAAAAATTCAAAAACCGACCCTCTCTCTCTCTCTCTCTCTCTCTTTCCACCTTCTCTTCATCACCTCCCTCTACCTTTTTGCAATTCCCTTTGGTTCAAAGGAGCGGTGAGCTATTTGTTATTAAAAAATGGATTTTTTATTCTTCCTCTGTTATTCTGTTGGTGTGGATCTCCCTCGCCCACTCCACTCTCTCTCTCTCTTTATCTCTCTCTCTCTCCATAGCATTTTGGAGCGCAGTAGGGAATCAGCTTGGTTCGATGCCCACCAACTGTCATCTCTACTTCCATCCTGTGCGTGTGTGTTTATGTGTACAATATGTGTGTTTGGGAGGGTATGCGCAAGTAGTGTGTGTGTGTGTTTGTGTGTGTGTGCATAAGATCCATTTCTGTGTAAGAGAGGTAGGGATGGAGGGCAGACGGCTGAAACGCCTCAGATTACATAAGGGGTTAGACTGTGGGGTTCTTATAGAGTGAATGGTCTTCTTGCAAGTTGAACGTCATTTCCCTTTCCTCTCGATCGTACACCAAGTCATGGTCCTCCCATAGAGGCTAAGCTACACGAGGCTAACGTTGCTAATGTTACTTCAACGGATGAATACCAGGCCATTACATCGATAAAGACCAACAGCTCATGAGGCTCTCAGCACGTTGGAAACTGTTCAGTGAGCCAATGTGTTTCCGTATAATACAATAATGTGCTTTGGCAGAGCTTCCGGAACGTGTGAATAAATGTAGTCTTAGTCATATATCTAACTGAGGCCAAGTTTCGTTCCTTCTTCAAACCAAAAGTATGCCGAAGGCTGAGTGCTTTTAGTTCGATTAAATGACCCTGTGAATCAAAATGACCAATTATCCCAAGAATGCGAAAGCGCTGATGAGAAATGCATGGATGAAAAAATACCGCTGCGTAGTTATGATGTACAAGCTGTACCAATGATGAGTTGAAACAGGCCTAACATACAATATCATCACCAAAAGACAGTTAATTACTGTATCACACAAATAGCTTTCTGTTACAGACGAGAAAAGTGACAGAAAGAGAGAAAGAGACGCAAAGCGAGAGTCACAGAGAGACAGAGAGAGACATCCAGAGAGACAGAGAGAGAGACAGACACAGAAAGAGAGAGAAAGAGGCAGCGAGAGACACAAAGAGAGAGAGAGAGAGAGAGAGAGAGAGAGAGAGAGAGAGAGAGAGAGAGAGAGAGAGAGAGAGAGACACGGAGAGAGAGAGAGCAAGAGTGAGATAGATAGATATATAGAGAGAAAACTAGACTTGAAGGTGCCGGATTTATCCCCCCACTCGACTTAGAAAAATAAAACCAAAAATCATTCTAAGGGCTGAAATGAACCAACCAAAGGTTAGCGAACAATTAAATCAAAAGGAATCACCAACAAGAGTGGACCTCCACGTTCACATTAGACAGGACCGTGGTTTGGTGTCGTCTCCCGAGCTGTCTCCGTGAAGATGCCCCTGTGTGTGTGTCTGTCCAACGTGCTACCGTGTCTGTCGGCTTGGCTCCGCTGGGCTCTTGGCGCTTCTCTTTCGCTTCTTCTTGAGTCGGTACACGTGGAAGGTTTTGTTCCGGAAGGCTTGTGTGAACAGAGCGGAGTAGGCCGGAGAGTCCGTCTTCACCGCATCGCAGAACCGCGGCTGGGAGGCGGGAACCAGGTCCGGATCGTTCTCACCGGGCCCGTCCATGATCTGCACGGGAACAGGAAACCAGGTCAAACATTATTAAGAAATGACAGGTAAATAATAACATCATTAATATTAATAATAATTATAATTATAATAATAATAATGATAAAAATACAAAATACAAAATAATAATAATTATGATAAAAATACAAAACAATAATAATAATGATAATAGTAATAATAATAATAATACAAATACAAAATAATAATAATATATATATTTTTTTGTGTAATAATTATACACAAAAATAATGGATAAATCGCACAATAATATAGATAAATATAATATAATAGAATAGCATAAACACATGTTAAAAATAGCTTTATAGTTCAACACATTTAGAACAAAAGAGTTCAAAAGCTTTAAGCCTGACTGTAGTAAGCGTAACCGTATAAACATTTGAAACCATTTTAACGAGGTCAAATAGATGGGAAAAGATAGAACAATCGCTAAAATAAGTGAACCTAGGCCGAAATGATGAATATATAGAGAATAATAGATACATTAAACTAAAGAATATAAAAAAAGCATACAATCTATATTTAAAAAATGACAATAATGATCGACTCCTACACAAGCTGAACTTTAAAACATTGTCTAGGTGAAAAACTGTGGAAGGAGATAGGTGCCAACGTTTGGAAAGAATAAGAAAGAAGAACAATAATATAACAATATAAGTCGTATGAATTGTGGGATTCACCTATTTTAAGACTGGGCAAATAATGATCGTCACTTTTTTACAATCCGTATACTTTCTCTCTGCGTTTCTCTCCGCCTGCGTTATTTTAAAATTTCGAAATTTGAATTGAAAACGTCACAAGACAGTGGACTAAAATCAGCACTAAACTCAACTGGGTCTCACGAGCACCTGTCTAAATGGACGTGATGTTCACATCCGCATCCATTCAAACAAAAGGCTAGAGTCAAGCTAATCCCCCCTGCTTGTGTTCCTGTTTACAGGGAGGCTGATGAAACTTGGTGAACACCTGTTTCTCAGCAGAAAAGAACAAGAGAAGGAACAAAGCAAGAGTAAACACAGGTAAAGTGGGCGATTCTGTTCCTCTGGGTTTTTTAAGGGAACTTCATAATCGTTAGTCTAGCATAACGTGTATAACGTTAAACGAGTATAACACAGGAGACAGACCGCCACTGTTTAGTGCCAAGCGCCTTACTACTTCAATGGAGCCCCTTTCTGTTCACACGTATTATTGCTTAAGAGACTTTCAAGGGCCCCCCTGCAAAGAGTGTCGCTATTGATAATAAATAGTGGCAACGTTACCGTGTACACACACACACACACACACACACACACACACACACACACACACACACACACACACACACACACACACACACACACACACACACACACACACGTAGCGTACGCCAGCAGACGTTCTAGCAATGAAGCTTGAGCCAATGGGTTTTAGCTTCTCACATTAGAACGTCGCCTCTTATGCCGAGGGTCGACAGTTCGAGCCCAGAGCGGGACACTTACTGTTACACAGTAAGCACACACACACACACAAACACGCACACACTTATGTGTGCGTGTGTGTGTGTGTGTGAGTGCGGCTGCAGGGTGTTATGGGAGGTGAGGGAGGGGTCGAGAGGGGTTAAATAGGAATAGAGAGAAACCGAGGCGAGGGTGAGTGATGTGGAGATGAGAGGAGAGCTGCCATTGATCTGGATTCCCCCGTGCTCATTGGGTGCTGCCCTTGCTCCCCAGTGGTTAAGATGTGTGTGTGTGTGTGTGTGTTTGTGTCAGTGTGTGGTTCCACTCACGTGTCCATTGTCCAGGTCCAGCAGGTCGCGGAGGCGGCAGCCACGCAGGTGTCTCCTCTCGTAGCAGACGCTGTCCTCCAGCACCACGTAGTCGGCCCCCGCCGCACGCAGCACCCCGTACACCTCCTCCGGGGACCGCCGCGCATACACCTGGTACACCTGACACACACACACACACACACATATACCGAGACAAACACACACACACAAACACAACAGACCAGTTAGTCTCGTACAGCGTCCTGCTGAGCGACTTCCAAGAGAAAAAGAAAGGGGGAAAAAATAACGTAATGAAAAACTAGCAAAGGGAAATTAGAGAAAGAGAGAAATACAATAGAGATGGAAAGAAATAATTAAAGAACGATGGAAGTGAAGAGAAGAGAAACATTGGCTTTAACCAAGCATGTTCCAAGAAAGAAAATGGAGGAAAGGGAGAAGAAAAATAAAGAGAGAAAGGAGAGAACAAGAGAACGAGAGTAAGAGATAAAAGAGAGACAGAGAGAAATATAGAAGGATGGAAAGAGAGAAAGAGAATGAGAGCGAGAGAGAGAGAGAGAGAGAGAGAGAGAGAGAGAGAGAGAGAGAGAGAGAGAGAGAGAGAGAGAGAGAGAGACAGATAGAGACAGAGAGACAGAGACAAATTGATAAAAAAGAGAAAGAGATAATAGAGAGAAAGAGAGAAAAGAGAGAAAGAGAGAAAGAGATACAAGAGAGAAAGAGATACAAGAGAGAAAAATAAACAGAAAGAGAGGATGAGAGACAGAGAGACAGAGAGACAGAGAGAAAGAGAGACAGAAAGAAAGAGTATAAGGGAGTAAGAATGACACAGAGAACAGGGCCAACTGAACAATGCACCGATCTGATTAATTTTCAATCAACCATGACGCCTTACAACCCAATTACACCTCATTACAATTCTTCACATGGCGGTCTGCATGTGTGTCTCCTTCCCGTCGTCAGACAGACACACAGCAAAGCACACACACACACACAGAGCACACACACAGCCCACATGGATCTTGTAGGGTTGTACTAAGCCTTTACTAAGTGTGTCCTGGTGGGACTAAAGCCTCAGCCTGAGCATCTCCAACAGAGACGGACTCCTCCTGTGCTTGAGGCTAATGAAGGAAGATAAGCGAGTCATGCGTGTTAAAGTTAATCAGAACCTGCCGGCCACAGAATGGACCGACTCACGTCAGCCACGCTGCTGTATCTCTAGTCTGCTCCGTGCTGCTTAAGGTCGCGGCGTCATGTGAAGGAAAATGATATGCATGCGCTCAACCTTGACTTGAGTTCCAGAGGTCAGGCACCCGTACCATACTTTTGCTGGTCTTTCTGGACTCATTGCAGTTACTGCAGTGTTATGTACTGCACTGTATTCATGATGCTGCTGCTGCACTACTGGCACTGCAAAATGCTTTTTGCACCATGATGCACCATATGTATATATCATCCTTTAGTGTTATTTTTATTGTGTACAGTATTGTTATAGTATAGTGTTGTTTATAGTCCATAATATAGTACATACAATAGTATATATAGTATATAGTATAGCATATCATAGGTAGTATACTATAAATCTAAATCTAAATCTGGAGGATTGAATCCTCTTGATTGGTCACACACACTGTATGTGTAATGTACACACACACACTGTATGTGTAATGTACACACACACTGTATGTGTAATGTACACACACACACTGTATGTGTAATGTACACACACACACTGTATGTGTAATGTACACACACACTGTATGTGTAATGTACACACACACACTGTATGTGTAATGTACACACACACTGTATGTGTAATGTACACACACACTGTATGTGTAATGTACACACACACACTGTATGTGTAATGTACACACACACACTGTATGTGTAATGTACACACACACTGTATGTGTAATGTACACACACACACTGTATGTGTAATGTACACACACACTGTATGTGTAATGTACACACACACACTGTATGTGTAATGTACACACACACTGTATGTGTAATGTACACACACACTGTATGTGTAATGTACACACACACACTGTATGTGTAATGTACACACACACACTGTATGTGTAATGTACACACACACTGTATGTGTAATGTACACACACACACTGTATGTGTAATGTACACACACACTGTATGTGTAATGTACACACACACACTGTATGTGTAATGTACACACACACACTGTATGTGTAATGTACACACACACTGTATGTGTAATGTACACACACACACTGTATGTGTAATGTACACACACACTGTATGTGTAATGTACACACACAGTGAAATTTGTTTTGCAGTGTAGGGGGTCTGGTGCCTTGCTCAAGGGCACCTCGGCAGTGCCCAGGGGTTTTAGGGACATAAAACGGCGACCCTCCGGTTCCCAAGCCCACAAGTCTGATCAATCCTGCCGCCCCACAAAACTTTAAACGGTTTATAGTATAGTATTGTTTAATATGGTATAGTATTCTATCATTTAGTATAGTAGTAGGGAAACAGTAGGAAATTCACACTGCGGGAATGGGGAATGGGGTATGGGGAGTTAGTATGTATAGAATTGCAACGCAATGCCACACTCCAGTGGCTGTGCTTTCACCGCAATAAGCGCTGACGTGGTAAATGTGTATGAGGCGCCATGCCCATTATTTCCTCATTCATGTACGGTATATGGTCCTTATTTTGTGTTTCACACAACGTCTTGCTCTTCAGTCACCGCAAGGTAAACTCGGCCCCTGGCCCCCTGGGACGTGGCGCTGGTCGGGGACCAGAGCGAGACCTAGCGGTAGTGCTATCGATGGGAGGCTGTCGATTTTTTCGTTTTTTTTCTAACCAATCAATGTCTTGTGAGCGCAGCGTAAGCCGGGACGTTCGCCGGGACATTTGTCTTTCGACACGTACAGTAAAACAAGAGAAGCTCATAAAGAATGAGCAAATAGTAATAACTCAGAAGGGAAAGAAGGGAGGAAAGAAAAAAAGAAAGAATATATATATATACATATATATATATATAATAACTCAAACATACACAATGAAGATAGGAAAAATACGTCGAAAAGAAGCAAACTAAAAAAGCATAGATTCATAAAGAAGGAAAAGACAAACAACAGATTGAACATACACTATACATAAAGGTGGGATCTCTTTTGAACAAAGTTTGAACAAAGCCCAAAAAATAATAAGCATAGACTGCTCTCTTCTATGCGTGGTTACCTGCTTAGTCCTCTCCCGCAGGTCTCGGTCCTCGTAATGAGGGTGGTTGGTGAGGACCCTGCCGGTGCACAGCTTGATCCCAGCCAGGAGCTGCATGCTGCCCGCGAAAACGGCCCTCGAAGGGGTGTCCGAGCTGGAGGGAGAGGAGAAGACAAGAGGCACCGCAGGGGACCGTTATAAGAGGCAGTAGACACACACGCATGACCGTCAACAGTCAAACGAGAGAGAGAGAGCGAGAGAGAGAGAGCGAGAGAGAGCGAGAGAGCGAGAGAGCGAGAGAGAGAGAGAGAGAGAGAGAGAGAGAGATGGTAGAGAAGTGAGATAACAGAAGATAAAAAGAGCGAAAGAAATAACGGAGAGAAGAAGAGAGAGAGAAGAGAAGGAGATTGAGAGAGAGATAAAAAGAGAGTCAGAGAGAAGGTAGAGAAAATAGGGAGACTCTTTCCCTCTTTTCTTGGAAGAGAGAAGGTAGAGAACAGAATGAGATGAAGACCAAAAGAGAGAGAGAGAAAAAAGGTAGAGATGGGAGAAAGAAGAAAAATAAAGAAGAGGGAGAGAGGTGATAGAGGAGAGAGAGACATAACAGAGAGAGCGAGAGAGCGAGCGAGAGAGAGAGAGAGAGAGAGAGAGAGAGAGAGAGACATGACACAGAGAGAGAGAGAGACATGACACAGAGAGAGAGAGAGAGAGAGAGAGAGAGAGAGAGAGAGAGAGAGAGAGAGAGGGAGAGAGAGAGAGAGAGAGAGAGAGAGAGAGACATGACACAGAGAGAGAGAGAGAGAGAGAGAGAGAGAGGGAGAGAGAGAGAGAGAGAGAGAGAGAGAGAGAGATGGGGGGCGGGGGTGGTTAGCAACAGTTTTAGTTTAAAGCCCTCGGCAGCAGAGGCCATTTGAAAAGTACAGCAAAAGCTCATAAAAAAAACATGTTTGAGTGAACCTCAGAACCCAAGACTGCAATCAAATGGCTCATGCATGCAACCTTTTAATTCAGCAGAACACCAGAAATGCTGAGTGGGTCAAACTTGGTGCTATGGTCTTTCTTCTTCATGAAAACAATAGACCAGACCGGCATATACTGGTACTGGTCCCTTGTGGGGGGGATAGAAAATAGATAACTCTATAGATTCTATAGATTGTACAGATCTGTGTTTCATCATTATTTTGCGACCTTGCGTGAACCTTAGCGTAAGCGATACTACATGACCCAACACAGTGGCCATATATTGCTTATGCAGACACAAGCAACATATGTATACATTCAAGTATACATATTTGATTGAATCACCAGGAGTGTTGTCTGTATATCAACCAATCTGTTAATAACCAACAGTTTGAGCGAGGCCCGGTTGAGATTAAGTTAGAGACGACGTTTAGCTATTTAGCTATTTAATACTCAGGTATCTTATGTCCCTCAAATCACAGTGTTTCTTTTTCACATTGTTACTGAAGTTTCACAATTATTTGACTATGTCTTTATCACTTGGATGTTCAGGTATGAATAAAGGTACAGCAGACAAAAGTAAACAAAGCAGAATAATAGTAAAAAGCCGTCATCGTAGGGCAGTTAAAGCCATTACCAGAACAAAACAACAGCAGGGCATCGTATCAAACAAGGCATATTACGTCCTATTACCTTCCATTTCATCCGAACACCAGTGTCTGAAAAGTTCCGAGATACATTATGGCTCCTGTTTCAGGGACATTATAAC
>CM051000.1:37630779-37633279 GCA_027704905.1 Muraenolepis orangiensis | reverse complement strand
TATATATATGTATATATATATATATATATATAATATATATAATATATATTTAATATATTTATATATATTATACAACGTTCAAACCAACACTTGCAACGTGTTATTCGATTTTCTTCAAGCAAGAAAGCAAGTTTAGGCATATAGCACAAAAGTTGCCAAGACAAAGTCCAGATGGGCCCAAGGAGGTTTGGAGGTAAAAGTGTCCACTGTCCAAGCAGCAGCATAGTAGAAGTTTAGCAGAATGATCAAAGCTGCAGCGTGCTCTCTGTACCGGCCACCGGTGGATTTGTGGCTCTGTGGTGTCCTTGTGAGACCCACTCAATACTAAAGCCATTAATGGCCAAACAATATTGTCAGCAGAGAGTGAAAAGGCAGCAGAGAGGGTGGTTATTCATCAGGGAGACTGATTGTATACTGAAAAACAAAAAAAACACAGCGGCCAGCGGCCATCGCAAGTTTCCTTCGGGGGAAGACGATAAATAAATAACGTCAGGGTGACGATACGCAGCTTTAGAAAATAAAATAGTCAGTAAGTAAAATTCATTTCTAAAGAGCTTTTCACAGACGAGAGTCACAAAGTGCTGTACAGAAGCAAGTTCAATTGTGAAATACACAGTAAAACACGTGGTACATCAATACACACCAAAGAAGACACTGTAACACACTGTCTAAACCCGTATGTCTTTAGCTGCCTTTTAACATATTCAGCAAACCTTACAGGGGTAAGGTTTGCTTAAGGGGTGTGCGGGGGAGAGCGTTCCATAGATTGGGTGATATTGCCTGAAAGGCTCGGTCACTACGGGTTTATAAGCGTGGGACAGATAGTCGGTTGAGATTGTTTGACCTAAGCGAACGTGCCGAGAAGCGGGAGTGAAGCAGGTCAGCCACGTAAGCGGGGGCCTGACCGCCAAGAGCTCTGAACGTATGGGTGGAGGCTTTTAAACTGAATCCTATAATCAACGGCGAGCCAGAGAAGAGACTTGAGCACAGGGGTCATGTGACACCGTCTGCCTGACCTAGAAAGCATCTTTGCTGCAGCATTTTGAATCGACTGCAGCTGATCAAGGGCAGACTTACTCAGTGGGGAAAAGTGGGTACATTGGAATAATCCATGCAGGATGAAATCTTGCAACTTTCAGGCCAATATGAGGGCCAGGAACAGGAAATGTTGTGAGAAAGGTAAAAATATACTAAATAATTTTTTACTTTTACTTTTGTTGGCCCGAAACCTAGTGTTAGACGTTAGAAATTCTCTCTTTCTCTTTCCAATTTATCTTTGGAACAGTGAGGATTATATCCAACACGCCACTATCCATGTGAGGTGTAAAACGTGCATGCATAGTAATGCACACACACACGCACGCACGCACGCACGCACGCACGCACGCACGCACGCACGCACGCACGCACGCACGCACGCACACAGGCTCTCTCCGGGCTGATGCCAGCCCAAACGATCACTGCGGCCGAGTGATTCACTTTCTGTTGCGCATCTGACGGCAAGTTGAGCAAAGGCCCTCTACTAGGTCGCTGCTCGCTCCCGGGCCGCTCAGGTTCCTGATGGTCCCCCGCCGGCCATATCTTCCACGGCCAACGCAGCCGCAGCCTTGGCCTCTCTCTCTCTCTCTCTCTCTCTCTCTCTCTTTGCGCTGCCATTTCTTCGGCCGTGTCCTCTGGCTCAAGTAAATACGGCTGAATCTCCGAGGCTGGTCCAAAAAGGTTGTAAGATGTATCCTTGTCCATAAAATCCTCTGCAGTCATATTCTTGGGGTGCCATTTTCACTGTTGGAAACGTAGTGCAGCTATTTTGCATGTTTATTTATTGCGTCAATGGACAACATTTACCAACCGACTTGACCTCCACATCGAATGTGGTTTCCCTGTTACACACACACACACACACATACACACACACAAACACATACACACACACAAGCACACACACACACACACACACACACACACACACACATACACACACACAAGCACACACACATACACACATACAAGCACACACACACACACACCCTCTGCTATGAGCACAATTGCATTAAAAGAGGAAGGAAGAAAGAAGGTAATACATAGTTAAGTAAAGATGTGTTAAGTAAAGGAAGAGGAAATCTGAGCAGAATTAAACAAGCATCTTTTTAGGGAGCCGGAGATGAAGGAAGGCGTGAGGAGAAAAGACGAGACCGATACACTCATTGACTAAACATTTAGTTAAAGTAAAAAGATCCTTTTGTAAAACATCGGGGACTGAAGAGAAAGACGCTTACAGCAAAAAGGTATAAATGAATAGGTGGGAAAGATTTACTATTATCTCTGTCCCTAGAGCAAAAAAACCCACGAATAAATAAAATAACAAAGCCAACACTCGGCAATAATTTCTGCCAACAAAAGACAGTCATTAATGGATGGGCGGGTGACAATACCTCGCACCAGAAAGTCGACAACGGCAGTACCAGCTGCCGAGGCTGACGGCTCGGCTCTGAGGGAGACA
>CM051000.1:37613279-37628279 GCA_027704905.1 Muraenolepis orangiensis | reverse complement strand
GAAGCGTCTTTCCCAGAGCGGCGGAAGAACTCTATGTATGCCAGTACCGTCGCACCGCTAGGGCAGGGGAGGGAAAGGGAAAGGGAGGGGAGGGGGGGGGAGCCTGGGCCGAGCCTGGTGTGCACACCGCCAAGCGGATAGATCGTCATATCAATATGCAAATTAACTTCCAGAAATGGGATCTGTTGGAGGTGCTCTCCTCCACCACACTATTTCGCGGTTCACACTTTCACACACCTTTTTTTCTGGAGAATTGGAGAACCGACACACACACACACTTTTTCACATACACAGACACACTAACACACACACAGTCACACACACACACACACACTCTCACATGCATACATTACATTACAGTCATTTTGCAGAAGCTTTTGTCCAAAGTGACTTACAATAGTGCGTTCAACAAAAGTAGGCACAGACTTCTGGTGACAACTCGTCACCAGAAGTCAAAGTGCATTTAATTCCTTACAAGTCTCAAACAACTGAGACAGTGCTTGGGTAAAAGTACAATACACACACACACACACACACACACACACACACACACACACATGCATGCATGCGCACACATACGCACACACATAGCCACATTCACACACACATACACACCCACACACTCTCACAGGCATACATACACACATGTGCACACACACACCCATTCACATGTGCACACACACACACACACACACACACACAGCCACATACAATCTCACACACACACACACGCACACACACAGATACAAAATAAGAAGAATGGCTCCCGCTTTCAAAGAGACACTGTGCACTGAATCATGTATTTTAGTTGAGAACAGTTACTCTGAACTATTTCCAAGTATTCAATTATATAAGAAGAACAAAGCGGTCAAATAAGTCTGTTCTTCCATGCAATGCTATTTATACGGTAGAACGTGTGTCTCTGCATGTCCTTTAATGCATAATTAAGAAATGTTCCCATGGACATCCGGACATCCAGTCATCTCTCTCTCTCTCCCCCTCTCATTCTCTCTCTTTCTCCCTCTCTCTATCCCTGTAACATGAGAAAGGGGGGGGGGGGGATCTGCAAAATAAAGTGAGACCTTACTGCTTAATCCTTTCATCTGGATTGTAATTAGGGTAACATCTAAAGAGCTTTGCCGCCAAAACAAAGGTAGACTGCAGGCAGACATTCCTCCACTCCTCCTTTCCAAAGATTAAAGAAAACACAAAGATAAATAAAGATAACTTAAAATAAAATAGGAAAATGTGGACAGCTGTCAACTGTTTTTTTGTACAAATGTATTTAAAGACATCCTCTTTATTTGTATTCACAGTGTGGATATGAACAGAGACCAGCACGGTGCAGATATACACAGACAGACATGCAGTCTTTACGCTGGTTGTTTTCCATTGGACGTTCGTTTCCTTTTACAGCAGCTCCCAAATCTCGCTGCTGTGTTTGCACAGCAGCTCTCTCTTTCTGTTTCCATTACTTGTCTCTGTCTGTATGTCTGTCTGTCTGTCTCCATCTCTCCATTACTTCTGTATCCCCCTGCTCGCACTCTCTCTCTCTCTCTCTCTCTCTCTCTCTCTCTCTCTCTCTCTCTCTCTCTCTCTCTCTCTCTCTCTCTCTCTCTCTCTCTCTCTCTCTCTCTCTCTCTCTCTCTCTCTCTCTCTCTCTCTCTCCCTCCTTCCTCCCTCCCTCCCCTTCGGTCTAGTCTCTTCCCGTCGTCTAAAATGATGGGCCCCGGGTCGGAGCTGTCATTAAAAATAGCCAACAACAACACAACAAACCAAACGCCAGTTGATGGCCTCATCCTCATACCACCGCCGACCGACTCCCTGAGACCACCACTGACACCGGACTTTAAATAAAAATAATCCACCAGGACAGATTCAGAGGGATTGGCTGTTTAATGACAACGTCCATAGCCCGGCGGCTAACGCGCAAACATTTTGCCGTGGCAATTGATCCGCTGAAATATTATGAATTTATTCTTCATCTTTTCAACCATCTCGACCACATTGGGGTGGGGAGGACACACGCAAACAAGAGGAAGAACGGACAAACTAACGGAAACCGTCAAGATCAGCTTGCGGTTATTTTTGGACGACGGCGCTTATATCCGTACATATATATATATATATATATATTTATATATTATATCCCCGTTGCTCGGTTTGCCACAGCATGGCAGCGACCACCTCCAGGGTGATGGGGGGGAGGGGGGGGTCAGGCTGCTGCTGAGACTGCCCCCCATGCTGAGCGTTATCACACACTCACGGTTTTGTAATAGCCGTTGGACACAAAAGTCTGCTCTTACTATCCTGCGGACAAAAGTCGTTGGAAGCCCAGAAAGTGGTGGAAATATGCTTGAACGCTACAATCTTCACACACACACACACACACAACTTGACTGCAGACAGTGACGCACACCTGCCAACCCTGTTCTCCATCTTGGAGGTCGACAGTCGGATGGTGTTGATGAGAAGGCCCAGCCAGACAGCCCCAAGTGGGCCAGAGTCCCGCCAACAGCTGGGCTCTCTCCAGAAGGCCTGGTTCTTACTCCCAGAGGGCGGTCGGCTTGCATCACTCAACAGTGTGTGTGTGTGTGTGCTCATTAATATGTGTTTGTGTGTCTGTGCGAGTGCCTCCCCCCCCCCCCCCCCCCCCAAACAACCTTCACACACACACACACGCACACACAAATGCTTCTACATGCAAACAAGCATAGAGGCCCATCAGGGCATCAGAGCAGAGAACACATGATCCGTGGAAATGAGCTAATCCCATTTGTTGAGCCTTGATGGTCTCGGTTCTAAGTGTGCATTTCTTTGAGTGATTAGTAAGTAAGTAAAGCTTTATCTATATATATATATATATAGATATAGCACTTTTTTAAAACACACAGTTACAAAGTACTTCTCACACGCACAAACTAAAATACAAATGAATAAATAAATATTGGTAAGGTGAAAATAAGTGACGATATAAAGCACAGCACAATGAGAGACGGACCTTACAAAAACAAACCAGACAAGACTAGAGCGCCCTCAGAAGAGCACATACCTCCGCCACACACCAAACTGTTACCTGGATCCGGATCTGAGACTAAATAAAACCAACTGTTCCCATAAGTAATCCAACCACCAAGTTTTGTCCAACACCGCAACCACAACTTTCAACAGGTTCTACAAAGGTAGGCAGGAGAACAACTCCTCACCAGAAGTCAAATGTGCATTTCATTCCGAACAAGACTCCAAGAACTGAGACATTGCTTGGATAAAAGTACAATACACACACACACACATACACATACACACACACATGCATGCATGCACACACACACACACACACACACACACACACACACATAGCCACATTCACACACACACACACACTCACTCTCACAGGCATACACACAGTACACAGCGGTACACACAGTCCCATTCACATGTGCACACACACACACACAATCTCACACACACACACAGACACAAAAAAAGAAGAATGTTACTCTGAACTATTTCTCAGTATTCAATGATATGAGAAGAACAAAGCGGTCACATAACTCTGTTCTTCCATGCATTGCTATTTATACGGTAGAAGGTCCGTCTGAGGAAATGTTCCCACAGAGGGGAGCATGGAGGGAGGGCCCTCAGTAGAGCGCACACCTCCGCCACAACCAAACTGTCTCCTGGATCCAGATCTGCGCCAAAATAAAATCCACTGTTTCCCATAAGTAATCCAACCACCAAGTTTGTCCAACACTGCCATAACTTTTTTGAGTTTTCTTGCAAACAGACTAACAAACAGACAGAAAAATAGACAGACAAACAAACAAACAAACAGGGGCGGAAAAAACAACCTCCGGCCAAAACAACAACAGGGGCGAAAGTAACCTCCGGCCCATCTTCGATGGCCGAGGTTATAAGACAGCAACGGAGTGAATCTATAGAAAGGCATGCCTGTAAAGATGGATTGGTTTTTAAAAGCTACTGAAAACAGTCCAATGTGTGTGTGCGTGTGTGTGTGTGTGTGTGTGTGTGTGTGTGTGTGTGTGTGGGTGTGTGTGTGTGTGTGTGTGTGTGTGTGTGTGTGTGTGTGTGTGTGTGTGTGTGTGTGTGTGTGTGTGTGTGTACCTGATCCAGGTCATGAGCTCCACGGTGTCAGGATCATAGAACTCTCTCAGCTCAGACACCTCCTTCATCAGCTGGGGCCAGAACTAGATAGAGAGAGAGAGAGAGAGAGAGAGAGAGAGAGAGAGAGAGAGAGAGAGAGAGAGAGAGAGAGAGAGAGAGAGAGAGAGAGAGAGAGAGTGTAAAGAGTATATATATATAGGGAGGGAGAAGCAGTGAGATAGAGCGACAGAGTGTGCGAGAGTGAGAGTTAGAGAAAGTGATGTGTATAGACAGAGAGGGAGCGAGAGAGGCAGACAGAGAGAGAGAGATGATATAGTGTGTAGGGGATATATATATAGGGAGGTAGAAAGAGAGACAGTGAGGGTGACAGAGAGTGTGCGAGACAGAGAGTGAGAAAAAAGTGAATAGACAGAGAGGGAACGAGAGAGGCAGACAGAGAGGGAACGAAAGAGGCAAACAGAGAGAGAGAGAGAGAAAGAGCACGAGAGAGAGAGAGAGAGAGAGAGAGAGAGAGAGAGAGAGAGAGAGAGAGAGAGAGAGAGAGAGAGAGAGAGAGAGAGAGAGAGAGAGAGAGAGAGAGAGAGAGAGAGAGAGAGAATGAAATAACAAGATAAGCGAGCGTGCAGCGTGTTGGCTGACAATTCGCACACCTCCACTGTACCCCAATACCCTTTCTCCAAAAGACAGAAAAACGTATTATTTCTTATATTTTTAATCCCTGTGTGACTTCAGTTCAATTCTCTCCTCATAACTGTACATAATTGCTGTACTGCCAAGCACAGCAATAATCGGATTATCAAGTTTGCAGACGACACCACAGTCATCGGCCTGATAAGCGAGGGCGACGAAATAGAGTACAGAGATGAGGTAGTCCAGCTGACACGATGGTGTGAGGACAACCGCCTCGCACTGAATGTCAGCAAGACTAAGGAGCTCATCGTGGACTTCAGGATCCACCGGGGCACCCACTCCACCATCAGCCTGGACGGGACACCGGTGGAAGTCGTCAGCTGCTTCCGTTTCCTTGGACTACAGATTTTCCAATGACCTGGACCCGCAACACGGAGGTCATGCTGAAGGAGGCACACCAGCGCCTCTATGCTCTGCGGTGCCTCAGAAAAAGTGGAATAGGCCAGAGGTGGCTAGTGAACTTCTACTGTGACACACGTAGAGAGCGTCCTGATGAGTGGCGTCACTGTGTGGTACGGCAAAACCCCTGCACGGGACAAGAAAGCCATCCAGAGGGTCGTGAGGACGCCAGAGAAGATCATCGGGTGTGCACTTCCATGCATTGAGGAGATCTGTAGGACCAGATGTCGGAAGAAGGCCATGTCCATCATAAAGTACCGCAACCACCCTGGGCACCATCTCTTCTCCCCCCTTCCGTCTGGTCGCCGGTTGTGCAGCATCAGCACAAGGACTACCAGGTTTAAGGATAGTTTTCATCTAGTGGGCCTACTGAACTGATAGGAGTGCTGCCCTGCACTGTCACTTTCATAACATTGTCATTAACATTACACTTACACACTTTGCTGCTCTTGTTTTGTAAATTTTTATTGTATATATAATTTTTATTTGTATGGTATTGTTTTGGAGATGTATACTGCGGGAGGGAATGGGGAGTAAGCATTCCATTGTCCTTGGTACAAATGGCCGATAAAAATATATTGTATCTTCTTGTAAACCGTGTTGTGAAGTGCAGACCCAGAGACACGGACCACTATGGCACAAACATGCCACAGAAATCAAACCAATCCATAATTACGTACCTTGACGTACAGGCAACCAAACAGCGGCAACAGAGCGACGCATCGAATTATCCTTATCTGCAGAGAGAGACAACAAATTACATACCCAAATTACAACCAAACAAGATCAAGCAAAGATGGAAGACTGTAATGATAACAGTGGTGGGAGTGTGTTTCCATGCAAGGGGGGAGAGACTAATGATATCAATTGGCGAGGGGCGGAGGCACAGAGAGAATAGGAGGGGGGAGAGAGAGAGAATAGAGAGAGAGAGAGGGGGATAAACAGTGTTGAAGCAGGACTCTGTTGGACTCGAGGGGGGCAACAGTGACACCTAGTGGCCACAACGGTGGCTGCTGTTAACAGTCAGATGGTTGCACTACGCACTGGAACGCAAAATTGCTAATTTTGCCAAGAGGGGTTGTGTGAACCAATACGGTGACATCCCAGGAAGAAAGCAGGTCATCTGTAAAGTGCTGTCGGTAACATTTGAGAGAGAGAGAGAGAGAGAGCAAAAAATGCCCCCTCCCTCTCTGCTCTGTCCATTTCTTCCGACATGTTTCTCCACCATTGAGATAGTCACTGTGGTTATCAACGGGCCACATGGATCCCTTGAACCAATCAGGGAACAGATCGGTTCATCAGCAATTACCCGGGGAGTGGTCGAAAACCTACTGAACCGGGTCACACAGAGGGAGGCGGGCAGTCAAACAGAAGAGCAGTCGGACGGCCGGTGGCATTTTGTGTAACAGTTCACAAACTGTTACACAAAGTGATGGCTCTTAAATGGTACCTTCAGCGCCTCTAAAGGGGAAGTAAAAACCCTGCTGCTTTATGCTGAATTCTCGTACAATTGTACGAGTTTCAAAAACGGTGAAAAAACGGACACATTGGGGGTGTTCCATAGGAACGAGTGTGAGGAGCGTTGACCACGCCCCTCACACTGGTTCAGAGAGAGTGTAAGGGGTGTGGTCAAAACGAGGCGTGGAAACTACTGGAAAGGTGTTTTTAGCCTGAAATAGAAGACTTCTTATATTTTACAGATAATTCCCTCGTTTGAACTCTTGTGTTTGCCAACACTTGCTGGGAAAACGGAACCGTTTCCAACAGAAAATCTGTGATTTGGGGTTTATTTGTTCTGTCGACCCAAGTCTCATGTCACCATGTCTATGTTATTTCTCGTGACATGGTTAGTTACGGGTTCTGTACCGCGGTTTTGCTGTTGCACCGGAGCGGCCTCAGAACCATACTCAGAGGCTGGGGGGCACACAAGCCGAAGGTGGCCATCGCACACATGTGACCCGTCCAGATATATTTCATCCTAGCGAGAGAGAGAGAGAGAGAGAGAGAGAGAGAGAGAGAGAGAGAGAGAGAGAGAGAGAGAGAGAGAGAGAGAGAGAGAGAGAGAGAGAGAGAGAGAGAGAGAGAGAGAGAGAGAGAGAGAGAGAGAGAGAGAGAGAGAGAGAGGAGATGGAGGGGGGGGAGGAGAGAGAGAGAGAGAGAGAGAGAGAGAGAGAGAGAGAGAGAGAGGAGAGAGAGAGGAGAGAGAGAGAGAGAGAGAGAGAGAGAGAGAGAGAGAGAGAGAGAGAGAGAGAGAGAGAGAGAGAGAGAGAGAGAGAGAGAGATGGAGATGGAGAGGGGTGGGGGTGGAGAGAGAGAGATGAGGAGGAAGGAGAAGAAGGAAGAAGCAAAGAAGAATGTGTTAGAACAAATACATTAGACATGCTTGCCGCATCTCTCTGTTGTAACTTTATCCATTTGAATTGCACTCCATTAAAGACATTTCAGAGTCTGTGAACTCTGCCAGGCTTACAGGGATTACAGGGGGATGAGTGTATATTAAGAAGGGAGAGAAAGAGGGAGAGGGGGGGGGGCATGATTTAATAAAATACACTATATCCAACAAGCAGTTTAGTGGGAAGGGTTATGGAGTTGTTAAGCTTTGCCTGACATCTTAAACTATAAGCAGTGACATTTAAGGCTCTCTGTAAAGCCAGCCAATCAGAGCCCGCAGGACACCTTTAAAAATGAAGACGGATTAGAAAGATCACGACCAGAACATACTTATATAATATCAATAATGAGCTGAGATATGATAGTATAAGATATGATGAACTGTTTTACAGACCGAGAGGGAATGAGAGTGTCAGAACAGGACAGGAATAATTAAATAGTACATATATATATATATATACAGAAACATATACACATACACAATGAGAGCTGCTGCTAAGTGTGAGTTTAGTGAAACCAAAAAAAGTGTGTGTGTGAATAATCCTGGCAGGTGTGATGGAATAGATAGAAGAGAGAGAGAGAGAGAGACAGAGAGAGAGAGAGAGAGAGAGAGAGAGAGAGAGAGAGACAGAGACAGAGACAGAGACAGAGAGAGGAGAGAGAGAGAGAGAGAGAGAGAGAGAGAGAGAGAGAGAGAGAGAGAGAGAGAGAGAGAGACAGAGACAGAGAGAGAGAGAGACACAGAGAGACACAGAGCGGGAAAGGGAGGAGAGAAGAGAGAGGGAGACGAAGAGAGAGTGAAGAGAGAAAGAGAGAGAGAGGGAGAGAAAGAGAGAGAGAGAGGGAGAGAGAGAGAGAGGAGAGAGAGAAGAGAGTTTCAGTGTGTGTGCAGTATCAAGTGCCAGTCCATATGGGTATGTGTGTTTGTGTGTGTGTGTGTGTGTGTGTGTGTGTGTGTGTGTGTGAGTCTGTTTGTTTGTTTGTTTATTGTCGGGAAGGGCTGGGTATGATAGAAGAACAGGACGTAACAGGATTTCAAAAGCAATGCGACATCTAACCTGACAGAGTTAAACCTCCAAGGCCGGGGGATCAGAGTTTGCCTTTTGGCGCCGCTGGCCTCGAATGCTCAATGCTAACAGAATGTCAACAGGAGAAAAGGTGCCTTTTAGAAAGGAAAAAGAAGGGCCTATTTTTCCAGAAACGCATTGAACAGCACAAACACGGTGGAGTCGCAGCTTCCACTGTGTTCCCTGATGACGACGCCGCTGTCTGTATTTCTACCAACGATGGGTGCATTCGGACCGCAGGAACCATTTTCTAGTTCTGAGAACTGTTGGAGGGAACTGTCTCTCTCTTTTTGTTGTGTTTGCACCCACAGGAGCTAGGAACCATCGTAGTTCCCCAGAACTCTGTTTTGAGGGACTTTTTTTTAGGTCCTACTACAGTAGCATCTACTACTCCTACTACAGAGTACCTGCGCCCTGTAGTACCGACAGAGCAGGTACTCTCTCCCAGCAAAGAGGAAGCGTCGTAGGTGTATTGTGATTGGTCGAACACCAGCCAGTACACCACAGATGACCGGCCATTTTTCAAAACCCTTTAGCTGTGTTTAACGTAAACAAACAAAACAATCAAATAAGGTACAAAAACAGCGCTTTAACAGTAACGGAACGGAAGAAACACAACAAAACACAAGTTGGGCCGACCGCCAAGAGAAAAAACACGCAGGCTTGAATCGCCCGGCCGAAATGTACAAATATTCATGAGCATTTCGGCTTGCATATCGCACAGATGTTTCGTCGTTGACGTAACGTTCCTCTTGGCGGTGCGAATGCAAAACAGAAAAAGCCTTGAAGCGACTATTCCTCCCTAGGTCCTTAGTTTCTAGTTTCCAGTTTGGTCTGAAAGCACCCCACTCTGCTGCACGCCAGTGTACTGCTCTCGCCACAGCAACCGTTGCCCGGCGACAACGGCGCTAGCGGCAAGTGGCTATTAGGGAAACTGCCTGCAAGCTTAGAGCTAAGTGGCTACACCGTTGATGATCACAGCGCAGGAAGAAAGCGGTCGTAGCAGGTAGAAGGGTGGGTGGATAGATGGGTGTGGGTGGGTGTGTGTGTACAGGAAAAAGGGCTTATGAGAGTCATTTAGTCTGGACTCATAGCGTTTGAGGAGCCTTTAAGAGCAAAAACAGACCTGACGACGGCTCTTCAGACGCCGAGTGGGCCGCACACAGAGCCTGATTAGTGAGACCACGCATGTTCAGGCATATGCGTGTATTATGTATGTGTGTGTGTGTGTGTGTGTGTGTGTGTGTGTGTGTGTGTGTGTGTGTGTGTGTGTGTGAGAGAGGCGCTTACCTCATGGTGCTCAGCGCCAGCACGCCAAAGAACAAGGTGTGCAGCAGGTTGTAGGCCACGTCTGGACGTAGGGTCATCGATACCCCGTCCTTCTCTCCTCCTCCTCCTCCTCCTCCTCTCCTCTCTGCCTCCACCACCGACGCCTCCTTCGCTCCGCTCCTACTAATGACCACACACACACACACATGCACACACACAAACACACACACACACGAACACACCACAAACACACAGCAGGGCGGAGACGTTAGTGTTGGGGAGGTGACATTGCAAGGATATTTGGGCGCAAAACATGATGGCGACGTGGAACGAGACCACCAGAACGATAGGTGATGAGGGACCATCAGAAAGATGAGTGATGAGGGACCACCAGAAGGATGGGTGATGCAGGGACAGGACCACGAGAACGATGTGTGATGGTGATGGTGTGGCGGTGGTTATTATTCTGGTGACTGACTGTTTATTCAGATTGCAGAGTGGCGCTAGCTCCTCACTCCCGCTGAGAAGGTCAGCGGGAGCGCAGTGCCAAATATACACACAGTGAATATTGGGTTTACGTTCCGGTAGTGCCGGAATATGGAATAAAGTTCCAAACACACACACACACACAAATACACACAGAGTCACACACACACACGATACACCCACAGGCTATGCGTGGGTGCCCATGCGCAGGCAGGCATAAGAGGCCACTTAAATGCAGCCACACGCAATCACACACACACACACACACACACACACACACACACACACACATATACGCAAACACACATATTCACAAAAAGACACACATGCTGCAAACACATACACACACACCCTCATCCCATATCCCCTGACACACAAACAAACACACACACACACACACACACCACACACACACACACACACACACACAACACTACACAGGCGAGCTAGGGTTTTCTCTCCCTCACTACTCGCTGGCCCTGAAACACAGCCCCGCTTGTCCTTGTGATGTGAACACAAATGCACACTAACGACGGCCTCCGTGCAGCGAAGTCACAGTGATAAAAAGCAGAGGAAATTCATTCCATGAAACTTGGCTCCCCGTTAGTTCCCATTTGTGTGGTTCCAGCTCTCCCCTGCCCCCTGACTGCGGGCCAGCGGCAGGCCGGCATGCTAATGGGAGATAAGCGAGCGAACACAAATCAGCCAGGAGTCAGGGACTTGTTGCCGCTGATGAAGATGTAGGACAGGAGGGAGAGGAGGGGTGAGGAAGGGAGAGGAGAGGGGCTACGGATAGAAAATGGATTCAGACAATTGATTCAGCAATAAACCATGTCCTTTTCCTGCTGACTTCCCCACCCCGCTGCTCTGATTGTAGTTCTTTATATTTTTTGTTACTTTTTAGACTTTCTTCCTATCCCCCCCCCAATCCCCCTTCACCGCCTACGCACGCCAAACATCCGGCACCGCGCACTCAGGGGTGATGTCCCCCGAGACGGGAGAGGCCTGTGTGTGTGTGTGTGTGTGTGTGTGTGTGTGTGTGTGTGTGTGTGTGTGTGTGTGCGTGTGCGCGCGGGGTGGCGAGAATGAGACGCAGGGTTTGCCGTGTCGTGTCCTCAGAGGGGGTGGGGGGAAGTCAGCGGCCCGGAACATTCCTCATCTCGATATTTAGTGCCAGATTTCGTTCTAATTAGCTGCGCTGGCCTGTCAATCGCGCAGAATACTCTGCAACTGCTTGTCTGGGGGGGGGGGGGGATATAAATAGTTGAGTTTATAATTTTTTCATTTTGACAAGAATGGTTGGTAGCTTCGGCGTTAACTTGAGCGTGAGTAATTATTACCGAGCGTCGACCAAGAGCGGTCACGCTTAGCGCTTCTGCCTTTCTCTGCTCTGTTCTCTACTCTGCCGACTTCTGTCAGAAAGTTTACGAGTCGTCTGAAAGTAGTCCGAAAGTTCCAACCGGGTCTTGAAGGATAACCATAGTCTATGTTGAAGTCCAGTCTTGTTGCTTTGCTCAGCAAGACATTACAACAAGTTATCACTGCAAAGTATCCTGCAGAGCTCCTTTCCTTTGAAACAACAAACCCTCTTTCTGAGGGGGAGGTTGTGTGTCAGACAGGCCCAGTACAGACAAGGAGAGTCATACTTTTAAAGGGTAACGCAAACCCTGGTTTTAGCTTATGCCTACGAGTTCCAAAGAACATTTTGATCCGGTCGTGACAGCTGTAAAGGTTTTGAAAAAAACCAGACACACACACTTGGTGTGCCGTAGGGACGCTCGAGAGAGAAAGAGGGGTGCACAGCCAATAGAAAATGACCCCTCTGGGAAACTGCAAGAAGCTTACTTTTACAGTTTCCCTGTTCAATAACTTTGAACAGTGAGAGCCAAACAGAACAGTTCTAAACTGTTTACAAGTGAATGTGGGTTAATCTTAGGCTGTGTCCGAAATCATTCCCTCATGCCTAACTCCCTACATAGGGAGTTCCATGTAGAGCACTTTATAGTGAAATCCTTCCCTCATTCCAGACCACCAGGTGGTCAAGACATGCATCATTGAAGTAAAAGACAGTGTCTTAGGGGCAGTCATAAGAAGGGATGAATACTGAGTATTGCCAGCATTGCATTGGACTTCTTGATCCTTACCTCATAGGATCCGGGGCTCTCGACAAAGCTTTGTCTATCTGTTTGTCTGACTGTCTGTCCACTTGTCTGTTTGGCCACTTGTCTACTTGGGTATTTGTTCAATCTAAGTTTGAAGATAAATCTTCAAACTTAAAGAGTTCATGTGTGACAGTTCTTATTGATTACTCACCTGCTTATCAGAGATTTCCACCACAGTTACTTATTCTCACTATACATTCGGACAGCACTACAACATGGGGTATAGTGTACAATTAACAGTGAAATGTTATTGCCAGCTCCAAATATGAAAAAGTATTACAACAATTATGAAAAATAAGAAAATTATGAAAAATTTAAAAATTACCAGAAAATACAAAACTACCAAAAATGACTAATATACAAAAGCAAAAACATATTTACATAACTGCAGTATATATACAGTATACATAGTCGGTTGGGAGTGATTCCGGACACAGCCTTAGCGTTCCGGGAAGCTGGTTGAAGCTGGTTGAGGGAGCAGCACTGGTTTGTTACCCATAACACACCTGAGGTTGCGCAAGGCGGCGACGGCGAAGGCGATGGTCAGCCCCACCACGGTGAGCAGGTAGGGGTACAGCATGAGGGTCCCGCCCAGCCGCTCCAGCGTGTCCAGGGGCAGCGGGCCGAACGCGTCCTCACACAGGTACAGGCTGGCGTCAAAGTCCCTGTGAGGTTGGTGGTGGTGGTGGGTAGTTTGTGTAGTGTAGTGTGTGTGTAGTGTGTGAATGGGTGTGTGTGTTTGTAGTGTTTGTGTGTGAGGAGTGTAGTGTGTGTGTAGTGTGTGAAGTGTAGTGTGTAGTGTAGTGCATGTGTGTAGTGTAGTGTGTCGTTTTTGTAGTGTAGTGTGCGTGTAGTGTGTGTTTGTTGTGTGAATGTGTGAGTGTAGTGTAATGTGTGTGTGTGTGCCGTGTAGCAGTGTGTAGTGTGTGAAGTGTGTGCGTGTGTGTTGTTGTAGTGTGTGTGTGTTTGTAGTGTGTGGGAAGAGAAAACAAGACAGTAAGAACAAAAGGCATTAACATTAAGAGAGTGAGAGTGAGGAGGAGGAGGAGGAGGAGGAGGAGGAGGAGGAGGAGGAGGAGGAGGAGGAAATCGGACGTCGCCCGGCGGGGGGAAAAAAGCATAATCCACTGCAAAAGAAAACACCACAACAATAACAACAAGTGAACCGTGAAGACCAGGGGAGGAAAGAGAGTTGGACATTAAAGAAGGGCAGGAGAGAGAGAGAGAGAGAGAGAGAGAGAGAGAGAGAGAGAGAGAGAGAGAGAGAGAGAGAGAGAGAGAGAGAGAGAGAGAGAGAGAGAGAGAGAGAGAGAGAGAGAGAGAGAGAGAGAGAGAGAAAAGAGAGCATGGGTGAGCAAGCACAACTGTGTGAAAGAGGGTTCTCCACGGGGGGGCTGCCTTGTTAAATAATACATCAGTGAGGATGAGGAGGAGGGGGAGGAATAGGAGGAAGAGGAGGAGAAGGAGCAGCACTAGAAGGAGGAGAGGGGAGAAGGAGGAGAATGAGGAGGAAGAAAAGAAGGATGGGGAGGAGGGAGTAGGAGGAGGAGGAGGGAAAAAGGAGGAGGAGGGAAAAAGGAGGAGGAGGGGGGGGAGGAAGAGGAGGGGCAGGGAGGAGGGGGAGGAGAGGGGAGAAGGAGGAGGAAGAGGAAGAGGAAGAGGAGATGGAGGAGGAGGAAGAGAACGAGGTGGGGAGAAGGAGCAAGGAGGGGGAGGAAAAGGAGAAAGAGAAGTAAGAGGAGGAGAGGGAGAAGGAGGAGGAGGATGAGGAGTAGGAGGAGAGGGGGGAGGAGGAGGAGGAGAGGGGGAGACGGAAGGGGAGTTGTTGTTTGTTGTTGTTTGGTTTTCATGACATGCTGTTGTGTGCCTCCTTTGGTGCCCCCACTGCGGTAATGCTGTCTTGCCGCTCTGGTGCGTGCACAGACACACACACACAAACACACACACACACACAAACACATTCGCAGATGCATTTCCGTGGCGTAGATCGATGAGCAGTCCGCTGGCATTAGCCTAACATCTATTATTCAGGCTGGCTAACCCTCTGCAAGTGGCAAGGGGGGGGGGGGGGGTGGGACTATGGCATCCCAGCACAGAGTGTGAAGGCAGGGGGGGGGGGACTTGTGGATGTTATTGGTAAGAGACTGAAGTGATGTACAGTAGGTGTGCTTTAATGCACTTAGTGTGTGTGTGTGTGTGTGTGTGTGTGGTGTGTGTTTGGGTGTGTGTGTGTGTGTGTGGGTGTGTGAGTGCGAGTTTGTGTGTGCGTGTGTGCACATACCGTGTCGGACCCAGGCCGAACTTGGACTTGATGAATTTAAAGATGTGTTCGTCTGATCTGACTTGAAGAGCTTTCTGTAAACACACACAAACACACACACACACACACACAGACACACACACACACAAAC
>CM051000.1:37603279-37610779 GCA_027704905.1 Muraenolepis orangiensis | reverse complement strand
CGCACAAACACACACATGCACACACACACACACACGTACACACACACACACACACACGCACAAACACACACATGCACAGACCCACACACGCACCCACATACCCACAGACAGACACACAGACACACACACACACACACGTACACGCGTGCAGACAGACATGCAAGATGACACGCACACACACAGACGCAGACAATCACAGACACACATACACACACACACACACACACATACATACACAAACAAGCACGCAGACACACACGCACACACATTCAAGCAATCAGAAACAGGAACATTTTGAAGAGACACAAAGTGTATGCTTCAGATTGCTGTCTCCATGCCAAACGTTTTGTCGGAATACAACTTTGCACAAGAACGGCATGAAAATGTACTGCAAAATACATATATTTAGCCAACTGTGAAGCAACAGATTTATAAAACTTTGGAATTGAGCGAATATACGCTGCGCACAATAAAACAAGCTTTCTATTGGATGCCCAGACTGAACAACATGTGACCACGTTGCCTTGACAGTCGGCCAAGGACACTTCCTCTTCTTCCTACTGGAGTGAAACAGTCCTACGCAGCATAGGGAATTACCGTAAGGTATACGGCTCAGCACTTGTTAAAGGATAAATTGGCCGCTCTCAATCTTAGGCATATAGTGCCAAAACTAGTGCCTGTGGTTATTACCAATGCTCTCTACGTGTCTCTCTGGGGCGCAGCTCGGCACCGATCCACCCATCCCCTGTAAGGTGGAGGGTAAGATTGTGCAGGATGACAAAAGTAGCGTAGAAAGGCAAAGGCGCAAACATTGTTCCTTTTCGTAATAAAAAAGACCCGCATTGAACGGAGACAAAGCCGGGGGTTGAAAAGCGGCTGAAGTTTCCCTTTTCAAGACGACAGGAGGAGAGGCAGACGTACTTGTCTGGCTGGGATGATGTCCACAGCGTCCAGGGAGAACAGAGCCAGGGTCTGCAGCAGCAGGATGAACTGGTTGAACTGCCAGGTGAGGCAGAAGCAGACCGTGGTCACAAATATCAGCCACACTGTCACTCGCTGGGGAGAAGACACACACACACACACACAAAAACAGGCACACATGTATTGCACACACACACACTCATACACACACACACACACCACACACACACACACCACACACACACCTCACACACACATACAGACTCAAAACACACACACACACACACACACACACACACACACAAACAGAAAAAGAAGACCCACACAGTTAAGTTTCCTGAATTCATGAAGTTAGGACAGCGAACACCACAACTGCTACTGAAACTTGTGTGCTCACACACACACACACACACACACACACACACACACACACACATGCCCATCTAAGTCATTACCCAGCTGTTGTCAGCACCAGTCTGTTCCCCGGCGACGGGCTACAAGCTGCCACCTTATTGAGCGGCTCATTATTTAGGAAGCCTGAGTCAATTGGCATCGATCAAATGCTTCAATTTGACTTTCCTTAATGCTTTTCTGTGAGCCTGTGTGTTTGTGTGTATGTGTGTGTGTGTGTGTGTGTGTGTGTGTGTGTGTGTGTGTGTGTGTGTGTGTGTGTGTGTGTGTGTGTGTGTGTGTGTGTGTGTGTGTGTGTGTGTGTGTGTGTGAGAGAGTTTGTAAGAAAGAGACAGAGTAGGAGAAATGGTGTATGTGTTTGTGTGTGTGTTCGTAAGGAAGAGACAGTGTGTGTGTGTGTGTGTGTCTGGCGTGTGTGTGTGCGTGTGAGAAAGTTAGCAAGAAAGAGACAGAGAAGGAGAAAGGGTGTGTGTGTGTGTGTGTGTGTGTATGTGTATGTGTGAGAGAGATAGATAAATAGAGATAGATGAATAGAAAGAGAGAGAAAGAGAGAGAGAGGGAGACTGGCAGTGTAAGTGCGTGAGAGAGATAAACAGAGAGAGAGAGCGGGGTGAGAGAGAGGGGGGGGGGGGGGGAGAGGGTGTGAGCGAGCGGGGGAGAGAGATCGAGACATAGTGGGTTAGTGTGAGAGACAGAGAGAGAGAGAGAGAGAGAGAGAGAGAGAGAGAGAGAGAGAGAGAGAGAGAGAGAGAGAGAGAGAGAGAGAGAGAGAGAGAGAGAGAGAGAGGGGGGGGGGGGGAGGAAGGGACACAGAGAGGCTGTGCAGCATACCTGCTGTAACGCTGAGAGCCGGGGCCTCAGGTAGAAGGTGACGGCAGCGACCTGCAGGGCCAGAAAGGGCATGGACCAGTTCTCTCGGAGGGAGATGGTGAACTCCACACGCGTGGTGTCCACCCTAGACAGGGGAGGGGCAGGGGGGGCAATAACACGCAAACAGATTGGCCATCTCAATCCAAACAGAATTCTAGAATGTTTTATTACATTACATTACATTACAGTCATTTTCCAGACACTTTTGTCCCAAGCGACTTACAAGAAGTGCATTCAACATACTGTTGGTAGGCAATAGAACTAACTACTAGTCACCAGAAGTCATACATGCATTTCATTCCAGAGAGCAGAACCAGCGCTCAGGTAAAATATAAGTTGGCTCCCTAGATTTTTACACAATTTCACACCAGAATTACATTTCTTCATTTGCATTCTTAACAATAAAAAAAACATACACATTTGAGTACATTTTTACCACATTTGGTTATGATATGTGGATAACGGCTGGATTATAGTACACTGGGCCCCAGCCAGGGGATTTCCCACCTGTTGAGGATGTACCACACGGCGGCCAGCACTCCGGCCAGCCATGTGTCGGACAGCAGCCAGGCGGTCAGATAGAGAGCGATCACATACACCGCTTGGAGGGAGAACACGGTGTAGATGTAGAAATAGATTGGCTCCAAGTACGCCTGGAACACACACACAAATGCGCACACAGATACACACACGGACACACACAGACACACACACACGCACACACACACACATGCACACGCACAGATACAAACACACACACACACACACACACACACACACACACACACACACAAACACACCCACAGAGAGGAATGGATTTGTGAGTGACATGACCACTGTGCAGATAATTCATACAATAGGACAGACTGACATATCATTAAATCTAACCGAGGACGGGTAAAGGGTTGTATTTCAACACAGACACCCCCAACTCCCCACCCCCCCCCCCCCCCCCCCCCCCCCCCCCGCACCCCTCACACACACACCTTCCTCCGACTAAAGGGGAACCCCCTGTGTGGTAAAAGAAACACCAGAACGGGAGTGACAGACACCCCTGGACACCCCATCCCCTCTCTATGCCCCGTGACATTTCCAGGGAGTAGTTCACCCTGGCCTTTCCCGCCGACAGACACACACAATTTGTCGAGCCTCTCGGACCTCTCTCTCTCTCTCTCTCTCTCTCTCTCTCTCGCTCTCGCTCTCGCTCTGTCTCTCTCTCTCTCTCTCTTTCACTCGTCTCTCTCTCTCTCGTTGTTGAACCTTACATTCCTAGGCTGGCCGCCCCACACTAGTGGCCGCCTCAACGTGAACAAATCAATATCTTGAATCTTGAATCTTGTTTTTAAATTGGCAGCTTCTTGGCAGCAGCTTGCACATTGTACTACTGACGTCGATTAAACTGCTGCAAATGATTTAAACAAGTTTGTTAACTGTAGTATAGTATTAGTATAGCATTGTAGTTTTGCAGTATTTTTGTATTGTGTATTTTTTTTTAAGCTGTTTGTATTGTAGTATAGCATTTGTAGTGCAGTACTGTAGTTTTCATAATTGTCGTGTTTATTTGAGTGTATTGTTGTAGTTGAGTCCTGGGTATTGTAGTTTCTAACATCACATATTGTTACCTGTATAGGCAGCAGTCTGTAGAGCACACTGAGGAAGACTTCCTGGTAGATGTTCATCCTCTGCAGCAGGTTGATGGTCCTCTTAGACTCTGTCAGGTTGTCATGGACCAGATCCCAGAGCCCTGTGGACACACACACACACACACACACACACACACACACACACACACACACACACACACACACACACACACACACGTACAGGCATGGAGAAGATTAGTCCTGTTCTGGGGTTTGCACATTTCTGAGTGCCGGCAGGTTTAAGTCAAGTGAAATCAAGTCCACTTTACGGGTATAGACCTTAATCACAGTTGCAGTCTCAAAGGGCTTCACAGGCGAACATGATAAGACACCACCTAGCCCTAATCCCTCTAAAAGGCAAGGAAAAACTCCCCCCGAAACCCCAGAGGGAAGAAACCTTGAGAAGGAACACGGGAGAAAGATCTCTCCACCCAGAGACGGTAAGGAGTGCAATAGCACTGCAATAGTAGTAATGGTAGCAAAAAAAAATAAAAGGGGGAAAAATGAATAAATAAAAAGCCCAGGCGAAACATAGGTTAAGATGTTTGATGCAAAGTAAGCGTGGTAGTTGCACGGCTACAATTCAACAGATCAATCAACAGAAAAGATGAATCAAATGAATAAATAAAAAGCCGAGGCCAAACATAGGTTAAGTCAGAGTAAGTTATTTTATAATTGCTAAAAATGAAAATTGAGTCGTAACGAGTTGTGTGCGTGTGAAGAAATGAATGACGGTCTTAAGCCGGCTAGCCAATTTCCCCGTTTATGGTGATATGATTAACTACCACGGTTAACAACTTCAACGTGGCGCCGCTGTTCAGGTGGTTTTACATCAGACGGTACACGCGTCTCGATTTATACGCCGTGAGAGCACTCCCCCCTTATTTTCTCAAGGATTCTATGCAAAAAAAAACGAATGAACCACAGCTAGGCCTGACCATGCTGCAATGGTTCTCATGGAGCTGTACTCCCGCTATTCAGATTATAAGCTGACGACATCGTTGGTGTGAGATACGATGTGTTTCGACGCAATCGCAAAAAAGGGGGGGTAGCAACGGGCAGTTACTTTGAAAAGTACCCCGTGTATGGGGCTGCTACAACCCCTTAAAGGGCATAGGCATCTCGTCTAACTCAAATGTTATTATCCAGGCTACCGATACCGCAGTCATTATTGAAAGCATCGGGGCAACGCGAAGGGTGTTTGATGCTAAGTAAGCGTGGTAGTTGCACTGCTACAATTCAACAGATCAATCAACAGAAGAGAGCGGCTGGGGGTGAACTCAGCTCCGGGCTAGGCTACGCTACGCTAGGTTACGTAAGGCTACGCTAGGCTACCGCCCGTGGAAACAGGCGCCGGGTAATTTATTTTGAAAAGCCACGCTTTGAAAACGGATCTCCCGAGATCCCACCATGAAAAATAGACCCATCACTTGATTCAGTTGGATTCAGTTGGACACTTAGTTGGATTTCTTCCCTCTTCACGTCATCCTCCTTTTCCTCTTTCTTACTTTTTTTTTTTTTCCTCAAACTTTTTGGAGTTTGTTCGTTTCCATGGCTGTGCGTGTAACAAACTGTTTTTCCACTTAGGGTTCGAAAAGCGCTGAGGCAAAACACAGAAGAAGAAAAAAGGAAAGTGAGAGAGACGAGAGAAAGGACAGAGAGAGAGAGAGAGAGAGAGAGAGAGAGAGAGAGAGAGAGAGAGGAGAGAGAGAGAGAGAGAGAGAGAGAGAGAGAGAGAGAGAGAGAGAGAGAGAGAACTATGACAGAGAGAGAGAGCGAGAGAGAGCGAGAGAGAGCGAGAGAGAGAGAGAGAGAGAGAGAGAGAGAGAGAGAGCGAGAGAGAGAGAGAGAGAGAGGAGAGATGAGAGAGAGGAGAGAGAGAGAGAGAGAGAGAGAGAGAGAGAGAGAGAGAGAGAGAGATAGAAACCAAGAGAGAGCAAGAGAGAGAGCAAGAGAGAGAGAAAGAGAGAGAGAGAGAAAGAGAGAGAGAGAGATTAACCAGACGAGAGGCCAAACCCGTTTGCATGCTGCCTCTCCCTGGAGTGACTACAGCTACGTGGAGAACGATGCCTGTGATAACACTTTGCATTACCCAGGAACGACCATCATTACAAGACATTACACATAATCACAGAGCCGCTGTGGTGTTGTAAGCTCTCCTACTTTTCTGTTACTTTTTTTCCCGTGTTACCCTTCACGGAAGAATGGGTTGAGGCGAGCGCAAGATAATTATTATTTTGCTTCCAGCATGGTTCCTGCCAGCTCGACAGTACCTTGTCCTATGGACGGGGCTTGCAGCATCTGCTTGTAGTAGGAGTAGTACAGTCCACACTCGGTCCGGAAGGAGATCTCACGCTCGACTTCCTGAGAGGAGAGAAACAGAAGAAAAGAAAAAAATGAAAACACTTGGTGGTGGTGGAGAAGGGGGCCGAAGCCAGGAAATAAATAACAGGAAATTCACTTTGGATGAAACAAGCGGGAGCCTATTCATATGGAAAGCAGATACCTTGGCCAGACTGCAACAGAAATATGCATGGTGTTCACAATGAAGGTAGCAGCACGAAATCCTGAACAGTTGTCCAACAGTGTGTGTGTGTGTGTGTGTGTGTCTGCGTGGCCTTGTGCATAATCTTGCCACATGACCCGCATGATGCGGTGGGATAATAATCACGCAATCAATCCTTTTGTAAATAATGTAATCTCCATTTTCCTTCAAAAGTTATAGGGTACTTATTTTTTGAATATCTTAAATATGGTGGTCCACTTCATGATTCAATTTGTCCACATCCTACAGCAAAAACAGAGAAGATATCGGATGTCTCCTCTCACAGTCCACTGCGTCCAATATCTTCTGCATTGCAGTTCAGCCGTTAGCCTTAATGTGTGCCACTGTATTCCTGCAGCCCCTTGAAAGACATTTCTCGAATTGCCCAATGCGCATAATTCGCGTCCATAGCGCAGGAGAAGAAGAAGAAGAAGAAGAAGAACGAAGAAGAAGAAGAAGGGTGCAAGTCAAACTCGACACCTGAGCCTCCTACCATCAACTTGGAGAACCACAGCAGGTTCTCATGGATGGAGTCAACGCACCACGCCTGAGCCAGCGCCAAAACCACGGCAACCGCCAGCCCCGCTGCCATGGAAACAGAGCGCGGTCGGCACGGCCACCTGGACGGAGCGGCTGAGCCGGAGCCCGGCCCGTCTCCGGAGCCCCCCGGTGGAGGGAACGGGTGTGTGCGTCTTTGCCGCGAAGCGCTCAACCCCGTCGCGGTCGTCGCCGTCTTCGTCATCGCCGTCTCCTCTGCTACCGCTGCCCAGGTCGCATTAGCGGGTAGCTCGCCACGCGGGGAGCCCTGGCGTGTGTATGGCTGGTGCGGCTTGACTCTCTTACGGGGCCCCATGGGGCCGGAGACGGGCCGTCCCAGGAGCACCATCCCGGGAAATGTGTGGCGGCGCGTTGATCCAAACTCATTCCCCCCCCCCCGCCGCCACTCGACCGCGGAGCGTTATTGGTCGTTCCGGTGGTTTCTCTTTTTTTTTTATCGTACTTTTTTTTATCGTACTTTGTGCTCCTGAAGTGGATTCCAAAGTGAATCAGCGAGCCGTTCTCAATGACTCCTGTGCTCCGTGCCAAACACAGAAAGTGCTGCTCGTTCTC
>CM051000.1:37565779-37598279 GCA_027704905.1 Muraenolepis orangiensis | reverse complement strand
TATAATAAATAAAATAATATAATTGCATACCCCTGCTCACTACCTGTTTATGTATACCTAAGATTCTGCACATATTTTATACCGTTTTTATACCTAGTAGACTTTGTTTACATCTTATTAAACCACTGTACATTATACATGTACTTTACTGCAACATTTGCACTTTGGTTAGATGCCAAATTATTTTCGCTGTACTGTACTTTGTACATTGCTGTGCAATGACAATCAATTTGAATCTAATCTAATCTAATATATCATAAGATCTTTATTATATATCATCAACAGCTATATGCAGTATATCATACCGGCTATATTGTCTACATCATAACAGCTACCGTTACTATAGCATAACAATCAGCATATCATCCCAACCTATCATCATTGACGCAGTGAAAGGAAGAAAAATATTTAGCCGGCTGTACATTACATTACACTACAGTCATTTAGCAGACGCTTTTATCCAAAGCGACTTAACAATAGTGTCAGCAACTCGTCACCAGAAGTCAAAAGTGCATTTCATTTCTAACAAGTCTCCAAGAACTGAACCAGTGCTCAGCACGGGTGCTCAAGTAGAAGTACAATAAGTTCAGGTAAAAGTACAGTAAGGGAAAGTACAATAAGTTGGCAAACAATATATAACAATATCTAGAACAATATCTACCTATCTATAATATCTAATCTACTTAGATAATCGACTTAGCGGTACGAGGAAGGATCCGGGTAGTGTGTCCGGAAGAGATGGGCTGTACATGCACATATAGTCACATATGTCCCTATACTGTATACAGGCAAACGCAGGACAATAGTAGGCCTAAATACGGTTCTCTCTAATAACATTACATAACAATACAGTAATTTAGCTAGATTTAGTTAAATGCTTTAATCCAAAGCGACTTACAATAGTGCGTTCAACAAAGGAAGGTAAGAGAACTACTCGTCACCAGAAGTCAAAAGTGCATTTCATTCCTAACAAGTCTCCAAGAACTGTCCCGGTGCTCAGGTAGAAGTACAAAAAGGTAAAAGTACAATAAGTTGGCCAACAATAGAACAATATCTAAAAAACAATCTACTTAGACAATCGACTTAGAAAGACGCTAGTAAAAAAAACAAACATCTGATGTCCTTCATGTTATCCCCAACCTTACATTACGTTACACAACCTTACAGTAATGGTGTACTGTAAAGATAAAAGTATTTTATCAAACAGTGTTGCATTTTAACCTCGTCTTTTGAGCAGAAATCGTTTAGCTTTCAGTATTTTGCCATGGCCCAACGTCAACATCTAAGATTCAGGCAGAGAACAATTCAGAGAAATGTACCAGCTGACTGTATCCCTGGAAACCAATACAAGGGGAATGCTTTACAAAGACTTTGTGTATTTAATAAGCAGTGTTAAAATCAGTTGATGTTTACATTCAAAGTTGCCTTCAGAAACGCTGTCAAAACACGACAACACCCAGAGCTAGCTGGAGAAACGCAGACAACATAATGAAGGTGGGAAGTTGCTTGGGGAAAACAAACAATTACATATCTAAAATTACACAGGATGCTCATTTGCATGACTGGAATAAGAGAGGTTTTTTGACAGTGCGTCTTCGGGTCAAGGCATGAACTTCTGCTCACTTCTGCCGGATCACAGCTGCCCACTCTCATGCGACTGTGTGCTACATTCACATCTCCAGCATGTTCTACAACCCATGCTGTCCTGCTACCGGTACATTTATATTGATGTTGCTACTTGTTAAACAGATGTTTTACTTTTAAGAGATGCTCATCTTAATTGTTGATGCAGATTTGTATTGCATTGTCTACTGTAAATGACCCAGATCCTTCCTCCTGGCGCATCCTCTTATCACTTTTGACTAGCGTACTAGCATCTCACTAAGTAGATTGTCTAAGTAGATTGTTAGATAGATATTGTTCTTTATTGTTTGCCAACTTATTGTACTTTTACCTTATTGTACTTTTACTTGAACGTATTGTACTTTTACCTGAGCACTCAGTTCTTGGAGACTTGTTTGAAATTAAAATGCACTTTTCAATTCTGGTGATGAGTTCTTACCTAACTTTGTTGAAACACACTATTGTAAGTTGCTTTGAATAAAAAGCATCTGCTAAATGACTGTAATGTAATGTAAATCCATATTCACATTTGTCGGTTTTTGTATGCATGCGCTTGACTAACCTTTACAAATAAAGCAACCAAACCATCTAATCGAATGTATCTACAGCAGCAATATAATATATAACACACTAGCAAAGATACACTGACCAATCATTCCCTGTCCAGTGCATCATTATATCAATTAACACTAGGAACGTGGCTTTAAGTCACGGCCAGTTACGGTCTTACACTGTAATCATAACTCCCTACCTATAGTTTACATATTTATTGTTTAAATACCTGTATGATAGCCATGTACATTTGTACTGTACTTACCGTATATCAATTAACTGTTGATATAACTGCATACCCCTGCTCACGACCTGATGTATATACATTCATCCATCCATCGTCTACCGCTTATCCGTGGTCGGGTCGCGGAGGTAGCAGCTTATATTTACCTTGTTGATATACCTGCATACCCCTGCTCACTACTAACTAATGTTCATTCTTGTATACTTACCTGTGTTTGTATATATATATACCTATAATTCTGCACATATCTCATACCTACTCTATAAGTTATTTGATACCTGTTTTTGTTAGTAGTTCTTTAGTAGACTGTTTTTACATCTTATCTAACCTCTGTGTAACCTCATTATATATTACCATGCACTTTACTGCAACATCTGCACTCGGGTTAGATGCAAAATTATTTTCGCTGTACTGTACTTGTGCTGTGCAATGACAACAATGACATTTGAATCAAATCCAATCTAATCTTAGGGTGAGTGGGTGAGTGAGCCACTCACCCAGTCTGCTCCCTGTGTGATGCTCTGGACAACAGTTGTTCTTCGGCGGCTTCTGGAAGTCCGTTCCCAGCGGGGGGTCCTTGGCCCGGCTGCTCTTCCTCTGACGCAGGGCCGTCATGGGTTCACTCACTGGGACAAACACAGGTTTGGGTCAAAATGACCGGACAGTCTAAAGCGCTTAACGTGAAAAGGCTTAACGTAAATTAAAGTTCCAAAACAGTCAATCAATAATCACCAAATGTCTCTGGCATATGTATTGTCATTAAGACTTTCCACCTGTCCAAATATCAAAACCTACATCCTACTATTACAGATGTTATGTTACATTAATATTTTTCCTCTCCATCCATTAAAAGGCTTAACGTAACTAAGAGTTACAAAACCGCGGTCAATAATCATCAAATTTCTCTGGCATATGTCTTGTCATTAGCACTCACCTGTAAAATATCTCAACTTAAATCCTACCATTATGGATGTGTTTTCCTCTCTATTAAGCCAGTAAGGAAAAGTCTTAACGCAGCTTCATGAGAGGAAAACGCTTAATGTAACATAACTGCCGTAATAGTATTATAGGATAGGAGGATTTAAGTTTAGATAGTTTGACAGGTGGAAATGTGCTAATGACAAGACATGTCCAAGGGAAGTTTGGTGATTATTGATGGTGGTTTTGTAACTCTTAAGTGACGTTAAGCCTTTTCACGTTAAGCGTTTTAGACTGTCACTTAACACAGCAACACAAATGGACACTTCCATGATGGTGTTATGGTGGTGTTATGGTGGTGTTATGGTGGTATTATGGTGGTGTTATGGTGGTATTATGGTGGTGTTATGGTGGTGTTATGTTGTTTCTCACAAACCGCATGCAATGCAAGGACAGTGGTTGGTGGTGGTTGGATGTTTGGGGGGACTCGCATTCACTTTCGGGGGTTTGGGGGTCAGTACATTTTAACATCTGTAGTAGAGGGAAATCACCATCCATCCATCCATCAGGGAGCCCACCCGCTGTCCTCTCCTGTACTAGGACACCAGGCAGGCAGGCACCAAGTGGATGAAGATCAGGGCAATGATGACAATGATGACAATGATGATGACAATGATGATGATGATGATGATGATGATGATGATGATGATGATGATGGAACAAACAGACGTGGGGAAGCACACACAGCATTGATCGAGTCTGCAGTGCACTGCGATCACAACACACACACACACACACACACTTAGTGTCTGCATGGGTTTCATTCGCTTATTATCGTCCATGTCATTCATTCTGTATAAGACTATATATATATAGGGGCCTGCACCGCATCGGATTCTCCATGTTACGTCTGACGACGTACGACATCTCAGATAGCATCACTGCGCACTCGCTTTTCGTTCGTTTCAAACGCCATTCGTATTGGTATTTATTAACACTAACACACGGCTCTGTAGACACACTCTCTAACTTACATGTTAGCCTCACGCCTCCTCCTCTCTACAGCGTGTTTTGAGGTGGGACGAGCGATCCAATGGTCTTCCTCTCTCTCTCTCTCGCTCTCTCTCTCTCTCTCTCTCTCTCTCTCTCTCTCTTTATCTCTCTCTCTCTCTCTCTCTCTCTCTTCCCCTCTCCTCTTTCTTTCTTCTTCTACTCGGAGCTACTCCGCGCATGCGCAGTGGAGTACTAGTGAGGCGTCTGAGTCGTTGGTCGAACACTCACTCGCAGGCAGAAGAGCCCAACTCTCTGCTGCTGTTGTTGTTGTGCAGAAATGTCGGAAGTAGGTTTTCTATTTGCTCAATTTCGTTGGTGAGTTGTTAATAAAAAACCTCCAGGAAACGCATGCAGTAGCTGTCCGTGTTGCTGTCCAATGCATTCTAATCAAGGCTGGATCAACTTCTGAAAGGATCAACCCCTTGGCGTTTCACTTGGGATGCGGATCTCTCGCTTAAAGCACGTCGCAATGTATCTAGCAAACAAAAAAAATAGAAACAAGAAGAGTCATAGGGGGGGTCATACGACACGATACGATCCGCGACCAGTGCACACCTCCTAAGTCACCTAGTACTGTAAGGTTGTTTCAACACCAGGGGAACCAGAGGTTCATAAAGGGCATCACCACAGAAACGGACCGTGGGTGTCTGGGGGGGGGGGGGGGGGGGGGGCGGGGGGTAGACGTTTGGATTGTAGCTTCAGCTCGGATTAAATAATAATAATAATAATAATAATGATACATTATACAGTGTTTTTCAAGATACTCAAAGACACGTTACATTACAACAACAAAAAAACATACACTGAAAACAGAAAAAGGGTTGGATTTGGGGTGGGGAACTTGCTGGCGCCCCGGCATCCGGCATCTGCCATCAGACCCCTGGAGCTCGTTTAGAAAGCTGCAGCTCGTCTGCAGTTCAACCGACCCAAGTTCTACCACACATCTACCCTTAGCTGCTCGTATGCAGTTCAAGACCCTGGTGCTAGCCTACAGGGCAGTGTAAGGAACACAGCTCCTTCCTATCTCCAGCAATGGTCAAGCCCTACATCCCTGCCCGTCCACTTCGCTCTGCTACTTCGGGCCGTCTGCTTGCCCCCTCGCTTCGGGGCCCTTGTGGCCGATCTACGAGGTCACGGCTCTTCTCTGTCCTGTGGCCCCAAATTGGTGGAATGAACTTCCCACGGATGTCAGGACTGCAGAGTCACTGAGTCCATCTTCTGCAGGCTGAAAACTCACCTCTTCAGGAAACACTACCCGGATCCTTCCTCCTAGCGCATCCTCTTATCATTTTTTTACTAGCGTACTAGCGTCTTTCTAAGTAGACTGTTTGCGTGTTAGTTAGATATTGTTTTATTGTTTGCAAACTTAGTGTTATTCTACCTGAGCACTGGCTCAGTTCTTGGAGACTTGTAAGGAATGAAATACACTTTTGACCTCTGGTGACGAGTTGTTCTCTTACCTTCCTTTGTTGAAACACACAACCTAAGTGTCTGGACTTCTGAAGTATTTGAATACCTTACTAATAGATTATATGAATGGTAAATGTCTGGTTACCATTCAACATAACTTAAATGTTGTTCCATGAAGGGCTTTTAAATGTGCAGTGACTATTATCCCACACTCAAATTGCTTGAACATTATGTTCACAGCAGTTAGAAAATAGGTCTACTTTAAAGAGAATGGCCTTCACACACACACACACACACACACACACACACACACACACACACACACACACCACACACACACACACACACACACGGTATTACACCGTGTTTTTACATGGTATTACACAAACATCCAGGGTGAAATATCGATATAATAAACCAATTTTGAAGTTATCCTTGTTAGTGCATCTTTAGTCCGTGTTGTGTCATTATCTATTGAACTCTTAAGAACTCCGCAGTTTGAATGTTGAAGACTGAAAACATTTTTTTCTTTTCGGTTTTTTGATTCGGTAACAATGCTAAAGCAAAACACAGATTGTGAAGATTCTATTGCATTTTCCATGAGAGGCAGTTATCCGGGAATACAAAAAGCTGTTAGTGAAATTACAACTGTGCGCATACAAATTAAAGTTAAACTCTGTGAGCCGACAGCACCACGCTATCTCCTTCAGACGTACGCTCCCTTACCACTTAACACACACACTCTCTCTCTCTCTCTCTCTCTCTCTCTCTCTCTCTCTCTCTCTCTCTCTCTCTCTCTCTCTCTCTCTCTCTCTCTCTCTCTCTCTCTCTCTCTCTCTCTCTCAAGCTCGCACAATCACGAGCGCATTCTCTTTGATCTGGCAAATGAGGCCCAAGTACGGGCATTTTGCGATATGTTCAGAATGACCTCTCCATTTGTGTTAGTTCTGGTTAAACATGGAGATTTTTAAATAAAAAAAAAGGATAATTTCAAGATTGAATAAATAAAGAATGTCGTTAATTAACTCAAATAAGTGGGCTTGTATCGGGCTGAGCTAAAGCTGCATGCACAAGAGGCGACATGAAAGGCATGAGGATCATCAAAGAGACTGAAGCGAATACATTGGCAGGACTCTTGTTTAAAAGACGGATTACCAGTGAAGGAAAGTGTGAATGTTTAATACTGATCATCCCTGTTGAGTCTCTTGGCTTTCCATGGAGGCCCCACTTCCAGCACACACTGACACACATACTAACAAATAAACATACACACCCACCCATGCATACACCCAAATAAACCCATATGCACACAACACAACAGACACATGCACACACAAACCGTAACATATAAAGACAAACACACCATGCTGCATGGTACACACACACTCACAACCACATAAACATCCACGCACCGGTTTGAATATAAATGCAAACTTAACTAAAACACATGCATACCCACATACACACAAATACTAACACACACACACACACACATGAATGCACTCAGATGCTTGAAGTGCGGTTAGGAATGCGGCCACTATCATAACATTGTCACCAATATTACATTACACCGTCATTCTTCTTCACTGGACCTACTGGACTCTTTACTGTTACTGCACTATATATTCATGATGCTGCTGCACTACCGTCACTTTTAAAATGCTTTAATGCACCATTCACCATGTTTATACTGTATCATCCATCAGACACTTTATTGTTTTTATTGTGTATATTATTGTTATAGTATAGTGTTTATATACTGTATATTAGGTAGTATATAGTCTTGTATCTAGTCACTTATATAGTCTTGTTAATAGTATAGTATTGCTTTTGAAATTCAGAATGCGAGAGAGAATGGGGAGTAAGCATTCCATTGTACTTGTTACACATGGCAAATACAAACATCTTGAACTTTGAAGAAATGCACCACAGAGATCCATCTCACACAATCAGAATGCCTCTATTGTCATTGTACAAGTACAACACAATTGTGTAGCAATCCTCACGATCACTCTTTGCAAACAGCAATTGAACAGACACTCCGATCTTCAATATCTACTCCACGTTGTTCCCTGGATCTGTTGGGCTGTGGGCACCATTACAGATGAGCTCTACCTCTGCCCGGGGGGGGGGGGGGGGGGGGGTCCAGTCTCTCAAAATGTGTTTTCATTCAGCTTCGGCTGGACCACACAAAGTAAGGCTTATATATAAGAGTTAATCGTCAACAACATATTCCCCTGAAATCAATGATTGGATTCAATGCTATCTCTTATCTTCTTTCTCCGTATAGCATTGGCTCACCACATGCCAGCCACTCTTCGCCTCATTGCATCACTGCTCTCCCTCCCACGTTTCTCCTCGCCTCCTGCTTTCACGTGTCCCCGTTAAACGGTTTAAAAGGTAGAAGAGTTTATCTTGTAAACGGGCGAAAAAGGCAGATTCCACTTTTTCTTTAGAGCAGCAGTCAGATGAGGGCAGGACTTCTATGGTGTAATACTAAGGGAGCTGCATACAGTTTGGTACAACCGCCGCCCCCCAACCCTCTTTATAATAATGTGTGGATGTGCATGTGCTGTATCTGAAAGTTGTGATATTTTTTAGTATTTAATATCATTTTTATTTGGTTGTTGAGGGAGAGTTGCGCCACGGATAACCATAGAACCTCGGTGACAGTCGGTGCTTTGAATCAGAGTTACAAAAGACCACATTCATTATACAATTTCCTCTTTGCTTTGGATACAGCCAACAAATCGGACAAACTTAAATCTATTTACCTTTCAGAAACGCTGAATAAAAGCTTTAATGCTTTAACCTCAGTGAACCTTTGCGTTCAATGGATCCCCAGAAATGATACTCCATGCGAATGAAAGAGGAATTCAGCATGTCGAGGGAGGGAGGTTAGGTTGGGTTGGTTGCACTTTGCCCGGCATGGAATATATGGGCTGCAGTATTTCCCAATTGATTGCACACATCATGAAAGCACAAACACAACATGCACAACTAAAGCTATATATATATTATTGTTTTCTCCATATCCTTCAGTCTTACACCTTATACTACGAATATAGACCAAGACGGAGCGATGGATATAGCCTTGAGATAACTTCTTATTGCTATTCAGCTCCAGACCGCCCAGAGACTCAAGCTCAAACCAAACAGCTTCTCAACATTAGGAAATACACTCACAATGTCTTTTCTGCCCTCGGGTGGTACAGTCTGTACCACTCCCAAAACAACAACACACCAACACACTCCGACTGTTCAGGAAAATGGGAATCTACATTTCTGTAATAGTATTGTAGTTTTTTGGTCATTTATACCATGTCATTTTATTTTATACTATTTGCCATCATTTGTCCTTTTTTGTAATCTGTATATTCCTGTTATTTAGAGCTGGCACTATAACATTTCACTGTACCGTTATACATGTGATTGATAAGCCAAATCTGAATGTGTGTGTGATGGTCTCGGCTATAGTGTGGACCACAGGACTGTGTCTTTTCTTCTGGACCGGACTTGTAGGAATGCAGACCGGACTGTGAGGTTGGTTTGCAGAGAGGTTAGTAGTAGGGATGGAGAGAACACATTGCACTGATGCAATACAAGGCTGAAACTCTTCAACCCCTCCCCTCTACTCTCTGCTCTGCTCACCAACACATAAGAGTGTGAATCTCACACCACTCACACAGATAGACCTGCAATTTGGAACAAAAGTATCAACTCATAATGTGGTGTGTGTGTGTGTGTGTGTGTCTGTCCCGTCAGGCTCTGCACACCACAATGGGAGTGAGGATGAGAATGACACTGCGAAGAAGCGTTTAACGTTAATTGAGGTTATCGTGTTTCTATTGGCACTTCTGTGGCAGGACTCTCAGAACAATACGACAAGCTTCGGCATCGGGTTATTCATGATGCAGGTGTTTTTGGGTTTTCATGAAACTTTCTCATGACATTTCTTAAACGACAAACACAACCACCATTTTTTTTTCTTCCTGTTTCCCAGTCTTTATTACCAAAATACAATGGCAAACGTATGACATAATACTGCCTATGATGTTTCCAAATGAAAATAAATAAAAACGAAAGCAAGCGTCACGTCAAGGTGCCGGCACAGCTCCCGCATTCCATCCAAACTTTTTTTTGTCAACGGAGAAGCACAGAGGTCATGGGTTTATGTCGACATGTTCTCTAGCACCTTTGGTTTTAACACACCCAGTTGTGCGTACAGTGTGTGTGTGCGTGCATGTGTGTGTGTGTGCACTTTCTTCCTTAAAAATGTCAGTTCCTGTGTGTGTGTGCTTTCTTCCTTAAAATGTCAGTTCCTTTAAATACAAGTAAATATGAAAATAAGGAAAAAGAAAAAAAAAAAACACCTGATGCGCCACATTCCTATAGAAATTTGCTGTAGTGTTTTTAAACAATCGTTATACAAAAAGATGCTGTATTTCTTCTTTGAAGAAAACAATTATGGTAATTATTCTACAGTATTAAACTACAATATATATACACAAGCGTTGCAAAAATACAGTACCAATTCAATAATTACTGGGGTCATTGAGACCACAGCCTTTCACCTTGTGTCTGCCTGAGAGAAATTAGAATCAGGGCTTTAAATAATCATAATCATAATAATAATAGTTCTAATATAACTATAAAATGACACTAAAGCAGACTACATATGTCTTTGTTACATGTAGGAACCAAAAGGCAACTAGAAAGAAGAAAGAAAATGAAGAAAATGTCCCTGGACATTCGGTGGCTTCTATTTGTTATTAATTAATCAATTTGAATTCACATTTGGCACTTAAATTGGCTGTTCCACTGCATGGGGACCGCCCGATGGACTGCAATATGACACACTTAAAAGGTTGTGGCAGGGCTATTAAACACATTTGTGGGGGTGAAGGGCGCTTTCAACATTTTGATCATTTCAATACGAAAAAAAAGAGGATTCAGAATTATCCATAAAAAAAATAAAAAAAATCAATATTCACACTCATTAAATAGGCCCCATGAACCGCCTGAACTGGGGGGAAAAAAAAAAATAGTAATCGAGAAAGAAATTATAATTCAACCTAAAAACATGTGGCAAGGGTGAAGGAGGTTAAATCGAATTAACAGCAGCCAAAAATTCAACGTTTCCTTTAGGGAGTCGCTATGAGAGGTTAGCGGAGGAATGGATGGCAGGACAGGGTTTTCAGGGTGGGGGTTCGGTGGGCAGGACCGTGACCACGCCCGACAAAATATACAAATCTAGACTCAAACTGAAGGTGTGTATGTTTGTGCTTTTGTTTTTCCTACTTCTTACGGAGAATATTCACACCCCGTCCGTTTCTTTCTTTCAGAGACCATAAAAAAAACAAAACCAGTGCCGGGAATTCTCAAGACGGCGATAAAGCAATCTAATGGGCTTTGTGGCTCGTTCCGAGACGGCCGTGATAAGACTTAGCCGGGACATTATGAGACGCCAACAAATAAAGGGAAGAACGGGGATTATGGAAGTGTTCATTTTACCTCGACTCAGTCGTTCCCCTCCATTGGGGTGTGGCCCGTTAAACCACAATAATAATACATTAAATGTATGTATGTATGTATGTATGTATGTATGTATGTAATACGGTTAAATGTCGAGCACAGCATGAGGTCTGGAGGATTATTACAGGCCAACACACCCCGACGACGACCACCACCACCACCACCACCCATTTTCCATAAGCCTTCAAATAATTCCTAGAGAACGGCGGTTGGGGTTTCCAGATGCCTTGAAGCAGACTGCTCAAAACAACTGGTTTGGACCAAGCGCAAACAACGTTGCAAACAACGTTAAGGAAAAAGCACTCGTCGTTTGAGTTCACCCGACAGAATGTGTTTTCTTCTTCTTCTTCTTCTCTGTTTTGTTCCTCGGACTATAACCCTGGGGTACAAGAGTTTGTTATCATCTCTGAAATCACTACCCTTGCGACTCGGGTTGAATTTAAGTGCAGAACTTGGCTGGATCCATCAGAGCGACAGTGTAGGGGGGAGGGGAGGGGGGGGGATGAACAGTGTGGCCAAATAACCCACCTGATGGTGGAGAACATGAATAGACTACTTTAAAGTTCATCTCCACGTGAGGGAATAACAAAAACAAACAAAAAAAAAACAACTGTTTTTTCTCTTTGCGACCCTTGGGCTGAACACGGCTGAAAACCAACACCATGTTTTTGTTTTTCCACCGTGTCGTCTCGTCTGCACACGATGGGACATCGCGTCGGCCAACTGCAACGTCCCTCTCGTTATACCATAACGAGACAATGAGACGCGCCGCTGCACGGTGCCAGGGCCGTTTCCATGGCGACCGTGGACTGATGGCAGATGTTGGGTGTCACACTTAATTGTACAGCACATTAAAATAGGACCACCGTCGAGGTTAAAGAATTAAAAACACGACGGTTCTCTTTTGCACCCTGATTGATTCATTACTGAACTACCCCCCCCCCCCCATATCCCTTTTGGAATATTTTCCTTGTTCAAAACACAGCAAGAGGTTTTGGCGAGTCAGCAGTGGCACGGCGCTTCTATTCCTTCCGAGGGCCCTTACACCCAGAACAAGCGCATTAACACCTTGACAAGCTAATTATTTCCCTCGAAGGCTGTACTTGATTACCTTGAAGACAGTTGAAACAAGGTCATCCTTGAAAAAGTTTGCTAAAACCTACAAAAATCCAATGGAACTAAAGGGTTCTCTGAACGGCATACCAAGAGACTGAACATGCAAAGTATACAAACATCAAAATAATATTGGAACAAAACAACCAAAAAAACAGATTCCTACCTCCAGGCATGAATGAGCTGGAACAAATTCCTTTCCACTGGGCGATTGAGTGATGGGAGGTAAAAACGGATAAATACATTAAATATTACAAAAGCAATTACTAGAGCTGCCTTGCCTTCAATACGTGAAAGATAATAGGATACAAAGAAAACAAATGCCATTTCATACATAGAAGAGATTGTGTCTCGTTTTCTGTGAGGTACAGGTACCGGCTCAGGCTCAAGTTGCAGTAGTGTTCCACCGCTCTGTCCATGAGCGCTGAGCCGTGTGCGTGAGGGTGCTGAGACATTCGGCCGCTCACGCTTTACCAGGCGGGTGCTTTATGGTGTTTTTGTAACACCAAATCACAGGGTGTACGAGCGAGACTGAAATTCATACTGCGGGAGGAAGTGGGAAGCATTGTATTGTACTGGTTGCAAATGGCAAATAAAACATCTTGAAAATCTTCGATTCGATTCGAGAGACAAACGGAGACAGAGAAGGCCTCACTGTGCTACACCGCCCTCTGCAGGCGGGAGGGCCGCCTGCTGCTCTTTGTTCAGGATGATGCTGATGATGTCGCCCTCGTGTTCCTTCATGTGCTCCATCAGGCGCTCCTTGCTGGTGGACTCAAAGCCGCAGATGCAGCAGCAGAACAGCAGCACGCAGTACTCCATGCCGGGGCCGTGCCCGGAGGCCGCAGGAGGCCCCGGGATCTGCTGGGGGCCCTCGGAGAGGGGGTCGGGCAGGCCGCGGTGAGGCTGCGGTGCGGGGCTGGGGGACACCTCGACGCCGGACAACCGGGACGGTTCGGCGGCGTCGGGTGACGTTGGGCCCATCGCCGAGGGCTCCGTCGTCGATGAGGGGGTGGTGGTGGTTGTGGTGAAGGCTGGCAGCGTATCGATGAGGCCTCTGGGGGCTTGGTCCCGGGGGGATCCCGCTGAGGAGCGCTCCGCCACTGGCTCCAACGTGGCCGACAGCTTTGAGGGGGGGCCGCTTGGTGACACAAAAAGACAGGAAGTTAAAAGGAAACTGAATACAGGACGAGGACAGGTGCAACTTGCACCTTCAAGTCGGAGGGATTATTACCCACGCCATCAAAGACGGACCGGAGGTTGCGTTTTCTTTTTGTGTGTTCGCCTCTCAGCAGGTGGTTAGATTACTTATGGGCCAAGGAACTGATGATTATAATTTGGCGGAGATCCGGATCCGGATCCAGGGGACTTTTTGGTGTGGCGGAGGTTTGCGCTCTACTGAGGGCCCTCTAGGTTTGTTATGCATCTTTAAAAAAGTTGACTTGAGTTCTCACTGTGTTGGTCATGCAATATCTCTAATAGCTACGAAAAGTAACTTAAAGTTACGAATTCCAAAACCAGTAAGGCACAAATGTTTGACTTCAAAAACTAGCAGGGCAAAAATAAAAAACACCTTTGACATCATAAAGGATATGGAAGGCATCCTCAACTGAGGACAACTGTAACTCCAGCTTGCCCTGTGCGTGTCCCAGAGGGGTGGACACTCACCGGCTGCTCTGGGTGATGGCCTCGTTGATGGCCTTGTTGACCTGCTCATAGTTGTAGTTCTGGTCTCCGGCGTGCTTCCACATGTGAGACTTTAGCGATGGTGGGTGGCTGCACACGTAGCCACACAGCGAGCAGCTGGTGAAAAAGAGAGAGATCATTTTAATTTCACTATTTGAACGAGGACATTGTACAAAGAACACCACAAGAAAATGCTACATTTAAAGTGTGCAAAATACAATGGCAGTCAATGAGAGAATACAAACATACAAGCATCCCCCACATCCTAAACTCTGGACCAACCCCCCCCCCCCCCCCCCCTGCCTCAACATGTAAGGCAGTTTGCTGCGCGAGTATCCAATGTTTTGTTAAACAGGGAAAATGTTGTTAAATTCGTGAATTAGTGCCGCCGGAAGAATTGAGTGAGAGCGCGAGAGGATCAGGAGGGTTCAACTTGATGTGATGTGCATGCGGAGGCTCCACTAATCCTTGTACCTCCTTTCCATCAAGGGGGATCGTCCCTGATGCTAAGTCTGAAGTCACAGGCGGGGCGAGAGGCAGAGAACACGCAGGCACACGAGAGAGAGAGAGAGAGAGAGAGAGAGAGAGAGAGAGAGAGAGAGAGAGAGAGAGAGAGAGAGAGAGAGAGAGAGAGAGAGAGAGAGAGAGAGAGAGAGAGAGAGAGAGAGAGAGAGAGAGAGAGAGAGAGAGAGAGAGAGAGAGAGAGAGAGAGAGAGAGAGAGAGAGAGAGAGAGAGAGAGAGAGAGAGAGAGAGAGAGAGAGAGAGAGAGAGAGAGAGAGAGAGAGAGAGAGAGAGAGAGAGAGAGAATCAGGAAGAAAGAGAAGTGAGCAGCGTAGCCGCTGTTGAAGCATACCAAAAAAGGAATCCTCACTCATGCATAGCAGAAAAAGTCATCTTCTTCTCAAAACCAGGAGGGGATCCTGAAGAAGGAGATGTCCAATAGCAAGGTCCCCCTGGAGAATGGCTGGCTTTAATAAAATCTCTCGTTGGTGGGACTGAATTAAGTCCAATCCTCAAATGATTTGAACTTTTGATCCGGCACCGCGATGTATAAATGAGATATAGAAATGGGGGGAGATGATTTAGACCAAATGCTAATCCAATTGAAAAACCTGATAAATAGCCTAATCGTGCACCACATACCAACTGCTTTGAGGAGGGAGAACTTTTGAAAGTATGACAGACAGCGATGTTACTTATTTACCGGGGCGGCATTAGCTCAGGCTGTCGGCGACCCAAAGGTCGCCAGTTCGAGTCCTCCAGACACCTGGGCACTGCCTAGAGAGCCATTGTGTCCAGTCGACAAAACACTGCTTTCTCTCGTCCCAATTGCTTCCCTGTCTTTGGTCCACTAAATATCCCACACCAGGGATCACGGAATGTGGGCATCTCTGACAGGAAACCTTTTCCAAGGATTGTCTGGAGGTCTGCCAACTGCGCAGAGAAGTTTGTTTCTCTATTATTACTTTCAAGAGAGAACAAAACCCAAACATAATTATTCAAATGTAACATATTGTCTCTTTCAATTTAACAAGGAGAGCACATTTAATTAAACTATTTCTTTGGCAGAAAAAAAAAATGAAAACCAAAAAAAAAAAAACTTAATCCGCTTCTGTCTGGCTCTCAAGATAAACAGGGTTATCGTGCATTACCATGTTCCCAAACCAGCATCACCATTTGGTAAGTTTTGGGCCAGGCAGCAGGGAAGAAAGCACTACAATGTTTGTGCTTTTCACAATCTACTCTTTAGTCATCTTAACGTCAAGAAGTTACTCAAATTGAGATCTATATAAATGTAGCAATTTAAACGAGCACTATAAAGTATAAATACAGCTGTTTATACGATTGAGTCAAGTTTGTAACACGACGCAATTCTGAACGCACCTTGCGCCCTAGGCTTACCACAAGCTGCGCTATGCTGTGCATGGGTTGTTTTTTAGCTTGAGTTACTAGTTCATTATCCTTGTCAGGTTAACACACAGAGAAAATGCGAGGCTGGCCGTTGATGTTTATAAAATACCCGCGGTCGAGGTCAGCGTGCAGACATTAAATCACGCGAATAAAACAACCATTAAGCTTCTCTAAAGTACATTTTTGGTGTGTGCGTGTGTTCGGGTCTGTCTTTGTGTTGAAAGGACAAATACCACAATAGGCCGAGTGCGTTTTGTCCAGAGTTGCAAGCAGCTGCTATTGACAACGTTCAAATCAAACACCTTGGTATCTAACTACCTTCGTTTGACCGTGAAATCTCTTTTCACTGTTAAAAAATGGACAAATTGACAAAGGCATGAATAGAAGCGTTAATTCTCTAAGCATCTTTATCAGGGGTGTCAAAAATACTGCCCATCGAATCTAGCCTCGGAAGGCAATTTGATTGAAATTGTATTCATGTAGTCACATTATCCACAGTCACGGAACAATACGTTGTTGTTCCCACACATGACCACCAAGCTGCCCTAGATGGTAAAGGTGTTTGTAAAGGTGCCCTTCCTCTGGCTGGCTGTGCGAGAAAAGCAATATTGTGAGTGCACCTGACCCGGTCTAGTTAGTGGCGTTACCTTACACGATGTCCCTCGTAAATAAAAAGTCGATGCAGGAAAAGGTGCGGTCTGAGAAAAAGAATGTTGTTTTTGTTCAATAAAATAGATGCACAAATGCAGAAAGTGGCTGTTATGAAGGAGACTTTAATATTCAACACCTGCACGAGACAAATTACCAGCCAAATTATGACAGACACACTGGCCAGCTACGCGAAGAAAAGGTCAACGAAAAGGTCAACGACAACAGTCCACATGTTCCCGTGGCCGTGAGAGCAGCGGAGCTGCTGTGAAAGCTAGCCATCCTAATGCCAATGAGATTGCAGGACAGGTTTATACAACTTTTATGTTGAAAGCAGCAGAGCAGGATTGCTAATATTAAATTGGGGAGAAATAATAAGAAAGAGTCTGTGAATTGGCAGATACTCTGAATAGTCCACTAAAGAACAAATATGCATTGCATATGATGAGAGCACAGATGTGACACAGCTTGCAGCATTTCAACGTGGAGTTGACCAAGTCTGGACTTTGACCGCAGAGTTTGTCGGCTTGGCGCTAATGAAGGACACGATGACAGCGGATGATATTTTTGCAAGCCATGATGTTGGATGCCTGGATAGGCTGGGACGGGACTGGACTCATGCTGTAAGTATTGCAACAGATGGTGTGCTGTCAATACTTGGAAGGCAAGCTGAGGTTTTCGCCAAGTTAAAAGAAAAAGATAGACAATAAGGCCAGAGCAAGACTTGAGCTTTTGTTGCATTTAACACCAAGAGGCCTCGTGTAGCAAGTCACTTTAAGGAATACTTTGCCGCTTTTCCACACGCTTTGCACAATTGCAATGTGGGTAGTATATGCAAAACATTCAGTTTTGCTAATTGGTTTGCTAGCACACGACTCACAGCTGTTGTAACCTCAGTGTTATTGGCCCACCCATGAATACATTTGATTCTTTGAGTGAAGACATGTGTTCCTGTTTTAAAAGGCTTTGTAACTATGTTCAGGGCACACTCTACTAGAGGGAGATATGAATGTATATATTGTTCTACAGACTTTGCACACATCTGCCCTAGACGCAATATGTCAAGGAGCTTGCCACGAGAACATATAGTAGCCTACTGATATAGGATTCTACGGACAAAACCTTGCCCTTGAAAATGTGTATAATTCTATTGTTTTAGTACTAATACTAAAGTACTAATGTGCATGAATGCTACAATATTGCAACAACTCTTATTTTCGGTTGGTTGGTGCATACTGAAATATCACATAATTGTTGTGTTACTTATTTCTTAGTTGAAGATGCATCAGTATTGTATATGAAAGGGTCATATTGTTCAAAACAAAAAGGACAATACAATAATGAACCAAGGCTTAACAATCCCTCTAAAGGAACAGCTCTTCACCAGTTCATCTGCATCTCAATGCCAAAGTATCCTTAGAAAAACCTGAAGAAAATAACCTGGATCCGGATTCGGATCTTGATCTGCGCCAAAATCGACTCAACTGTTGTTTGGCCCATAAGTAACCTAACCACCAAGTTTTGTCAAAATCCTTAAAGAACTTTTTGAGTTATCTTGCTAACAGACAAACGGGTGAAAACATAACCTCTGTCCATCTTTAACAACAACCCATGAGGTCAGCTGTAGTGTGCCTGGTTCCCCCACCGCCCCACCCTGCTGACCTGTGCCTCGTTCCCCCACCACGCCACCCTGCTGACCTGTGCCTGGTTCCCCCACCGCCCCACCCTGCTGATCTGTGCCTCGTTCCCCCACCACGCCACCCTGCTGACCTGTGCCTGGTTCCCCCACCACGCCACCCTGCTGACCTGTGCCTGGTTCCCCCACCACGCCACCCTGCTGACCTGTGCCTGGTTCCCCCACCACGCCACCCTGCTGACCTGTGCCTGGTTCCCCCACCACGCCACCCTGCTGACCTGTGCCTGGTTCCCCCACCACGCCACCCTGCTGACCTGTACTGCTCCAGGAGCTGCACGGCCTGGTGCTCCATGGGGTGTCGTCGCATGTGGCTCTTGAGACTGTTCATGTTGGTGGTGGCAAAGTCGCAGCTACAGCACCTGGTTGGCCCATAGAGGAGGAGGAGGAAAGGTAGGAAGAGGGGAATTAAAAGTGTCACAATATATCCAAGTTACAGTGGTTATTCATTTTTAATTTTTTTTGTAGTATAGTTTTGTTCCTTTTTATTTTTCCTGCCTGACAAAAAAAAAAAAAAAAAGGTATTTTTGTTGCGTTACTTCTCGGTTTATTTGCTAGCCTCTCGTGAAGAGACCACCATTTATTTGCTATTTTATTTTATTTCCATTTTTTATTCCCTCTTTGAAACTAGGATGAAAAACAAAAAACCTCAATAAACAGAATCACAAAAAAGATTGCGACCGCTGATGACATTTACCAGCACACATCGTCTAGGGGCCAGTAGCTTCCCTTTGAGCCCAAGGTTGCGGTCGCTACTTATCCTCTAGACCAGGGGTTCCCAACCTTTTTTGTGCCACAGACCGGCAGATACATGAAAAAAATCTCGCGGACCGGTTGTCATGCGCTCCGTAAAAAAAACAAAAAACTGCTCGTTCGGGGTGCGAGCCAGCTCCCGTCGTTCACTTAAAAGAGCAGACTCTTGAGCCGGCTCGTTCGCGACCGACATCACTAGCGAGTAGTCTCTTTAGTAGCGCGTGCAACTGAAAGTCTCATTATGCCGCCGATATATATATTTAATCTATATATAGATTATACCACCCATATATACCGCTATATAATCTATATATATAGATTATACTATATATATATAATCTCTATATATAGATTATACCGCCCATATATACCGCTATATAATCTATATTATTATACCGATTATACCGCCCGCTGTTCACCTATACTCAAATTATTGGAGTCAAATATGATGATAAACACAGCTGTTTCGCGGCCCGGCAGTAACACCTCCACGGCCCGGTACCGGTCTGCGGCCTGGCGGTTGGGAACCCCTGCTCTAGATGCCTCCTAGTTCTGCTAACCTGGTGGTGAATCTCTGAATCACAATGCACTCCAGCGTCTCCACAAACCTGAATGAATGAATGAATGACGCATGGTCTCAAGAGCACCATGAAGCATGTGAATAGATTCTGTGCGTTCCGCTGACCCGTGGAAGTGACTCAAGTACCCGGCTCTTTAAGGTGGTTCTGAGGAACGCGTTGTACCGCCAAGAACGGAATAATCTAAATTTGCTCGAAACTTCGTTGATATATTTTTTTAACCTCTGGTCTTTTAAACACTTGCTAAACGACAGCGTGCTCCGAGTCATCTATTAGGTCTCCCGCGAGGGTTTGTAAAAGTATGTGAAGTGAAATGAAGGAGGAGACTCTCGGGAACCTTTTATTCGTGTTCGTCAAGAGATCCACAATGAGAACCACCGGGGACCCGGCAAAAATACCCGATGAAGCATATTTCAAGTTAAAGAGCAAAGTAAATCGCAAAGAAACCAGGTGTGTGTGTGTGTGTGCGTATCGACTTGGAGAAACTACAGTTGGGTAGAAGAAAAGAAAAAACATAATTTACACTAGTTTGCTTTGACATTTCCAAAAAGTCAAAATACACCCACCACACCACTCTTCAAAATTAAGACAACAAACCTATTACCTACTACAGGAAAGACCAAAGCAATCCACCAACTGTGACAGATTTTGTTCAGAGTTGATATAAGGACTATGCCTCGTCTTCGTGCTACAGTGTTTTCAAAGGCCCAACACAGATGTGACAGTCAATGACATGTTAACAGTAAATAAACAAGTTCCTGTTGCATGGAGGTATTCAAGACCGAATAACCATCCATGGTTCATACTGGACACACACACACACACACACACACACACCCCCCCCCAATGGCCATTGGATTGGGATGGGATTAAAGCCAGAAACCTGTCACTCGATGTTTTCGCGAAGGCAGGCGGTGGGGGGGGGGGGGCTTTAGGGAGGTAATATCTTTCAAATATAAATAAAAATAGCTTTTCTGAAAGTGTGGTTTGTGTGTGCTTAGCAACGTTGCTGTAAAACCAGTATTAAATGTGCCACGTGCAATTTAACATGTTTGACTTTGCCAGAGAAGGTGTCCATGAATAATGATCCATGATCAATACCCAGTTTTATAGTCTATAACAAATTACGATGAGGCAATTCAAATGATCAAAAAAGGTTAGCAACACCAGAGGTTTGGAACGAGAGAAAGGAAAACTAGTGACTAGTTATCCGATACCCTTCTTTACATTTCCATATACTTCAATGTAATGACCTTCAGACTTAGTTGGACTGATGGTTTTAGCGCAATTTTAATTCATATGTACATTCAATAAATAAATATATATACTGTATATATATTTATAGTGTGAAATTCCCCATTCAAATTTCCTATTCATATTACCCAGCCCTATGTCAGGGGGGGGGGGGCAAGTTTGGCTAGCCGTCAGTGTTTCAGTCATTAATAGAAAGGCCTGCAAAAAAATCCACTTCCCTAGTGTTACACACAAAGACCAATAGTGCCTGTGTAACACTCTTCTCAGACAGGGGGGGGGGGGGGGTACGTCCACAAGGATGTCTCGAACGAGAGGCTTGTTCTTTTTACTCGCCCATCGCTTGTATTGACAAAGCAACGTCGCAGCAGTGACACCCCATTACAATACTTAGACAGTCGTCAAGCGTTCAAACTGTGGCAGTGAACCGGCTCTCCTGCCAAGACGCCGCTGTTCCCATGCCAGACTGTGTGTGTGTGTGTGTGTGTGTGTGTGTGTGTGTGTGTGTGTGTGTGTGTGTGTGTGTCAAACCAAAAAAAACCAAATAAAAAATCTTGGTTATCTTGGGTCTTGTTATTAGAATAGATGATGGAACACGCAGATTTCCACATTTTTAGCAGTGTTGGCTACCTTTCATGCTGGGTGCTGGACAGGATACAAATATCAAGCGTTCAACTGCATTTAAAATGGAATTTGATACGTCTCTCGAAACATTCAGAGGCTCTTTTCCGCTTTATAGTAAAGCTGGTTTGTATGTAGGGGGCATTCTGGTGATGGTGTATAGAAGTATTACTGTAAAGGTTTAATGTAGCATTAGACTGCAGTCCTCTTCACGATGAGCCAATGGATGAAGAGGACAGGAGCCGTGACCGAAAAACACAGTTAACGGCCTGTAGGACGATGCTGCCGTATGCGTCGAGTACCTATCTATGAACAAGATGGGATACTTTCACGGAGTCTTCTCTTTCACTCCGGTTTCCCTCTTTCACCGTCTCTTCTCTTATTAAATAGACTGCCCGGTGACCATTAGCAAACTAAAATGTACCTGGTGCTCGTTTAATCCACTTGTTGCAAAGCACACAACTTGCAAAGCGTCCGCCTCACTCTCACTGAATAGCCTGCTTATTTTAGTTCAATTTCAGAAGTATCAAGTATCAAGTATCAAGAAGTACAGTTGAAAAATAACAACAAAATGTCATATTATTATATGACGTATCTTTGCGGCATGACGGCTATCGCCCTATCCTAGTTCTGGGTTTTTAAGACTTAAGAATTGTTCAATATAACGTGAAATCGTAATGTGACATTTTGCTCTCACGAGCAAAACATATACTGTATAACGGGAGCTCTGTTTCGTCTGAGATGGAAAAAGTACGATGACTTTTGACTTTTTGTCTTCAGCTCAACTGGAGAAGGAGACTCAAGAATTCCATAAAAAAAAAAAATACGTACAAACAAATCAAAAACCTAACGGACGGGACGAACAGAGCAGCAAGGAGGCCAGACGTATGGATTTCTACTTTGAAACTGTGATTGGTTGTCGGTACGGCCGCACGCAAAACACAAAGAGGACCGACGCCAACTGATTGCAAACAAATCAATTTGACATAAATAACAAACAATCAAATACTTAATTGCAGTATATGCCCGTTACACCCGGGTACTGCCGCGAAGACCGTGACTCAGATCAGTCATCCTAAATTAAAAAGCAGTAGCGAAACCACATTTCAAATGCAAATAAATGATTGGCGCTGAGGGAGGGTACTTCTGAGAAGACAAAGGGCAGGGGGTGATTCTGAGAAAGAGGAAGTGGCGTGGCGCTGTACCCTCGAATCTGATAGTTCAATCATCGTTCACATCGAGTCCACTCAAATCCTGTCAAACACACGTGCTGGGCGCAATATTTGAGATTTAAAAAGCAAGAGCAAGATTTAGAAGATAAACACCCCCTAATGCATTCAGGCACCTGCGGTGGACCTCAAACAAATTTTTGGATGAGGCAAAATTGCCTCATACAGGCGTTTGTGTTCCCCAAAGTGCACTAGAAAAGTCTGTCTTTAGATGGCTACAGCGCTACATTCACTTTTAGATAGTAAGAGTAAGTACATTTCAGATCGTATACTTTTGTACTTGAAATTGAGTCAATCATTTAAAACTGTGCTTTGCATTTGTGCATTTAGTTAGAGGAGAACTCGAGTACTTGGAGAGAGAGCTTCTGCTTTCAGAACTTTTCGAGGTGAGAGTGCAACAGCATGAATACCACTTTCCTTAGACGCTACTGCCATCTAGTGGTGACTGATAATATGACATATACAGCAGTTCCAAGTCTAAGCCCCAATAAGGCGATTTGAATAAAGCTGCAGTGGTTGCTGAGAGAAAGACTGGATGTCACTATATCAATTTAGTCATTTTGTCTGTCGACTGCATTGTTTACATACATGAGAAATCCCATCCGGAGGGTTGGAAATGTCTAACATTTATTTATTTGGTCCAAATGTAATTGATAATCAGAGAATATTTTTGATTGACATTACACTACACTGTAATGTTATAATTTTTATGTAATATGTATTAGATGATTTATTGAAGGTTAGATTAAAAATACTATGAAATGTTGCATAGATTCCAAATACTAACTTTATTTTCACTTTGAAATTAACACATCTGGTCAAAAATACCACGACTCAAAAATACTAAATGTATTTCCCAAAATACTATAGTAATCGACAATGCCTTCATGCACTGTTAAAAACCGCGAGCGAACAAAAAGCAACAATCGGGGCTAAGATAAATAGCATAAGTTATTAGCTCCGCCAGGACCAGACCGGACAAGACCAGTTTGTCTGTTACCACTAAACCAAAAAATGTACAGAACTGGACAAGCCTTGGTTAGATTATTTATGGGCCAAGGAACAGTTAATTTGTTGTTGGCGCAGATCAAGATCCAGGGGACTTTATGGTGTGGCGGAGATATGCGTTCTACTAGTTGAGACATGAATTAACAATGAAACATTGGTTCATTCATGGACTTCTAAGGATTAAAGGTTTGGCGTATGCTCTGCAAGATTGCGACCCACTCGAAGTGCCCTTGCCACCCACTTATGGGTCACCAGCCACCAGTTGACGATCCCTGGAGGGGGGGGGGGGGGGAAGGGGAGGCGGGCGAGGCCTCACCTGTAAGGCTTGTCCGAGTTGTGGATGCGCCGGTGGTTCCTCACCCCCACGTACGTGGAGCTGGTGTAGTCACACACGTCGCACTTGTACACTTTCGGCACTCTGCTCTCTAAAGTCGAAGGATACATAGAATCGTTATAAAAAAAGCACACATGACAAATAACAAATATTATAAGAACTCTTAAAGGGCCCCTACTTCACCACCAGGTGAGAGTATGATCAGCCATTGACATTGTCTTAATCATGCCATTTCTAAATGGTCATGTGACTAAAATTGCCATTGAGAAAGTGACATCACACAGCGGGAGTGTCCATCCAGATGCATGATGGATAGAGATTAGCGTACCAGTTGGTACAGTCCAACTGGGGGGGGGGGGGATAGGCTGATCTATAGTCATCATACATCTGGGTGGACACTCACTATGTCAACGGCAATTTTAGTCACATAATTAGATGGCTAATCACACTCGCATCCAGTGGTATAAATATTTATATAAATATGAAATATGAATATCAAATCATATTCATGTATAGTAATTGTACAAGCAAACAGGTGGCTGGTTATGTCCAGATCACCCACCACAACATCACAAATCCATCTTCAATAATAATTACCTCCGCCATCGAAGATGGGTGGAGGTTATGTTGTTTGTCTTTCTTTTAGCAAGATAACTCAAAAAGTAATTTCTGGCTTTTAGATTACTCATGGGCCAAGGAACAGTTGACAGTTGACTGGAAACAGTTGATTAGATTTGGGCGCAGATCCCAGGGGACCCAGGGGAAATTGGGACCCTTTTTGGTGTGGTGGAGGTATGCGCTCTACTGAGGGCCCTCTAGTCTGAATTTTGTTTGAAAAACTCTATAAGCTATAAACTTCTGCCAAGGAACCACATCCAACTGAGCAGCTGTCCTCCCTTCAGGCGCTCTCTCACCCTCCTCCATGGCGAGCTCCACCTCCTCTGCGGCGGCGATGGCCTCAGCGAGGGGCGTGAGGGCGGGGGCCACGGGGTCGGGCTCATGGTAGTCCCGCTCGTGACTTCTCAGCTGACTCTGCATAAACAAAATAAAAAATAAATGCCAACATGAGTGACGTGTTACATTTACCTTTATTTAGCTTGGTTGGGGTTCTCATCACTATGGTTTGTATTTGTACAATGCATTTGTACAACAAAAATTACCATAAGAATTTGAAAAAGTACAGCATGATCAGGTTATACTGCACATCTGGTTATACAACCCTGACTTTTGATGTAGTTTAATCCACAAAGTGAACATGAACCTATGGCCATTTCACATTCAGCACACTCGTCTGTAGCGGAGTAAATAGATAAATAGAAAAGCATAATGCATTATTTGAATATATCTACCTAAAGGATTATGGATTGCCCTCAATGGGGAACCTTTGAGTCTTACAATAGGCCTTTCTCCAGCGAGGCGGTACAGCCAACTGCAGTCTCCTAGGACTCCCAAACCAGGCCTGGATAATATGATGAGCCTAATGACCTGGGCTGCTCCAGTAGCGATGGGATCAATAGCTTCACCTGAAGCTATTGATCCCGTCGGCATACTTGTACAGCAGCGATGCACCAGGCAGCAGTGGTGTTTGTGGCCCCTAGCCGAAAGATCTATCCATAAATGTACAGTGTGTGTGTACACACACACACACACACACACACACACACACACACACACACACACACACACACACACACACACACACACACACACACACACACACACACACACACACACACACACACACACACACACACACACACACACACACACACACACACACACACACACACACACACACTTTCTATTCGAACACCCCTAATTAATTCCTGCAGGACAACCTTGATCAATAAGCCTCCTCTCAGACATAATGATTGCAGCATTTCCGAAGTCTTATTATACAAATATGGTTCACTTAAGTTCCCCAACAGAGTTTTGGCTGTGCGAGGTTAGCATTAAGTTAACACATTTTCCCTACTAAAATAGAGGCATACCCAGACCTGAAGACTTAAACACTTAGGCTAAGCGTTTCACAAACTATTAAGAAGTTATTATTGCAACAAAAGTATTGAAGTTTGTGAGAAATTAAACACAAAAACACAAAAATCTGTTCTGCCCATCTGGGATCACCTTGTAATGGAAGGTGCTGGAGCACTCCTTGCACTGGTACATCCTGGTCTTGCAGTGGTGGATCATGTGGCTCTCCAGGTCCTTGCTGTCCAGGGCGACCTGCTCGCAGATGGGACACTGGTAGGGCTCCCTCTGCCGGTGCACCCGCAGGTGCTGCTTGATGTAGCCCTTGTTGCCACTGCTGTAGTCACACAGCCTACAGCGGTAGGGCCTCTCGTTGCCGGGGATGTAGTCCACCAGACCCCCGTCGGTAGCCGTGGAGACCACCTGGTCTATACCGGACACGTCGACCACCACCGCCGAACCGGTTGCTCCACCGTTGTGGAACTGCGCGCTGTCCTGCAGCTCCCTCAGGATGTCCTCGTCCGAGGCGTTCTGGTCCGAGCGCTCGCGGAGCCTCTCGATGACGGTCAGCAGGGAAAGGCTGATGCCAGCCTTTGCCGCGGGACCCTCATCGTCTGCCTCCTCCAGGCTCAGGTGCAGCCCGAGGGGGCTCAGTTCCCCCGCCTCCTGCTCCTCGTCGGCGCCGCCACGGAGCTCTAGGTCCGGGCATGCCTCGGTAATGGGATCCCCGGTGTGGGAGATGCATGGTTCCGAGGTCCTCATCGGCATGGCGACCAGGGCCTCGGCCACCAGAGAGTGCAAGCGGAGGGACTCCGAGTTGGTCCTGGTGCGGCCGGCCGGGGGGACGTTCTCGTCCAGGAGGGGTTCGTTGCTCGCGGTGGGTTTGAACTCCAGCTCTTCACTTTCCCTACAGTGGTGGGCTTCCCAGCTGACCCTTGCCTTTTCCTCCAGCGGCACCTCGTCGGAGTCCACCGCCACAGCATCCTCTGCTGGGCGCGACTCGTCCTCCTCTTCCTCACCCTCTGATAATCCCGCGTCCGGGCCGCATATGTCCGGGTTGAGGAGGAGCGCGTTGCCGGCCATGACGGGGTCCTCGGCCAAGGGCAGCCTCTCCACGATGACATTGATGTGTCCTGCCCCGTTGGGGCTGCAGCTGATGATCTTTTGGGCCGACGACAGCAGGCTGTCCGTGGGGGAACTGTCGACGTGGTTTTCCGTCATCTCGACCTCAGCCACTGCCTCGGTGGTCACCTGGACTTCCTCCATGAGGGGTTCTTCCGCCTTCGGGTCTTCCACCTGGTACCCTCCCACACCGCCTAGCCTCTGGCCGTCTTCTGACGCTGCTGCTGCAGGGACACCGTTGTGATTCTCGAAGGGTTGGCTCACGTGATCCCTCTGGCAGTCGACGGCCATCGGCATGCAGAGCTGCACTTGAAAGGCGCCGGGGACACCGTGCTGGGGGCCTTTTTCTTGGAGGGCCGGCGAGAGCAGCACCACCTCTTCCCTGGCTGTGGCGTGGGCATGGGCAGGGGGCACGGCCTTGGGAGCCTCGGCCTCTCTCCTGGCCGCAGGGGGACCGCAGTCATCCTCGAAAATGGGGTACGAGCAGTCGACGAGGCCGGCGTGCTTCCAGGCGTGGGTCTTGAGCATGCGCTGCTGGCTGCACACGTAGCTGCAAATCAGGCAACGGTACAGGCCGTACTCCTCGTGGCTGTACCACTTCTTCTTCTGCGAGCCCTCCTCTTCGCTTGCATCAAACGCCGCCCTCTCGATCTCGGGTTTAGTGCTGGAGTCCTTGGCTTGTTGCTGCAACAGCCTCAGCGCCGCTTCCTTCCCGTTTTCGAGGAGGTCATTGAAGTCTCTCACCGTCGAAGCGAGACCCGTCTGCGGGTTGCCCGCCGCGTCGTCCTCAAAGTGCAGCCTGACGTGCGCCTCCAGCTCTCCCTGGTGGGGGGACGTGTAGTGACACTCAGAGCACATGAGGATGAGGTCGCTGTGCTGCTCATCGTGCTGCCGCAGGTGCTCCTTGAGCTGGCTGAGCGTCGGGGAGAGGAAGCGACAGAGACTGCACTGGTAGCACGTCACTGCTCGGCTACTCCGGTTGCCTGCGTTGTGGCCGGCGTCCGCTGCGACAACGGCAGACGCCGCGGCCATGTTGTTGTTAATGTCATCCTCTGACACCAAGGGAGGACAAGGGCTCCTGCTGTTGGGAGTTTCCACCTCCTCTTTAATGCTCCTCCTCGCTCTCTTGCAGGGCGAGGTCCCCCTGCTCACCATGCTCCCGTCAGACCCTCCTCCTCCCACTCTGCGGGAGCCCTGCTGTGGCGGAGCCCTCTTCTGGCCGGCTAGGGTGCATCGCCGCTGGGGACGCTTCTCCACGATCTTGCTGAGCTTCTGGATGACCTGAATGAGCGAGTCGGCCGCCTGCTTCTGCTGCAGCCGCTGGCACACCTCCCTCTCCGCCACCAGCACCTGCCTGCTGTGGGACTGAGAAGCTGCAGTAAAGAGAGGCTCTGTGGATGAGGAGGTGGAGATGGTGGTGGTCGAGGCTGGAGAGGAATGAGCGATGAACACAGCCACATCGCTGATCTCCTCCATCACCTGGAGGCGGAGGGCAGAGAGAGACAGAGCGGAGGAGACAGAGCACAGAAAGGAAAAGGATCAAGGAAGAGTTTGTTTAGCACACGCAGACTTTTTTTCTGAAAAAGCAGGACGGTTCCGATGACAGCACAAGGGGAGTTCTAGTGTGTGTGTGTGTCATTTGTAGTGTATTCTATAAAATAATACACGCCAAGTTCAACACCAATGTGTGCAGGTCTAGTACCTGTAGGGAAGACGATGCTCTCATCACTGCAGGTCGCAATGCATGCAAGCAAGTTAAAGAAAGAAATTCAAACATGAACAAATGTGAAGTTGCACAGCATCATTCAAAGTCACCCGAATGACTTTGAACGTTGAATCACAACACAGCCAACATACTGCGTGCCTGGGGCTAATGTAGCGTGACACGACACGCTATGGGACGCTTTCGAGCTTCTAAAAAGTAAAGGATTCGGAAAGCTTTGTCAAAGTTTTTCCATTATATTACAATTCTTGTTTTTTTAGTTTTTTTGTTTTGTCACACACACACACACACACACACACACACACACACACACACACACACACACACACACCACACACACACACACACACACACACACACACACACACACCACACACACACACACACACACACACACACACACACACACACACACACACACACACACACACACACACACACACTGGTCGGGCAGGGCAAAAAAAAGAAAAGAAGAGGAACAGCAGTGACTCAATTAGTGGTTGGAATCCCTTCTTAAAAATTTAAAAAAAAACACGCAACTTTCCTTTTTCGTTCCCATGACCTAACCACCAAAGCTCTTCGCATGTATGACTTCTGCTTTTATTTGCATAAGAACACTCAGGCAGCAACTGGAATACTCTGCAATACAAAGGCAACTTCTGGCTACCTTGACAGGAATTCAATTTGATCTCTCTCTCTCTCTGTGTTATGTATCCTGATGGCTGAGAACACAGGCATACAACAGGTTATGTCAGAAGCTAAAAATACACACACACTCTCTCTCTCTCTCTCTGGAGTGAGAGATGCTTGTCTTTGGGTGCTTGGGCAGGCAGACATCCGACCACCCTCGACAGTTAGAAGTAAGACAGCAGCCCCAGCCCCCCCCCCCTGCCACACACACACACACGACAGCGCCCCTCAATAACACATGCATGGAGGATGTCCGTCCAACTTACATGACGTTGAAATGTGCACACACACATATTTATATATATTTATAGAAATACACACACACACACACACACACACACACACACACACACACACACACACACACACCACACACACACACACACACACACACACACACACACACACACACACACACACACACACACACACACACACACACACACACACACACACACACACACACACACACACACACACGTGAGTGTATGTGAGCTACAGTGAAAGTAGTTGTCACACGTGAGAGTACAAGGACATCGTAATGATCTTTATCGTTAATGAATAACGATCCTTATGCGACACGTCTCCCCCTCCCGCACCTTGAATACGCGCTGTACTCACTGATCCGGAAATGTTGTTCGATGGTCTTTGGCTTCAAAACATGAAAGGCTTTTGTTTTATTGATTTATAATTTTTCTAAAAAAGTGGCCCTCTTGTGTATGTGTGTCTACCACCACACTGCAAAATGGCGAGGATGGGATGTTGGTCACGTGATCGGGTTTTTTTTTTTTTTGGTCAGGTGACCATCCTGCCGTTCGCACATTGGTTGAGGCGTAGCAAAGATCACGTCATAAACGGCCACGCGTAGAGAGGCGCAACAACCGTGAGATAAAATAAGAAAGAAGACAAACTCATGGCCGACTACTTGAACAATACTTTATAATTAACAATACTATATATAATATAAATATATATATATATAAATATATATTATATATATATATATATATATATATATATATATATATATTTATATTGAGATATATATATAAATAAATAAATATATATATATATATATATATATATAAATATAATATATATATATATATATATATATATATATATATATATATATATATATATATATATATATATATTGCAGTGAGGATTGTTTTTATCCTTTTATTTATTTACTTATTTATTCATTTATTATCATTTTAATTTGATAATACTTGTACGTGTATCTTAGTCTGTGACTGGGCAAAAGTTCTCCCATTTGTCACATACTGTGTATGTATTATGTATGCCAGTAAAGCGCGTCTAAAAACCATGTGCTACTACTACGTCGCCCCTAGGGGGCGCTATCATTTAAAAGTCAAAACCTGCTGAAACGTTGGATATGTATATGGAGCTTATTTGACATGCTGATCATTTTTGGACTCATAGAACCATAATTAAGGTCTGTTTGGAGATTGATAGTGCCACTATCTATCTATCTATCTATCTATCTATCTATCTATCTTCCATTAGTCACTCATACCACTATCATAGTGGTATGAGTGACTAATGGAAGTGGTATCATAGTGGTATGAGTGACTAATGGAAGATAGATAGATAGATAGATAGTGCCACTATCTATCTATCTATCTATCTTCCATTAGTCACTCATACCACTATCATATTGGTATGAGTGACTAATGGAAGGGAAACAGACACTTTTCTCTGTTTTGTTTTAGGAATATATGTGTATTGTTATGTATGTGTATGCAATATGCATTCATGACTCATATATTCCATGTCAAATTCAGCATTTTCTGTAGGCTTAGACAGTAGGCTTTGCCTCACTACAAGCATGCATTGAAGTCCCGTCTCATGTCAGGAGGGCAGAGTCCCTCGCCAGCTTCCACAAGAGACTCAAGACCCACCTGTTCAGAGTCCACCTGGACTCTCCATGAACCCTCCTTCTCCTTTGTGAACCCCTAACTTAAGCTTAAGTCCTGACATTAATAGCTCTCAGCATGTTGTATATTCTAGCAAGTGTATATCCTTAATGTTGATAACACGCTCTTATCACAGCTACTTAAGCAGGTGACCTGGCAGTACGAAATAGTGTTATTCATCTTGTTAATATGAATGCTTGTGAACTGCTCTATTTTTATGTTTGCGTACCTCAGTGTTATGCTATTGTCTACTTCAACAAATGTACACCTTGTAAGTCGCTTTGGATAAAAGCGTCTGCCAAATGTCCTAAATGTAAATGTGAATGTAAATGATCAAATGACACAGAATGTGCGACATGTCTGACGCTAAGCGCTAGGCACCACTTCACCCACAGGGGGGCGCCAAAACAACACATTAACGCGTCATTCGTCCAACCTCATTTGAAATAGACCTATAAACTACACTCTGTGCACTGTTCGGCACATACCTTCCTCCAGCCACTGAACATTTATACTTTACTCTTTTATATCACTGTCCATACTGTATATCACACCTATAGTGTATTCATATGTATACTGCTGTCTATACTGTTTATATATCTCACCTATTGTGTATTTATACGTATACGGATGTCTATATTGTTTATATATACCCACTCATAGTGTATGCATATTTATACTAACGTCCTACTGTATATATATATATATATATATATCACCAATAGTGTATTCATATTTATACTACTGTCTACTACTGTATACATCTTGTCCAAAGTGTATTGAGCCTATTCACATTAGATTAGATTATATTAGATAAGATTCAAATGTACAAGTACAGTACAGCAACACAAATTAAATTGGCATCTAACCAGAATGAAAATGTTAGAGTAAAG
>CM051000.1:37555779-37560779 GCA_027704905.1 Muraenolepis orangiensis | reverse complement strand
TGTGTGTGTGTGTGTGTGTGTGTGTGTGTGTGTGTGTAGTGTGTGTGTGTGTGTGTGTAGTGTGTGTGTGTGTGTGTGCAACTCTGTATCTCCGTTTGATTGCTTGTCTCCACACAAAAATGAATACAAAATAAGTACTAATGCAATGCATACAATATCTTGAACTGAATTAAGAATAGTATATTAGTAACAAGAGCCCACATGAATGTTTCACACCGCCATAATCGACCCATCTATTCTGATCTAGGGGCTAAAGCTACTCCACAAAAGTTGTGCATTTTAAAAATAAAAGTATATCTTGTTTATTCCTGCCTCTTCTAATTGGTTTCTAAGTGCTCATTGGTTGTATAGCTGCTTGTGTTGTGTTTTAGGAGGCCCAGACTGAGGAGTCATTCCAACGCAGCCGCATGCTAAGGACTTGCTATTCCCCTCCGCCAAGGAGGAAATTAATTGCTTATTGATCAGTGGAGTAGAGTCGCTGAATGGAATTAAGCAATTTGATGAAAAACATAGAAAAAGGGAGGTAAATAAATCGCAGGTTGGTTGCTGCTGCAGGTATATGGACGGCCCTGTCGGGGTGGAGGGACGTCCAACGCCACCCCGGCAACGCCGTGGTCGTCATGGGAAAAAGTGTACATACATGTATCAATAAATGAAAATGAAATAAAGTAAATATAATAAATATTTCAATAAATGAAATTGTTATATATATATATATATATATATATTGATACAGTCATAATTGTTGTTGTGTTGTTTTGGAGCACACATGTTGACAGCACACGTGTCACACTTTTAGTTTCATCCATCACGACCAACGTCGATTTTTTTTGGTCAGGTCCATGGAAAATGCGTTGTATAAAAATAAATTGCAATTTCTGGGTATTTAATTATAAGGATTTGACTCGTTAAGGCCTTTTTTAAATATTAGAACCTGAAGAAGTGTAGGCTCGGTAATTCAATTCATTTCCTTAATAATTCCGTTTCATGAATAGTAAAACAGCAATACCACCTCCAGTACCGTGGGTTTATTTTAATCAAGACATCCAGGTATGGTTGTACAGGGGGGAAAGTTGTGTGTGCTGATAGTATACGATTTCTTTTTTTCTCCTTCCAAGCAAACTTCCCTGCTAACTATATCACATTAGGCCCTTAGTGCTGGATGTCCCAGATAATAAACAGTTATTTATAGCAAATTATGGCCTAATGTATCAAATTAACAACATGCAGCAGGTCAGATTTACGCTGCATGTTAGTCACATTTATGACATTTACTTAAGGCATTCAGCTGTGCACATTTTTCGTATTAAACCCCATTTTTTTATTGATAGTTCTTTATCGCGGGAATATGTGAGATTAACACTTTGAAGTGCATTTTTTTTTTGGTTTGTTTGATTTACCGGCGGGCTGTAAAGTCATGTTTATTAGGCCCCGCTTACACATAATTAAATGGCAGGGTTTTAAGTGCAAAATGTTCAAACTTAATGTAAAGAAATAACACAGCAAAACAAAAATATGACCGCCTGTAAAAAGATGGAGTTATCTCCCGAGTCAAAGAGTCAAAATATTTACATCTATAAATCTGTCCTGAACGTCGCCCTGCTCTCTGGTGCCTTTTGTAGCAGCCGGACGGCCATAAATCAGTTTTTTTATGCTTTGATAATTGTCTTTTTACCCTCTAGTGAGGAAAGTTGAGGACAAACAGGGGAGGGAAACTTGTTAGTGTCGCATACACACAGAAGAAGGATATGAGTATACACTAAACAACATGGATATATATATACAGTATTTATGTATTTGTCATTTGTCCTTTTTATCCAAAGTGACTTTTGTTTTATTTTGGATGGAAGTCAAATCATTCTAATTGGGTTTCAAACCCAGAAGCTTTTTGGGAGAGAACCTTCCCCTGTATATACCCTATCCTTCCCCTGTATATACCCTTTCCCTGTACATACCCTATCCTTCCCCTGTATATACCCTATCCTTCCCCTGTATATACCCTTTCCCTGTACACACCCTATCCTTCCCCTGTATATACCCTATCCTTCCCCTGTATAGACCCTATCCTTCCCTTGTATATACCCTATCCTTCCCTTGTATATACCCTATCCTTCCCCTGATTAAATACCCTATCCTTCCCCTGTATATACCCTATCCTTCCCCTCTATATACTCTATCCTTCCCCTGTATATACCATATGCTTTCCCTGATTAAATACCCTATCCTTCCCCTGTATACACCCTATCCTTCCACTGTATATACCTATCCTTCCCCTGTATATACCCTATCCTTCCCCTGTATATACCCTATCCTTCCCCTGTGTATACCTTATCCTTCCCCTGTGTATACCTTATCCTTCTATCCTTCTATCCTTCCCCTGTATATACCCTATCCTTCCCCTGTATATACCCTATCCTTCCCCTGATTAAATACCCTATCCTTCCCCTGTATACACCCTATCCTTCCCCTATGTATACCCTATCCTTCCCCTGTATATACCCTATCCTTCCACTGTATATACCCTATCCTTCCCCTGTGTATACCCTATCCTTCCCCTGTATATACCCTATCCTTTCCCAGATTAAATACCTTATCCTTCCCCTTCCCAGTATATACCCTATCCTTCCACGATTATATACCCTATCCTTTCCCTGATTAATACCCTATCCTTCCCCTGTATATACCCTATCCTTCCACTGTTCCATCCTTCCCTAAACAACCCAAGGTAACATGCCTGAATGACTATAGACCTGTAGCCCTCACCTCGATCGTTAGCAAATGCTTCGAGAGGTTGGTCAAGGACTTTATTTGCTCCGTGTTACCTACCACGCTGGACCCATGGCAATTTGCATATCGTCGAAATAGATCCACGGACGACGCAATTGCCATGGCCCTCCACACTGCCCTTTCCCACCTGGAGGGAAAGAACTGTTATGTGCGAATGCTGTTTGTGGACTACAGCTCAGCATTCAACACAATAGTTCCTGCCAAGCTCGACACCAAGCTGAGAGGTCTAGGCGTACCCCCATCCACGTGCAGCTGGATACTGGACCTCCTGTCGGACCGCCACCAGGTGGTGAGGATGGGCAGCACCACATCAGAGCCACTGACCCTCAACACGGGAGCCCCCCAGGGATGTGTGCTGAGCCCTCTCCTCTACTCCCTCTACACCCACGACTGCATGGCTATGCACAGCTCCAACGTCATCGTCAAGTTTGCTGACGACACGACAGTGATGGGCCTGATCGCCGGCGACGACGAGACAGCCTACAGGGAGGAGGTCGGATCGCTGGAGCAGTGGTGCCAGGAGAACAGCCTCGCCCTCAACGTCAAGAAGACCAAGGAGCTGATCGTGGACTTCAGGAGGCAGAGGGGAGAGCACAGCCCTATCTCCATCGACGGCGTTGCAGTAGAGAGGGTCAGCAGCTTCAAGTTCCTCGGCGTGCACATCTCCGAGGACCTCACATGGTCCACGCACACCACACACATGGTGAAAAGGGCCCAACAACGCCTGTATTTTCTCAGGCGTCTGAAGAAATTCAGCATGGGCCCCCGCATCCTGAGAACATTCTACAACGGCACCATCGAGAGTGTTCTTACAGGGTGTATCACCGCCTGGTACGGGAACTGCACTGCACTCGAGCGCAGAGCGCTTCAAAGGGTGGTGCGGACGGCCCAGTATATCGTTGGAGGTGAGCTCCCCTCCCTCCTGGATATTTACAATCAGCGGTGCGTGGCCAAGGCCAAACAAATTATAAAAGACATTGGCCACCCCAGCCACGAACTGTACTCACTATTACCGTCAGGCAGGCGATACCGCAGTATCAAGTGCCGTACAAATAGGCTTAGAGATAGCTTCCACAGTCAGGCCATCAGGCTGCTGAACAAGGGCGTATAACATATAACAATGTATATTTTATTACATTGATTTATATATACATATTGCTCTTTTCTGTGCTGATTTTTGCATTTTATAAATTGCATTTTTTATTTTTTATTTCAATATTTTTATCTATTTTTATCTTATTTTATAACTGCTGTCTGTCGTCGGGTATTGCACACAAGATTTTCACATCACTGCTTTATACTTGTGTAAACTGTGAAGTGACAATAAACTTGACTTGACTTGACTTGACTTGACTTGTATATACCCTATCCTTCCCCTGTGTATACCCTATCCTTCCCCTGTATATACCCTATCCTTTCCCAGATTTAATACCTTATCCTTCCCCTGTATATACCCTATCCTTCCACTGTATATACCCTATCCTTCCCCTGATTAAATACCCTATCCTTCCCCTGTGTATACCTTATCCTTCCCCTGTGTATACCTTATCCTTCCCCTGTGTATACCTTATCCTTCCCCTGTGTATACCTTATCCTTCTATCCTTCTATCCTTCCCCTGTATATACCCAATCCTTCCCCTGTATATACCCTATCCTTCCCCTGATTAAATACCCTATCCTTCCCCTGTATATACCCTGTCCTTCCCCTATGTATACCCTATCCTTCCCCTGTATATACCATATCCTTCCACTGTATATACCCTATCCTTCCCCTGTATATACCCTATCCTTTCCCTGATTAAATACCCTATCCTTCCCCTGTATATACCCTATCCTTTCCATGATTAAATACCCTATCCTTCCCCTGTATATACCCTATCCTTCCACTGTATATACCTATCCTTCCCCTGTATATACCCTATCCTTCCCCTGTATACACCCTATCCTTCCCCTGTATACACCCTATCCTTCCCCTGTGTATACCGTATCTTTCTATCCTTCCCTTGTATATACCCTATCCTTCTCCTGATTAAATACCCTATCCTTCCCCTGTATATACCCTATCCTTTCCATGATTAAATACCCTATCCTTCCCCTGTATATACCCTATCCTTCAACTGTATATACCCAATCCTTCCCCTGTATATACCCTATCCTTCCCCTGTATACACCCTATCCTTCCCCTGTGTATACCTTATCTTTCTATCCTTCTA
>CM051000.1:37543279-37545779 GCA_027704905.1 Muraenolepis orangiensis | reverse complement strand
GTGTGTGTGTGTGTGTGTGTGTGTGTGTGTGTGTGAGTACCTGCATTTATATGCGTGTGTGTGTGTGTGTGTGTGTGTGTGTGTGTGTGTGTGTGTGTGTGTGTGTGTGTGTGTGTGTGTGTGTGTGTGTGTGTGTGTGTGATCCTGCGTGAAGAGCAGAGTGGGGCTGCAGCTCGCCTGAGGCAACCGTTCTAAATGTGTGAAATGAGGGAGAGCTCACCCCTGGCCATAGAGCAGTAAAGTGGTGTGTGTGTGTGTGTGTGTGTGTGTGTGTGTGTGTGTGTGTGTGTGTGTGTGTGTGTGTGTGTGTGTGTGTGTGTGTGTGTGTGTGTGTGTGTGTGTGTGTGTGTGTGCACAGGAGGCTGTAACATATCAGATAGATGTCAACTTCACTGACATGTCCTCTGATCTGACTGGAATCATGCCTGCAGGCACTCCACCTCTTCCTTCCATCCCTTCGCGTGTGTGTGTGTGTGTGGTGTGTGTGTGTGTGTGTGTGTTGTGTGTGTGTGGTGTGTGTGTGTGTGTGTGTGGTGTGTGTGTGTGTGTGTGTGTGTGTGTGGTTTAATGCGCTTGTGTGTGTGTGTGTGTGTGTGTGTGTGTGGGAGTGTGGGAGTGTGTATGCGTTTGTATGTGGTTGCGTTTGTGTGGTGATGGTGTGTGTGTGTGCATGTGCGTATGTGGCTTTGTCAGTCAGTATACATATATACATATTTGTGTACGTGTGTGTGTGTGTGTGTGTGTGTATGTGTGTGTGTGTGGTGTGTGTGTGTGTGTGTGTGTGTGTGTGTGTGTGTGTGTGTGTGTGTGTGTGTGTGTGTGTGTGTGTGTGTGCGCAGGCGTGTGTGTGCAGGCGTGTGTGTATGTGTGTGTGTGTGTGTGTGCAGAGACAGTCTGGGTTGTTAAATCAGTCAAAGAGTTGTCAAAGAGGCAGAAGAAAAGAAATCAAATATTAAAATTCTCCTGGCAACATCTGCATGCTAATGTAAATGTAATAATAATAATAATACAATTGTAATGTTAGTTACATGTTGTGTAACTTTTGCATGTGTGCCCCTAAAAGGACAAACATGACATTTAAGCTACTGGGATGTGTTTGTTTTGGCTTTTTTTGGTTTGGTTTGTGTATTTACTTTTCTATTTGTTTTTATTTTGATATATTTCAATGTTTCAGCCGTTTAACCCGTGACCATTTGGCATGAAATATCAATGCCTTCATCCACTCCACGTCTTCCCCCTCTCCTCCTCTCCCGCTCACCGCCTTCCTTTCTATGTTATACTACTTCTCCTCATTTATTATGATATCCGTCCCCACTATTATTATTTATTTTTTATTTTTATTTTTTAAGGAAATGATTGCATATTTTTTGTTCAATTGAATCACGATGAGGTCACATGAATATTATGAACATTTTAGTGGAGTTTAAGGTTAACACACTACAACGTAGCCTAATCGTAGTGTTTAAGTTGCGTTCTTTAACATTCCCGTCCAAAGCAGATTCCCAATGACCCTCTTCCTCAGTCTTCACCTGACCTGTGGTTCAATGCCTTCCTTGAAAATAAATAAGTAGCTACTATTAAAATAAAATATAAAACAATATATTCTTTATACAAACCAATGTCATCACATTTTACCATCCGATCCTAAGCAGCGCTCATATTTTTGTATCCTTACCTGTATATATATATGTATATATATATATATATATACATATACCTATTATTATACACATATCGCACACATACTCTATAAGTAACCTTATAATTGTTTACCTATATACCTAGTAGACTGTCTTTTAGCAACTGTAAACTGTACATTATATATTACCAGGCACTTTACTGCAACATTTGCACTCTGGTTAGATGCCAAATAATTTTCGCTGTACTGTACTTGTGCTGTGCAATGACAATACATTTGAATCGAATCGAATCGAATCGAATCTAATCTAATCTAATCTAATCGAATCTAATCTAATCTAATCTAATCTAATATTCAGCTGACCTTATACATGCATCTGTGGAATGCGTTGTTGTCCTATTTTTCTATAATTCTTTCACGTCCATTGTCGCCTGAGACACTTCCCCCGTGTGACCACAAGGTGGTGCTGTTCCCCGCGACTGAGAGCGCTCAATGGGGGAATTCACCTACAAGCTCCGTCTCTTCCTCTCTTCCTACACTCACTGCAGGTGTGGACGTCGTCACGGTCCTCTTCTACAGCAGCTCTCAGAACTTCCTGATCGACGAATCAATGAAAACATACAACATACAGAATAAGTTCATAAATAAACGTGTTGTTTTTTTTTGTGTTGAAAATGCGAGCACTTAAACACAATCCGATTTGGATTGTAAAATCTGGATAGAAAGCGTCTGCTCAATTGACAACAATGTACACAATAAACAGAATCAAAGGACGCACACTGGTGGGAAAGTGGACAACTTGCTCGTCTTGGTTTTGCTGCAATCTGAAGATGAAGTACTATAAGAGCAACACACCAACGG
>CM051000.1:37476899-37524779 GCA_027704905.1 Muraenolepis orangiensis | reverse complement strand
AACACAATAGAAGGTGATTCCCCAGGACCGACGAGGGAGCTGGGACCGGGAGATCGAGGTGCGTCAAGCCGACAGGTAGGAGACGTAGGGATCGTTGAGGACAGGCGATGGTCAGGTTACCGGGAGGTCGAGGTGCGTCGTGCCGACAGGTAGTAGGCGAACGGATCGTTGGGGACAGGCGATGGTCAGGTTACCGGGAGGTCGAGGTGCGTCGTGCCGACAGGTAGTAGGCGAACGGATCGTTGGGGACAGGCGATGGTCAGGTTACCGGGAGGTCGAGGTGCGTCGTGCCGACAGGTAGTAGGCGAACGGATCGTTGGGGACAGGCGATGGTCAGGTTACCGGGAGGTCGAGGTGCGTCGTACCGACAGGTAGTAGACGGGCGGAACTCCGGGACCGACGAGGGGGGGCTGGAACAGCAGACGGGCGGACTATCTCTCCGATAGTCCGTAGCAGGGTGATCAGGACCAGGGATGAATGTCACCTGGGGACTGGTAGCGTACCGGTTTACACGTAGTACGAACGAGCGACGTCTCTCACTGACGCCGCTGTATAAATAGCCCCCAGGTGAGATCAATGGTAATTAGCCACGGTAATGGTTGGCAGGTGCGTGTGTGTGCGCCTCTAGCGCACGCGGCCTGGCAACGCCCCCTGTCAACCACCGTAACCGTGACAGTACCCCCCCCTCAACGGGTGCCTCCTGGCGCCCCACTCGGCCTGTTGGGATGTTCCTGATGGAAGTCGCGGATGAGGGACAGATCCAGGACACTCCGCCGTGGAATCCAACTCCGCTCCTCCGGGCCGTACCCTTCCCAATCCACCAGGTACTGGAAACCCCGGCCACGGCGACGGATGTCCAGGATCTTTCTCACCGTGTAGGCGGGATGGTCGTCGATGATCCTGGGGGGGGGAGGGGGTGTGGTGGGAGGGCACAAGGGACTGGAAGACACAGGTTTCAACAGAGAGACATGAAAGGTGGGATGTACTTTCATGGCTGGCGGCAATCTTAGCCGTACAGAAACCGGGTTGATGACCTTGTCCACCGTGTAAGGTCCCACATAACGAGGCGCCAACTTCCGGGACTGTACCTGGAGTGGTAGGTCACGGGAGGAGAGCCAAACTTGTTGTCCAGGTCGATAGATGGGTGCCTGGACCCTCCGACGGTCCGCAAAACGCCGGTTCCGATCGGCCGTACGAAGGAGTGCCGACCGCGCGGTCCTCCAAATCCGGCGGCAGCGCTGGAGGTGGGCCCGTACCGACGGCACCGCAATCTCCTCCTCCTGGACGGGAAACAGGGGTGGTTGGTAGCCCAGTGATGCCTGGAACGGCGACATCCCTGTGGCGTCGCTGATCAGGGAGTTGTGGGCGTACTCCACCCAAGGGAGGTGGGAACTCCATGAGGATGGATGGTTCGCGGCGATGCAGCGGAGAGCCGCTTCCAGGTCCTGGTTGGCTCTCTCCGTTTGTCCATTGGACTGGGGGTGGTATCCGGAGGAGAGGCTGGCGGTGGCCCCCAGAGCCTGGCAAAACGCCCTCCACAACTGCGACGCGAACTGTGGCCCCCGGTCGGACACTATGTCCAGGGGTATCCCGTGCAGACGGAATACCTGCAGCACCAGGAGGTCCGCCGTCTCCTTGGCCGAGGGAAGCTTGGGCAAAGGCACAAAATGGACCGCCTTCGAAAACCGGTCGATGATGGTGAGGATGGTGGAGTTACCAGCCGACGGCGGAAGACCGGTGACGAAGTCCACGGCGATGTGCGACCAAGGCCGACAAGGGATAGGCAGCGGCTGCAGCAACCCCGCAGGAGGTCGATGTGAGGCCTTGCTGCGTGCACAGACGGTGCAGGCCGTGACAAAGGCCTGGGTGTCCCGGGAGATGGAAGGCCACCAGAAGCTCCGTCTGAGGAAGGACAGGGTCCGTGCAAAGCCGGGATGGCAGGTCAGGCGGGAGGAATGAGCCCACTGCAGCACCCGAGACCTAACTGGATCGGGTACAAACAGCCGGTTAGCGGGACCATTACCTGGATCTGGATGGGTACGTTGAGCCGACCGGACGAGACCCTCAATCTCCCAAGTGACTGCCCCAAGCACGCACACCGGAGGCAGGATGGTCTCTGGCTCGACGAGATCCCTCTCGGCGTCCCACTGGCGAGAGAGAGAGTCCGGTTTCACATTCCGACATCCAGGCCGGTAAGTGAGTGTGAAGTTAAACCTCCCCAGGAACAACGCCCACCGCGCCTGTCGAGAGTTGAGCCGTTTGGCGGTGCGGAGGTAGGCCAAGTTCTTGTGGTCTGTCCAGACCACGAACGGTTGTTCGGCCCCCTCCAGCCAATGCCTCCACTCCTCCAAGGCCAGAACCACTGCCAAGAGCTCCCGATTCCCCACGTCGTAGTTCCTCTCCGCGGGCGACAACTGTCTTGAAAAAAAGGCACAAGGGTGAGTCTTCCGATCCCCCGTGGCACGTTGAGAGAGGACGGCCCCCACACCGGAGTCCGATGCTTCCACCTCCACCACAAACTGGCACGCCGGATCCGGATGCCTCAGAACCGGAGCCGAGGTAAACAGCCGTTTCAGCTGCGCAAACGCCGCACCTGCCTCCGGAGTCCAGGAGAACGGAGAGAGCGTGGATGTGAGCCGAGTAAGTGGGGCCGCGACGCTACTGAAATCCCGGATGAACCTGCGGTAAAAATTAGAAAATCCGAGGAACCGCTGGAGTTGTTTCCGGGACGTAGGCGTCGGCCACTCCGCCACTGCCTTGACTTTAACGGGGTCCGATCGAACCTGGCCCGGTTCGATTATGAACCCCAAAAAGGCCACCGATTTCGCGTGGAACTCGCACTTCTCCGCCTTGACGAATAGCTTGTTCTCCAAAAGTCGCTGAAGGACCAACCGGACGTGCTGAACGTGCTCCCTCTGACTACCTGAAAATATCAAAATATCGTCCAGGTAGACAAAGACGAACAGGTTCAGCATGTCTCGGAGGACGTCGTTCACCAGAGCCTGGAACACTGCCGGGGCGTTGGTGAGACCGAAGGGCATGACCCGGTACTCGAAGTGCCCCAAAGCAGTGTTGAACGCCGTCTTCCACTCGTCCCCCTCACGGATCCGGACGAGATGGTAGGCATTGCGGAGGTCCAATTTGGAGAACACCATCGCATTACGGAGAGGCTCGAAGGCTGGGTCGATGAGTGGCAAGGGGTACTTATTTTTTACGGTGATATCGTTTAGCCCCCGGAAGTCAATACATGGTCTTAACGAGTTGTCCTTCTTAGTCACAAAAAAAAAAACAGAACCCACAGGCGACGACGAGGGTCTGATCAGGCCCGCTGCCAGAGAGTCGTGGATGTAGGTCTCCATGGTCTGTCTCTCGGGCCGGGACAGGTTGTAGAGTCGCCTCACCGGCAAAGACGCGCCGGGAAGGAGATTGATGGCGCAGTCGTATGGTCTGTGAGGGGGTAAGGAGACGGCCCGTTCCTTAGAGAACACCTCCCCGAGGTCGTGGTAAACGCGGGGGACGGATGAGAGATCGGGAGGACTCAGGACCGGACGGGTGGGTGAGCTGCGTGGGGCTAGAGCGGACCGGAGGCAGTTCGAGTGGCAGAACATGCTCCAACTAATCACGGAACCCGCCGCCCAATCGATGTGTGGATTGTGGGTCGCCAACCACGGTCTACCCAATACCACCGGGGTGTGGGGGGAGGAGATGATGTGTAGGCTGATGGTCTCCCGGTGATTCCCTGACAGAATCAGGGTGAGAGGAACAGACCGTTGAGTGATCCGGGCCAACGGTTTTCCATCCAGTGAGTTCACCTCCAATGGTGGCTGTATCCGCTCGGTGGGAATACCGGCCCGTTCGACCAGAGCCGCATCAATAAAGCTGGCATCTGCTCCGGAGTCCACCAATACCTCCACCGGAAGCCTCTCCCTCGCCCAAAGGAGATGTCCGAGAAAATGGGAGCCTGTAAGTAGAGCTGGAGAGCGGGTCGCATTCTGGCACCTCAGGGACCCCGCCGTCACTGAGGGGCCCGATCTTTTGGCCGACGATGACAGTCGCGAATGGAGTGTCCCAACGTCCCGCAGTAGAGACAAGCTCCGGTGTCCAGCCTCCGCTTCCGTTCCTGCTGGGAGAGGACCACCCGATCCAACTGCATCGGCTCCTCTGCAAAGGAAGCGGTGGACCGAGAATATCTCCTCTCCTCAGCTGGGCGGGAGACGCTTCTGGAAGGACCCGGACCGTCCCCCCACTGCATAGCTAGGTCGGACACCTGAATGGCCATCTGGATGGCCTCATCCACAGTGCCCTTCTGGCCCCGCAACGCCACCTCCGTGCCCAACTCCCAGTTGAGTCCGCTCTGGAACGCGGACAGGAGTGATTCCTCGTTCCAACCGGACTCCACCGCCAACCGGCGGAACCGGGCGATGTACTCCCGAAGACTAAGCGTTCCTTGCTTGAGCCGCAACAGGAGTTGTCCAGCCTGGGCGCCCCGTATGGGGTGGTCGTACACCCTCATGAGCTCCATCTCGAGAGCCACAAAAGTCTCCACGAGAGGAGATCCTTGCGCACGGAGCGCATCGTACATAGCGAGGGGTCCTCCCTCCAGCAGACTCACTATATACGCAATCCTCCCCGCTTCCCTCGTAAAGCGGGACGGCTGTGCTTCAAAAATATTTTTGCATTGTACCAGGAAGCTCCGGCAGGTGTCCGGATTCCCCGAGTATCTCGGCGGGGGCGGGATGTGCGGCTCCGCGGAACCAGCGAGAACCGGCGTTTGTGGATCCCTCGCCTCGAGGCGCGTTATGCGTACGCCCTGGGACTCCGTGATGTCCAGCAGCCGGGTAATCGTCGCATGGGCGTCCGCCAGATGTGGCTCCCACTGCGCTGCGTAAACGTGGATCTCGCGCTTCACCCGATCTCCGTCGCCGGGGTCCATAATGGCTCGTTCGTTCTGTCACGGGTGTGTGTGGTGAGGTTGGACCCAGAACGCAGGCGGAGACCAGGAAAGGAAGAACAGGGGTTTATTAATGGCACAAAACACAATAGAAGGTGATTCCCCAGGACCGACGAGGGAGCTGGAACCGGGAGATCGAGGTGCGTCAAGCCGACAGGTAGAAGACGTAGGGATCGTTGAGGACAGGCGATGGTCAGGTTACCGGGAGGTCGAGGTGCGTCGTGCCGACAGGTAGTAGGCGAACGGATCGTTGGGGACAGGCGATGGTCAGGTTACCGGGAGGTCGAGGTGCGTCGTGCCGACAGGTAGTAGGCGAACGGATCGTTGGGGACAGGCGATGGTCAGGTTACCGGGAGGTCGAGGTGCGTCGTACCGACAGGTAGTAGACGGGCGGAACTCCGGGACCGACGAGGGGGGGCTGGAACAGCAGACGGGCGGACTATCTCTCCGATAGTCCGTAGCAGGGTGATCAGGACCAGGGATGAATGTCACCTGGGGACTGGTAGCGTACCGGTTTACACGTAGTACGAACGAGCGACGTCTCTCACTGACGCCGCTGTATAAATAGCCCCCAGGTGAGATCAATGGTAATTAGCCACGGTAATGGTTGGCAGGTGCGTGTGTGTGCGCCTCTAGCGCACGCGGCCTGGCAACGCCCCCTGTCAACCACCGTAACCGTGACATTATACTGAATAAATTACATGGAAGATAGCGAATGAAACCCGACAGTTATTAGTTACTGCACACTAGATAAATGTGTGCGCTTCCCTGCGTCTCTTTATTCCATCATCATCATCATCATCATCATCATCATCATCATCATCATCATCATAATTCACATCATCTTCAGCATCATCGCCCTCTTTGTCTCTCTGTCTGCAGCTACTGGGTGCCTGCCTGGTGTTCAGAGAGGACAGTGGTTGGCTCGTGATGAATGGTGATTTCCTCTACAGATTTTGAATGTACTGTATGTTGAACCCAAACCCCTTAAGTAAATGAGAGTCCCCAACATCCAACCACTCTGCCCGTCTTGCATTGAAACCACATGACGACATATAACCACCATAACAGCATGTGTTGACCCAACTGTGTGGTTCTAGTGAGTGAACACATGACGACCCTGTGTCAGAGGAATGGATGCCGGGGCAAGGAGCCCCCGCAGGGAATGGACTTCCAGAAGCCGCCGAAGAACTGTTGTCCAGAGCATCACACAAGGAGCAGTGGGTGAGTGAGCCACTCAAACACTCACATTGGCCGTGACTTAAATCCACGTGCCTAGTGTTTGTTGATATAATGATGCACTGGACAGGGAATGATTGGTCGTTATATTTGCCTGCTAGGTGTGAGTTAACACTGCTTTGCTAGTGTATTATATATTATATTGCTGCAGTAGATATATTAAATTAGATGGTTGCTTTATTCTTAAAGGTAAGTTGGGAGCATGCATACAAAAACCTAGAAATGTGAATATGGATTTACAGTTGACAATGCAATACACATCCGCATCATCAATTTAGATGAGCATCTCTATTAGTAAAGCATATTTTTAACAAACATTTTTTCAGAGTAGCAACATTAATATAAATGTAAAGGTAGCAGGACAGCATGGGTTCGAGAACATGCTGGAGATATGAAATTAGCACACAGTTGCATGAAAGTCGGCAGAAGTTCATGCCTTGACTCGAAGACGCACTGTCAAAAAAAACCTCTCTTATTCCAGTCAAGCAAATGAGCATCCTGTGTAATTTTAGATATGTAATTGTTTGTTTTCCCCAAGCAACTTCCCACCTTCATTATGTTGTCTGCGTTTCTCCAGCTAGCTCTGGGTGTTGTCGTGTTTTGACAGCGTTTCTGAAGGCAACTTTAAATGTACGCATCAACTGATTTTAACACTGCTTATTAAATACACAAAGTCTTTGTAAAGCATTCACCTTTTATTGGTTTCCAGGGATAAAGTCAGCTGGAACATTTCTCTGAATGTTCTCTGCCTGAATCCTAGATGTTGACGTTGGGCCACGGCAAAATACTGAAAGCTAAACGATTTCTGCTCAAAAGACGAGGTTAAAATGCAACACTGTTTGATAAAATACTTTGTTGTTTGCAGTACAATATAACTGCAAGGTTGTGTAACGTAATGTAAGGTTGGGGATAACATTTTCTTGACTAGCAACTTTCTCAGTAGATTGTCGAAGTAGATTGTTAGTTAGATATTGTTCTATTGTTTGCCAATTTATTGTACTTTTGCCTTATTGTACTTTTACCTGAGCACCGGCTCAGTTCTTGGAGACTTGTTAGGAAGGAAATGCACTTTTGACTTCTGGTGACGAGTGGTTCAATTACCTACCTTCTTTGAACGCACTATTGTAAGTAGCTTGGGACAAAAGCGTCTGCTAAATGACTATAATGTAATGTAATTAGAGAGTACCATATTAAGGCCTACTACTGTCATGCGTTTGCCTGTATACAGTAGAGGGACATATGTGACTATTTGTGCATGTAAGGTCTGCTAAATATTTTTCTTCTTTTTACAACGTCACTGATGATAGGTTGGGATGATATGCTGATTGTTATGCTATAAAATATACGATAGCTGTTAAGATATACTGAATATAGCTGTTATGATATAGACAATATTGCTGGTATGATACTTCTGCATATAGCTGTTACATTCGATTAGATTCCAATGATGTTATGATTTTTAATAAAGATGTTATGATATATGCGATAGCTGTTATATAGACAAGTAAGCAGTTATGATATACAATATCGCTTTTCCGATACATATATACCAGTGGCGGCTAGTGGTTATGAGAGTAGGGGAGGAAGGAAGGTGCCTCACTATACATTTTGACAGTGTATTAGTGGGGTCATTTTAGCAGATAAGCCAAACAGAATTAAAACCGATTGTGATCTGAGGGAGAAGAAGCATTGTTTAGATGAAAAATTGATATTTAGCGATTAATCCATTTATGATGAAAATCTGAAAATCGGAATAGAAGTTGCATGCACAGTGACTTGTGCTATCGAAGAAACCTAACGGAATTGAAATTGAGTGAGCTTTGAGGTAGAATTGTTTTTTGCGTAAAGTATATTTACCTGTATTTAATTCAAATAATACATACTATCATAGGGTAAAACCAGTAATGCACGTAAATCACATCAATTGTCTAATCGCGAATCAAAGAAACACCAGCTTGTCACGGTCAGCCATGCTTCCTGTTTACGTTTGGCACCTGGCACGCTTTGAGGAGGAACTGAAGTTTCAAATCTAAAATAAATTAAAAAAAAGTTTTCTGGAAGGCAGAATTATTATGAATGACAAGATAGATCCTTGCATGATGACAACCGCCCCCCAAAACTCTGATTGGGTATTCACCAGCGCAGTGAGCTCTCCTGATTGGTTCACAGAGCCTCTGGCTAGCCCCGCCCTAAGGGAGGAAAAGGGAGGATCGTCCTCCCTTAGCGCGGTACACACTCATGTTAAACCAGGACTCGCCGGCCACCCCGTTTCGGGAGTTTATAATGGACTTCAAATGTGAGCTTCAAATGTGAGGACGTTTTCCTCCGTTCCGCCATACAGTGATTTAAAAATTGCGGTATGGGGCGTTGTTGGTGCTATTTTGACACACATATATATACATTTCACATATATATACATATATATATACATACATATATACATATATATACATTTCCTTAATTTCCCTCGGGATTAATAAAGTAATCTGAATCTGAATCTGAATCTGAATATTTGCGTGACTTTGAAGCATTTTTATCAGTATTTTCACAGATTAATCGGTTAAATTTAATTGTATGTATTTAACAGGTTTTTTTTCTCTGAAATGTTAGGGAAGATGGTCCTCCCTTTCCTCAATGGACGAGCCTCCACTGATATATACATACATATGATAGCTGTTATCATATGATAACTGCTGTGCTATAAATGACAACACTTCCTTGACGGTTTAGTGCAAATGTTGCAGTAAAGTGCATGGTAATGTGATTAGTGCATTAATAGTGTGATTAATTAAATTAGATTAGATTCAAATTGATTGTCACACACTTGATTGCACAGCACAAGTACAGTACAGCGAAATTAATTTAGCATTTAACCAGAGTGCAAATGTTGCAGTAAAGTGCATGGTAATATATCATTTACAGTTTATAGTTGCTAAAAGACAGTCTACTAGGTATAAAAACTGTTATAAGATTACTTATAGAGTATGTGGGGGATATGAGCATAATAATGGGTATATATATACAGGTAGGTAAGTATAAGTATTTAACAGGTAGTGATAAGGGGTATGCAATTATGAAAAGCAGGATACATATATGTAAATGTATATACAGCAGGTAGTGAGCAGGGATATGCAGTTCTATCAACAGTTGCAGATTAAAATATATACGGCAGGTAAAGTTAAAATGTACACATTTACAGGTACGTTATCAATGACTATGTAGACTATAGGTAGAGGTAGGTAGTTGTGATACAGTGCAAGGCAATCAAAGACATTGAGGGACCAGGAGAGGTCCTCGGGGGTGTGGACCCCCGAGAATTTGAAGCTGGAGTCACGCTAGACCTCCGCTCTGTTGATGAGGATGGGGGCATGTGCGCAAGCACTGGTCTTCCTGAAGTCCACGATGAGCTCCTTGGTCTTCTTGGTGTTGAGGGCCAGGTTGTTGTCAGCGCACCACGCCACCTCGTCCCTGTAGGCTGCCTCATCGTTGTTTTTGATGAGGCCCACCACCGTCGTCGGCAAACTTGATGATGGTGTTTGTACCATGTACAGGAGTGCAGTCGTGGGTGAGGAGGTAGTAGAGGAGAGGGCTCAGGACACAGCCCTGGTCAACGCAGGTTCAGGGTGAGGGTGGAGGAGGTGAGATTGTCTAACCTGACTGACTGGGGTCTGTTGGTTAGGAAGTCTAATAACCAGTTAAAACAGAGGGGTTAATGTCAAGGTTGAAGATGAGTTTGGAGGGGATGATGGTGTTAAATGCTGAGCTGAAGTTGATGATCCAGGTGGGAGAGAGCTGAAGGGAGTGAAGAGCTGAGGTCCTCCATGCTCCTGTTATCATGGTAGGCACATTGGTATTTATCCAGTGAGGGTGAGAGGCCAGATTTGAGGTGAGACAGGACCAGCCTCTCGGAGCACTTCATGATGATGGGGGTGAGTGCAACAAGGCGAAGTTATTGAGGCTCGCTGCAGAGGAGTGTTTTGGCACTGGCACAATGGAGGTGGTTTTAATGCACACTGGGACAACTGCCTGAGCTAGTGACATGTTGAAGATGTCAGTAAGGACCTCGGTCAGTTCCTGAGCTCACGACCGGGGATGCCATCAGGACCCGCTGCCTTATGCGCATTTGCTCTGCTCATGAACAAAGAGACATGATCACGCTGCCTAAGGTGGGGGAGGGGGGCGGCTTTGTAAGTGTAGCAGGAACACTGGGTTCAGGTAACTGTCCCACACTCATCTCTAGGCCCTGAACTCACCATCACCTAAAGTAGGTCAACTCCTCCCCCAGAGCCAACCCCTAATTAACTCAGGGCTATTTAAGGCACCTGTGGCATCATGGCAGTCTTTGGTTTGTTTGCTGCCTGCCTGTAGCCACATGGCCACCTTAAGGGTAGGTCAATTGTCAGATACTGAATGTCATGTTTGATCAGCAACTTAATATTCCTCATGTGCATCTTATATTAGCACTGAATTAAATCCATTTGTATTAGCCTACGGTCAGCTTGTATCCTGGTCCACCTGGTGTTCCTTTGGCCAAGTGTGATGCCTGAAGTTCCTGTTAACCTGGTGGGATGTGTGTTGTTCCCCCCTGGCCCTGCTTAGTACTTTAATATTAATCATACTGAGTAGTGGTAAGTTTATAATTACCTAACTTAAAAGATTGAAATGTGTACTTCTGTATTGTAATCTAATGTACAATGTGTTTTTGTGTATTTTGGTATCAGCTGCTGTTTTGCTACAGTTAGGTTTTGCTTGAGTTAGGTTTTTGTTTCAATTTAGTTTTGCTGTCTTATATTTAGGATTTTAGTGTATTTTACTGTTTGCTCGTTTGGACCAACTGGATAATTGTTTCTTCTGCTTTATACTCATTTGTTGTTTCTTTGCCCCTTGTAGTGGAGTTGGAGCCAGCTAGTGGTGGAGGCTAGGTACACAGTCTGATTCCCTTCACGGCTTGTAGTGGTAGGAGCACTGGGACACAGTTTGGAGTGAGTTTTGGTTTGCAGTGAGCACCGGTGGTGGGTAAGTGGGACACAGCCCTGTTAGACTGCCTCCCCCTGGCTGGCATCTGCCCACTCCCCTTTTCCCCTCATTGATTTTAGTAATTTCCTATATAAAGTGTTTTTTACCAAGAATAAACAAATAAATGTGATTGACATTTTGAAATAAACTGTTAAACTTTTTTATTATAATTGAACCACGCCTCTGTCTTGTGTCAGACACGAACTTGTAGAGCCTTCTTATTTCTCAGGTGTAAATTAAATATCTCCTGGGGCGAAATTCCCCAGGTGGCGTTGTCAGGCATTTTGGTATTTGGGTGGCTCTGCCTTTAAAAATGACCACGCCGCCACATAAGCATCAGCCTTGTTAGTGTAAACATGGTCTAATAATCGCCTGCAATAACAAAGGCTGCCTCTGGGTGGGGGTTCTGCTGTTTGTTAATAGCATAATGAAGTTTGTCCATAGCTAGCTTAGCGTCAGCATCTGGAGGTATGTAAGTCGCAGTTATAATGGTGGCTGTAATTTCCCTGGGTTGGTAAAAGGGTCTACATTTAACCATTAGGTATTCCACGTTAGCAGAGCAGTGGCTCTCAATGGTGGTAGTGTATGTGCACCAAGCCTTGTTAGCCTTGTTGTCCGGTCAGCCGGCTGTGCTTTGATGAGATCCACCAGAGTTTCAGCGTGGAGTTGAAGATCGCTGATTAAGTTGCCAGAATGATGTAATCCAATTTCAAAAAGATTGTGTCGGGTGTACGTGATAAAAGCAAGACTGTTCTGTGTGAACAGACTAAGAATTATTTGGTATTTTACCACTAATTTGCAAAAGCTGGTCAGACGCTGGGCGTCGCGATGTTTACGCTTTATGTGTATATGTACGGTGTATGTTTTATGTGTATATGTACGGTAAGTACAGTAAAATTATGAATAAGTAAACTAAAGGTAGAGGTAGGGAGTTATGATACAGTGCAAGGCCGTTGAAGACATTGATGGTGAAAGGGTTCAGAGTTCGTATGAGTGAGAGGTGTCTTTGACAATTTGTTGTGCCTTCCTTAGACATTGCAGGGAGGGGTAATCCAACGATGCGTTGGGCGGTTTTCACCACCCTCTGCAGCACTTTACGGTCGGAAACAGTGCAGTTGCCGTACCACACTGTGATGCAGTTGGTGAGGATAATCTCAATGGTACACTGGTAAAAGTTCACCAGAATCTGAGGGGACAGGTGGGCTTTCCTCAGCCTCCTCAAGTTCACACTTTCTATTCATTCATATCTAAAGTCTGATGGCAGATGAGATCAAATCTGAGTTTCTTTATTTGTCTTTATATTTGTTTCGACCAATCCTGTTGCTAGAGTTGGGGACCTGTAAGCGTATAATTGGCAGGTACAAACTCAGCCGGCAGTTGTAAACTGTACAAAGTGACTGTAAAAGTTTCAAATAAACACAGTGAAGAATGGCCTCCGTAGAAAATCTCTGAAAGCTCCATCCACTCGTGCAAATTAGTTCTTCAGTAGATTATCTCCGTAGCGAAACAGGAAACAAGGTTATGCTATAACATAGAAGAACCACTGGATCAGAAGTTGTACTATAACATAGTATGACTGCTGGACCTGAAGTTCTGCTATAACATAGTAAAACCGCTGGATCAGAAGTTCTACTATAACACAGTAGGACTGCTGGATCAAAAGTTCTGGTTTAACATAGGAATGCTGGATCAGAAGTTCCGTTGTAACATATTTGGACTGCTGGACCAGAAGTTCTGCTGTAGCATAGTATAACTCCTGGGTCCCACATAGCTTAATTTTGAGAGTCCCATTGCAGAACAGATCACAACACATACTGTGGCTTAGATATACCCCCGGATGCATTTGAACATCCTGTTCCACAGCCTGTGTGCTTTGAATGTCGGTTTGCTGCTGCATGATTTCACTGCTTAATGGATGCGATGTAAAACATTGAAACACATTAAACAATCCACAGAGTTTACTGGTGTTTTTCTGTCAAAGGGTTAGAGCAAAAACTCAGTTGTGCTTTTTTATTTTATTTTTTGGATTTAAGCACAAAGAGGAAAGGAATGAATGAAATATTATGCCAGGGGTCTTATCTAAGGAATTGGCCATATATCTATACGACTGATTGACATTTATAGAGATGTGCTGAAGGCAAAAGCTTTCTTCCAATGGTTTCAATATAAATGGCTTCCATCAATCCTTTGGACAGTTTGTGTCGTTGCTCTGCCCTTGATGTGGATATGGAGTGAAAGTATATATAACTACAACATGGCGTGCCTGAATCACATTTCCAGAAAAAAGCCTGAGAAATACACTAGCGTTAGTTATTTTACACTCATTTTTGCAAGAATTCCTTTTGATGTTCTCTATTAAGGATGTCTATAACATCCTTAATGTTCCAGGGTGCGGCAGAGGTTCTCTACCTAGTGTCTGTTCAGTGGGGGGTTCAGTTCAGCCTGTAAATGCTGCAGAACACGGTGGCCCCCGCCAGATGGCCTGCTCCCTCTCCTCAGGCCGGGTGCCAGCGTGTGTGCTCTAGCAACAGCAATAAAACACAGCTCATTTAGAGTAAGTCAACGCACATCGCTTTAAAGCTCAGCAAAAAAGTTACTTGAAAAAGTGGTGGCCTTGATGACAGCGTCTGTAAAAGTGGCAGATGTGATGCAGGAATTGGGACAAGGAGGACAATCAGCCCCAGGAAGGAAGGAAGGAACCCCAGAGGAGTGTTTTCTCATCTGCCACGGGGTAAGTTCACTGCCTTGGCTTCCTCATCTACCCGCATTTATATGCAATTTGGCCTCGTCTGATGCACAGTCCATCTGTGCCAGAGGGCGGGGTGGTGGTGGGGGGTGGGGGGGATAAGTCATGCCAGCACGGCTTACGGCAGTGACACACATGGAAGCTCAACACCTTTCCAACGGAATGGGATCACAGCGTAATTGTGTATGTGTGTGTGTGTTTGTGTGTGCGTGTGCGTGTGCCAGCACACGCTGAAGAGGCAGACAGATGTTACAGTTTATGGGTGACTTTACAAGCTCGGTGAACATTTCCCCTCTCTCTCCTCCCCCCCCTAGCCTGAATTGAATAAAAACAGAGGCTCATGGACATCGAGTCTTGGGAGCTTACATCATTTAGCATTATTCTGTGAGTGTGTGTGTGTCAGTGGGAAAGAGAGAATTAGAGAGAGGCATTACGGTAGTTAACTAAATAAATAGCCTAATTCACGGGCTGCTGTATGGTCTTGAAAAGGTGCACACACACACACACACACACACACACACACACACACACACACACACACACACAAGGTACAAGATATTTATTGGCCTTTTGTAACAAATACGTTGGAATGCTTACTTTCCACTCCCTCATGCTGTTTAAATCTCCAAAAACAATACCATAAAATGAATATATACAATAAAAATGAACAAAAAAAGGACAGCAAAGCGACTGATTGTGTATGAACATCTGTTGAATTGTGCAAAACAATTTAAAATCTTTTAAAGTGCCAGTAGTGCAGCAGCATCATGAATATAGTGAGTACAGTGCAGCACAGTGCAGTAGCTCTAATGAGTCCAGAAAGTCCAGCAAAGTATGAAAGTGTAATGTTAATGACAATGTTATGATAGTGGCAGCACTCCTAACAGTTCAGTAGGTGCACTGCCTGTGGATAAAAACGATCCTTAAACCTAATAGTCCTTGTACGGATGCTGCGCAACCGGCGACCGGACGGTAGGGGGGAGAAGAGATGGTTCCCAGGGTGGTTGCGGTCCTTTATGATGGACATGGCCTTCTTCCGACATCTGGTCCTACAGATCTCCTCAATGCATGCAATTACACACCCGGTGATCTTCTCTGCCGTCTTCACAACCCTCTGGATGGCTTTCTTGTCCTGTGCAGTGGTGTTGCCATACCACACAGTGACGCCACTTGTCAGGATGCTCTCTACAGAGCCAACTATGGCCTATTCCGCAGGGCATAGAGGCGCTGGTGTGCCTTCGTCAGCATGACCTCCGTGTTGCGGGTCCAGGCCCGGTGTCCCATACAGGCTGATGGTGGAGTGATTGCCCCGGTGGCTCCTGAAGTCCACGATGAGCTCCTTAGTGTTGCTGAAATTCATTGCGAGGCTTTTGTCCTTGCACCATTGCGTCAGCTGGACTATCTCATCTCTGTACCCCGTTTCGTCAGCCTCTCTTATCAGGCCATTGACTGTGGTGTCGTCTGCAAACTTGATCCGGTTATTGCTGTGCGTGGCAGTACAATCATGTGTGTACAGTGAGTACAGCCGGGGACTGAGGCAGCTGCCTTGGGGTGCTCCGGTGTTGAGGACCAGAGTTGATAATATGTTGTTTCCAATCTTCACCACTTAAAGCCTGCCCGCCAGGAAGTCCAAGCTGATACGGTGGGAAGGCAGAGAGATAGCCTATACACCGCTCCTAATCAAGTCACTGGAAAGTCACTCAGATGAAAACATCCGCTGTGCAGCCTTGAAGTCCAACATCAAGGGATGATGAGCCCAATAACGATCCAGCTGCGATTTGAAGGCGTTTAGCGACTTAGCATTCACCACTACCTCTGGAAGACCGTTCCAATCATTGACGACCCTTTGTGAGAATAAGTGCGATCTTGGCTTGTGGTTACTTCTCGCTTTCCCGATACGCAGGGAATGACCTCTGGTGACGCTCCCTCTTGCAGCTGGCAACATCCTATCACTGTCCACATCAAATTTGTCATGCTTATATTTGTACACTTGAATCATGTCCCCTCTTTTCCTTCTAAAACTAAGGTAGGGAGTTTCAGGGTTTCCAGTCTCTCTTTGTAACTATGTCCGTTCAGACCTATTACCAGTGTAGTTGGTCTACGCTGCACAGATTCAAGCTTTTCAAGTTCTTTAACATGCATAGGGCACCAGACGGATGAGGCATACTCAAGCCGGGGTCGTATGAGTCCTTTGTAAATTAGATTGAAAGTTATCCTATCAATATGTGTGAAAGTTCTTCTCATCACACCCACTAGTCGATTTGCAGCATTTGCAATATTTTCACAATGTTTATCAAAAAGTAACTGATTGTCTATTATCACTCCAAGGTCTTTCTCTTGCTCTGTGGTGTTTAGTTATTTTTCCCCATTGTGTAATTAAGTGCTTGCCAAGGTGTAGTATATGGCACTTCTCCGGGTGGAACAATAATTGCCAGTCCTGTGACCACTGGTAGATGTTGTCTTTCTCTGAAGGTCCACTGCCTCCTCTTGTGTGTTAACTCTGTTGAAAATTTTCATCAGCATATATTTTGATTTTGCAATCCACCACATCAGGGAGATCATTTATAAAAATGACAAATAATAGAGGGCCTAATACACTGCCCTGTGGCACCCCACTGGTAACATCAGCCCATGATGATAGGTGACCATTCACGCAGACCCGTTGGCACCATCCTGTCAGAAAGCCTTCAATCCATTTTCCTATGTAGCCAGTAATACCATAGATTTCTCGTTTTACCATGAGTCTTTGATGAGGAACAGAATCAAAGACCTTCTGGAAATCACAATAGAGAACATCCAAGCATTGGTCCTCATATATTATTTGTGTCCATTCTTCCAGGCTCTCTATCAGTTGGGTCATAGTTGAACGTCGACTAAGAAAGCCATGTTGGTCAGGAGTAAAATAGCACTGGGCTTTTATGTGCTCCATCAGACAGTCCTTAACGTGGACAATAATTGCCAGGTGTGTGCTTACTGTCGTTTTTGTGGATTGTGTGACGTGGGCTATTTTTCAATCACCTGGAAGATCACCTGTCAGGATGGACTTGTTGTAAATGATACTTAGTGGTACTGCAAGAGTGCTGGCCAGTTCTCTCATTACCCGCGGATGGATCTGGTCAGGGCCGCATGACTTGTTTGGATTCAGATGTCTAAATTTCTTCTGGACTTAATCGGAAGTGATTACCAATTGGTTGATGACTGAGGCTATGTCTCTTGGGATGACTTTTGGGATGTGTTTCAAGTTCTCCATTGTGAACACTTTACCAAAGAAATAATTTAGAACATCAGCCTTCTCTTCATCAGAGGTTGTTCATCCCTCGCTATCAATCCGGTCTAGGTCAGGTACACTACTACGTACACTAGTTTTGGATCTGACATATCGCAAGAACGCCTTGGGGTTTTTATTGACCTCTTGTGCAAGTTTTCTTTTCGTCGGTTGTTTACTTTCGTCTTTGGCAGCACACCTGGTATTTTGAAAGACACAGTGGTCACATTTCCTATTTGTGGGTGTATAGTCAGGTCACTAACTGCATCTGCATCGGAGGTTAGAATCAAATCCAAGGTGTTTTTCTTCTGCCTGTTCCGATATCTAGTTGGCTCAGCCACATGTTGACTTAAGAATGCATCTTTGATACTCTCCAAAAATACTATTGATTCCCGATTATATGTTTTGGGATTTGCCGGGTCTTTCCAATTCATTTCAGGGAAATTGAAGTCCCCAACAATCATTATGTCCGAGCTCTTCAGATTGCTAATATAATACATCAGTTTTCTGAGATTTGCATTGTTTTCTGCATCACAACTTGGGCTCCGATAGACACATCCAATGATCTGCCGTCTTGCTGATGGAAGTTTGATTTCTGCCCATACTGACTGACTGAAATGCTCATGGTTTATACTGCACTCTGATGGATTGAGCTCATTCCAGATGTAGAGACAAATACCCCTACCAGTGTCTGAAATATTGTCAAACAAAGTGTATCCTTCCAATTGTAATTCACACACTTACAGGGTGAATTTTGACTTATTTGGCTTCACTTCAGTGATGGCGATTATTTGTGGCTTATTTTCTTAAAGGGTCCAGTTCAGTTCAGCCATTTTATTGCTCAATGAGTCAGCATTGGTGTAATATACATTTAAGTGATCCTTCTGTGATATAGCTGCATGTTCACTCACAGCACTACTGGTTTCAATCTGACGATTTTGAGGTTCCACGGAGGGCCCCTCACCCGGTACTTGGCTTCTGTTCCATCCTCAGCTTATTTTTCTTTAGCTTGCAATACTAGGACATTTACTCTCTTGCGCTTATTTTCCGTCATATCGTGGCCCACACTGATACTGTTGAACGGTGGCGTTGCATCCTTCAGGTTCTTTAGCGATGCCATGATCTTCCGTTTGTCGATCAGGTCTGCCAGAATTACCTTCATTGGCCGAAGCCCTTTTTTTTTTCACTCCAAGCCTGATGATATCTATGATCCATCCTATTCATAATCCAGTTACAGATGGAGGCGCCCAGACCTAGGTCCCTCAGTTTTAGGACCAGCTTGGAGGGAACGATGGTGTTGAACTGTAGTCAATGAACAGCAGTCTGACGTAGGTGTCCCTCCTGTCTAGGTGCTCCAGGGCCGTGTGTAGTGCCAGGGATATGGGGTTGTCTAAAGACCGGTTTGGTCTGTATGCAAACTGGACTGGGTCTAGGGACTCAGGGATGGAAAATTTAAGAGAAGACATTACAAGTTGCTCCAGGCACTTCATGGCTATGGGTGCTAAAGCCACTGGACGATAATCATTGAGGCATGTTACCTTGGTATTTTTGGGTAACGACACAATGGTTGAAGCACGCTGGGAAGACATATTGTTGCAGTGATGCATTGTAGATGTCGGTGAACACAGGCAGCGCGGTCTTGAAGACCCGGGATGGAACGTCTGGGCCGGCTACCTTCCCTGCCTTCACCCTCCTGAAGGTTCTGCGGACCTCTGACTCAGAAAGTTGTAGGACGTAGTCCTCTTAGGGATTGTTCAATTTGTTGGTCGGCTCAGAGTTCCCCCTTTCAAAGCGAGCGTAAAACGTGTTCAGCTCGTCCGGTAGACACATACACACACACACACACACACACACACAAGTACGCGTACATGCAGACTTTTCCACTTTTTCCATGTTATCGCGCTACTTTTTACAGTCAAAGCTGACCCTCCCTTGAACCCGTCAGCTTTTGTTTCTTTCTCCGTTGACGGCTGGAGAAGATTAACCACATATTTCTCTTTTCTAGTCTCATCCTGTTCCCCTTTTGTTTTTCTCTTTTTCTCTGCTCACTGTCTTTTGTTCCGCTGTTGTCGACCTTGCCTCACGGTGAGCAAGAAATCCTTAACCTCATCTCTGTGAGGTGAGTCTCCCTCTGAGAGGCATTGTTGTGTTCAGAAGGGAGGGAGAGAGAGAGGGAGAGAGAAAGAGATGGAGGGAGAGAAGGGGAGAGTGTGGTCTGTCTGTGCAGAGTCCTGATGCAATCAGGACTCTGTCTGTGTTTCCTCACGAGGTGTCACAATGGTTATGCACCCTGCCTCCACTAGAGGGCAGCATCAACCCTCATTCACGTCTCCCCCACACCTGCAGCACATTATAATCAACCTGCCTATTTAAGCCTACCCCCGCACACTCATACTTTGACAGATTGTTCCTGATGACACAGACTCTCCAGCATTTACCCGGACTGATTCCTGTTGCCGACCCTGCCTGCCCGGACCTGCCCGCCTCGCCTGGTTCCTGATCTCCTGCTTGTCCCCGACTACGTCTCTGCCTGCCCCCGTCTGTGTGATATTAACAATAAATATCACTATCTGTCCTTGGTGTCCGTGTGCTGCATTTTGGTCCAAACCTAATCCGTGACACAAGGTGTCTGTGGAGTCTGCGGTTTTGGCATGGAAGGGAAATTTTGATTGTTTTTTGTTATTCTTATTCTTTCTCCAATTCCCTGCCCACCACCTCTCTCTCCATCTCTCTCTTTCCATTCCCCCACCCCTTCTCACTCTTATAGTGACATGCCCTCCTGGCTCTTCTGTTGGTAGTTAGTTCCATAGAGAGACCGCTCAGGGTCACAGGCTCTCAGCTGAGAGAAAGAGGGAGCAGAAAGATAGATAAAGGAAGGAGAGAGAGAGAGAGAGAGAGAGAGAGAGAGAGAGAGAGAGAGAATGCAGCATCACGGCCATATACTGTCTTCCAAATGCTCCCATTTCCCGCAAAAATGTGTGTTTGTAGCTTTGCACAGAGAGGTCACCAGTCGTCGACTAACTCCCTCCTTAGCATTTCTTCCTCTTCTCCTCATTCTGTCGTCCTCCTCCTCCTCCGGGTCTGGCTGGCTGGCCGGTGGTTGCTCTCCATAGCCGGTCGTTGCTCCCCCCCTTCCCCCTGCTCCCTTGCCCCCTAACACCTGAAGGAAAGGAATTTAATGGATTTAGGACTGAAACACACAACAGAGTCTCCGCCGCGCATTGGTTTTTAAACATCATGAGATCAGCGAGATACTAAGAAAGAAAGAAAGAAAGGAGAATGGGAGCGAGAGCGAGAGAGAGAGAGAGAGAGAGAGAGAGAGAGAGAGAGAGAGAGAGAGAGAGAGAGAGAGAGAGAGAGAGAGAGAGAGAGAGAGAGAGAGAGAGAGAGAGAGAGAGAGAGAGAGAGACTGAGACTGAGACTGAGACTGCTGGCAGCTGGGAGAAAAAGACAGACGTATCGACAGAGTTGTGCTGTTTTGTTAGAAGTCGACAAGCTGGCCATAAACAGTGAGCGATTTAATGAAGCGCGGCATTGTAGACCTTGGTGTGGAGGACATTGCAGTCATCTTATCGGAGGTTGGCTGGTGAGCGGCCATCACTCCTTCTGGCTCCGGCACACTCAGACACACTCAGTTTTTTTTCCAGGAGAGAACGAGCGGCAGTTTCTGTGTTTGGCACGGAGCACAGGAGTCATTGAAAATGGCTCGCTGATGAATTTTGGAATCGACTTCAGGAGCAGAAAGTACAGAGGGAAAGAGATTAAAGAAATAATAATACACTGAAACGACCATTACTCTCCGCACTCGAGTGGCGGGGGAGGAATGAGTTTGGAGCAAAGACGCACACACCCAATTCGTCCACCGGGGTGCGCCGGAGACGAGCCGGGCTCAGGCTCAGCTGCTCCGTCCAGGTGGCCGTGCCGACCGCGCTCTGATTCCATCGCAGTGGGGCTGGCGGTTGCCGTGGTGTTGGCACTGGCTATGGCGTGGTGCGTTGACTCCATCCACAAGAACCTGCTGTGGTTCTCCAAGTTGATGGTAGGATGCTCAGGTGTCGAGTTTGACGTGCACCCTTCTTCTTCTTCTTCTTCTTGTTCTTGTTGTTCTTGTTGTGGTTCTTGTTGTTGTTCTTACTGTTGTTCTTGTTGTTCTTGTTGTTCTTGTTGTTCTTCTTGTTCTTCTTGTTCTTCTTGTTCTTCTTGTTTTTGTTCTTGTTTTTGTTGTTCTTCTTGTTGTTCTTGTTCTTGTTCTTGTTATCTTATTATGCGCATTGGGGTGCAATCGAGCAATGTCTTTCAAGAGGCTGCAGGAATACAGTGCCACACATTAAGGCTAACGGCTGAACTGCAATGCAGGAGATATTTGACGGAGTGGACTGTGAGAGGAGACATCCAATATCTTCTCTGTTTCTGCTGTAGGATGTGGACAAATGTAATCATGAAGTGGACCACCATATGTAAGATAAATAAGAGGAAAATAAGTACCCTTTAATTTTTAAAGGGAAATGAAGACTATTTTCAAAAGGATTGATTGTGTGATTATTATTCCACCGCATCATGCTGGTTATGCTTAGTAAATGTTGCACAAATTAGTCTTTTACACTTTTGGATGAAACGGCAACAATTCAGGCTCCCCAAGAGGCAAGATTATGCACACACACACACACACAAATGTGTGTGTGTGTGTGTGTGTGCGCCCGCAAAGGTGGGGGCGTATGCTGCTTGGTGAACAACAGCTGGTGTACGGACATTCAGGTGCTTTCTCAACATTGCTCATCTAATCTAGAATTACTGACTATCAAGTGTCGCCCTTTTTTCTTGCTGAGGGAGATCTCCGCTATTCTCATGTCGGCGGTTTACATCCAACCACGGGCTGATGCGCACATCGCATTGGACAAACTTTACATCGAAGTAAGCAAACTTCAGAATCGCTACCCCGAGGCAGTCCCCATTGTTGCGGGGGACTTTAACCACTGAAATTTAAAAAAGGAATTACCAAAATACTACCAACACATCTCATGTACGACCAGACAGAACAAGACTCTTGATCACTGCTATACCACCATCAAGCAAGCTTATCGCGCTTTTGCCCGGCCGGCTTTCGGCAGATCAGACCACGCCTCCATGCTTCCACTTCCCGCTTACAAGCAGAAGTTGAAGACCACGCCCACAGTTGTAAGGAACGTGCGTCGCTGGACATACGATGCCGTAATACACCTGCAGGAGGGGCTAGAAATCACTGACTGGAGTGTATTCAAGACCACTGACCTTGATGTGTATGCAGATCATGTCACAGCATACATTAACAGGCTAGTGGAAGAATGCATCCCAACTAGGTCTGTTCGCTCATTTCCAAACCGCAAACCGTGGATGAATGCTGACATATGGAACAAACTTAAGGAACGGAGTACCGCTTTCACAACAGGCGACTCCGATCTCTACAAGAAGGCCAAGTACAAACTCAGAAAAGCCATCAAGAAGGGTAAACTGGGTTACAAAAACAAATTGGAATTACAGTTCGGGGGCTCTGACACCAGACATATGTGGCAAGGTCTGAGGGTCCTTTCCAACTACAAGGGGAGCTCAGGGGCAGTCACCAACAACGACCCTACCCTACCAGACGAGTTAAACAAGTTTTTTGCTCGCTTTGAAAGGGACCATGAGCTGACCAACAACTTGAACATCAGCCAGAGGACTACGTTCTACAACTGTCCGAGTCCGAGGTCCACAGAATCTTCGGGAGGATGAAGGCAGGGAAGGCAGCCGGCCCAGACTGAGTTCCATCCCGCGTCTTAAAGACCTGCGCTGACAAGCTGGCTCCTGTGTTCACCAACATCTACAATGCATCAATGCAACAGTCTGTTGTCCCAGCGTGCTTCAAAGCGACAACCATTGTGACACTACCCAAAAAGACCAAGGTAACATGCCTCAATGGTTATCGTCCAGTGGCTTTAACACCCATAGCCATGAAGTGCCTGGAGAAACTTGTCATGTCGCACATAAACGTGTCCATCCCTGAGTCCCTAGACACACTCCAGTTTGCATACAGACCAAACAGGTCTGTCACACGGCCCTGCAGCACCTAGACAAGAGAGAGGGACACCTACGTCAGACTGCTGTTCATTGACTACAGCTCGGCATTCAACACCATCGTTCCCTCCAAGTTGGTCCAGAAACTGAGGAACCTAGGTCTGGGCACCCCCATCTGTAACTGGATTATGGACTTCCTGACGGGCAGGCCTCAAGTGGTGAAGATTGGGAACAACATCTCATCCACTCTGGTCCTCAACACCGGAGCACCCCAAGGCTGTTGCCTCAGTCCCAGGCTGTACTCGCTGTACACACATTACTGTACTGCCATGCACAGCAATAATCGGATTATCAAGTTTGCAGACAACACCACAGTCATTGGCTTGTTAAGCGAGGGCGATGAGACGGAGTACAGAGATGAGGTGGTCCGGCTGACGCGATGGCCTTGCACTGAATGTCAGCAAGACCAAGGAGCTCATTGTGGACTTCAGGAGCCACCAGGGGAACCCACTCCACCATCAGCCTGGACGGGACAACGGTGGAAGTAGTCAGCTGCTTCCGTTTCCTGGGACTACAGATTTCTGAAGACCTGGAGTGGACACGCAACACGGTGGTCATGCTGAAGATGGCACACCAGCGCCTCTATGCTCTGCGGTGCCTCAGAAAAAACGGTATAGGCTAGCGGTGGCTAGTGAACTTCTACCGTAGCACCGTAGAGAGCATCCTGACAGGTGGCGTCACTGTCTGGTACAGCAACACCACTGCACGGGACAAGAAAGCCATCCAGAGGGTCGTGAGGACAGCAGAGATCATCGGGTGTGCACTTCCATGCATTGAGGAGATCTTTAGGACCAGATGTCAGAAGAAGGCCATGTCCATCATAAAGGACTGCAACCACCCTGGGCACCATCTCTTCTCCCCCCTACCATCTGGTCGACAGTTGAGCAGCATCCGTACAAGTACTAGCAGGTTTAAGGATAGTTTTTATGCACAGGCAGTGCACCTACTGAATTGCTAGGAGTGCTGCCACTTTCCCTTTCATAACATAGTCATTACCATTACACATACTTTGCTTTCTTGACTCATCACAGTAACTCCACTGTACTGCACTGTATTCATGATGCTGCTGCACTACTGGCACTTTAAAATGCTTTAAAATATTTTTGGAAAAAAAATAACATGTACATTCAACATATTATTTAACAGTCACTTTGCTGCTCTTTTTTTGTTGTTGTATATATTATTTTTGATATTTTATTATTTGTATGGTATTGTTTGGGAGATGTAAACTGCGGGAGGGAATGGGGAGTAAGCATTCCAATGTACTACAATGTATGTATATTGTATCTTGTATGTAATGTAATGTAATTCTAGAATTTTTTACTACATTTTCTGCAATCCCCCCCACGCATGTGGAGTTTACCATCTCCCTTCGAGAGAACTGGTCCATGCCCTTCCTTGCCCTGCAGGTCGCTGCCATCACCTTCTACCTGAGGCCCCGGCTCTCAGCGTTATAACAGGTATATGCTGCACATTGTCTCTGTGTCCCTCGCTCCCTCTATCAAAAAACCCCACTTTCCACTCTCTCTCCCGCGCTCGCTCACACTTTCTTTATCTCCTCTCTCTCTCTCTCTCTCTCTCTCTCTCTCTCTCTCTCTCTCTCTCTCTCTCTCTCTCTCTCTCTCTAACACACACACACACACACACACACACACACACACACACACACACACACACACACACACACACACACACACACACACACACACACCCTTTCTCCTACTCTGTCTCTCTATAATAGCATTAAGGAAAGTCTAATTGAAGCGTTTGATCGATGCCAATTCACTCGTGCTTCCTAAATATTCAGCCTCTCAATAAGGTGGCAGCTTGTAGCTCGTCGCCGGGGAACATACTGGTGCTGACTACAGCTGGGTAATGCTGTTGGCGGCAGTATAAGTATAAGACCTATGGAAAGGTCGCTGGTTCGATCCCCCGGCTCGTCCTAGCAAAGAAAAACTGTCGAGGTGTCCTTGAGCAAGGCACCCTAACCCTAACTGCTCCTGACGTGCTGGCTGTCTCCTTGCATGGCTGACTCCGCCGTTGGTGTATGAATGGGTGAATGTGAGGCATGACTTGTAAAGCGCTTTGGATAAAAGCGCTATATAAAAGCAACTATTACCATAATGACTTAGATGTGCGTGTGTGTGTGTGTGTGTGTTTGTGTGGGCACCAAAGTCTTCAGTAGAATTTGCGCTGTTAGCTGTAACTTCATGAATTCAGGAAACGTAACTGTGTGGGTCTTCTTTTCTGTGTGTGTTTTGTTGTGAGTCTGCATGTGTGTTTGTGTGTTTGTGTGTGTGTGTGTGTCTCTCTCTGTCGTTTGTGTGTGTATGTGTGTGTATGTCCATATGTTTTTGTGCGTGCTTGTGTTTTGTTGAGGAGTCTGCATGTATTTGTGTGTGTGTGTGTGTGTGTGTGTTTGTTTGTGTGTGTCTGTGTCTGTGCGCTTACCAGAGCGGCAAGACAGCATTACCGCAGTGGGGTTAGTACCCCAAAGGAGGCACTCAGTCAGGCAACAGCATGTCATGAAAACCAAACAACAACAAACAACAACTCCCCTTCCGTCTCCCCCTCCTCCTCCTACTCCTCTCCCGCTCCTCCTTCTCCCCCTTTGTCCCCCTTATTCTCCCCTCCCCTCCTCCTCCTTCTCCCTCTCCTCCGCATTCTCCTTCTCCTTCTCCACCTCCTCAACCTCCTGGCCTTTCTCCTCCTTCCTCCTTCTCTCTCTTCCTTCTTGTGCTTCTCCTCCTTCTCCTTCTTATACTCCTCCCCTCCTGCTTCTCATGCTGCTCCTTCTTCTCCTCCTCCCCTCCTCCTTCTCCCACTCCTCCCCTCCTCCTCCCTTCCCCCCCTTGCTCTTCCTCCTCCTCATCCTCACTGATTTATAATTTAACAAGGCAGCCCCCCCTGTGGAGAACCCTGCTTACTATTTTACACCGTCGCTCACCCCTCCTCCCTCCTCTCTCTCTCTCTCTCTCTCTCTCTCCTCTCTCTCTCTCTCTCTCTCTCTCTCTCTCTCTCTCTCTCTTTCGCTTGTCTCTTAATGTAATTGCCCTTTGTTCTTACTGTCTTGTTTTCTCTTCCCACACACGACACACACACTACAAACACACACACACACACTATACACACTACACACACGCACACACTACACACACACTACACTACACAAACACTGCACACACACTATGCAAACTTCACACACAATACACTACACACACAAACACTACAAACACACACACATTCACACCACACACACAACAAACACACACACATTCACGCTACACACACTACACCACACACACAACAAACACACACACACACACACACACACACACACACACACATGCACACTGCAAACACACACTACACACTACAATACACACACACACACACACACACACACCACACACACACACTACACTACGAACACCCACTACACTAAACACACTACACAACACTCACAAACACTACAAACACACACACACATTCACACTACACACACAAACACAAACACAAACAGACACACACTACCCTCCACCACCAGCACCGCCACAGGGACTTTGATGCCAGCCTGTACCTGTGTGAGGACGTGTTCGGCCCGCTGCCCCTGGACACGCTGGAGCGGCTAGGCGGGGCCCTCATGCTGTACCTCTGCCTGCTCACCTTGGCGGGCCTGACCATTTTGTTCGCCGTTGCCGCCCTGCGCAACCTCAGGTGTGTTATGGGTAACAAACCAATGCTGCTCCCTCAACCAGCTACCGGAACGCTAAGGCTGTATACGGAATCACTCCCAACCCACCTCATATACTGCAGTTAAGTAAATATGTAATTTTTGGTATATTTGTAATTGTTGGTAGTTTTGAAATGTTAAGTAGTTTTGTAATCTTTTCCTAATTTTGAAAATGTTCCTAATTTTGTATTTTTTCTTAATTTTTGTAGTTCTTTTTGTGGACATCTTCAGGGCTGGTAATTACATTTCGCTGTTTATTGTACACTGTACGCCATGTTGAAGTGCTGTCGTATCCTACAATGCATCATAAAAAGTAGTGTAAAACCACCCCAATCACTAACCGAGCATATAGACCATCATTCATTGCACTGAAAGAAAAACAGTGGACAGATGGACAAGCGACGTCCACAGACATAGATCTGCCGTGTTTAATTAAGCCACAGCAGTGACATCACTGACGACTCGAGTAGTGTTCCAAAGTTTTTTTTTCATTTAGCCAATGAGCTCACTATTGCCTCGTTTCCACCAACGTGAAACTAGTTCTAGCTCTGGGCTGGTGCTAGAGCCGGTTCTCAGTTGGTTCAACTGGTGAACGGCCTAAGAACCGGTTTGCGTTTCCACCGACTTTTTCACCGTGAGAGCCACGTCCTTAACGTCTGGATACGTTCTCCGCTTTCCCAGCAACGCTAGTGCCAACTTCAAGAACCACAGTAACAACAATGGCGGACGATGTATGTAAAAGTGTTGCTCCTGGCTTTGAGGCTACATTGGAATACAAACACGGCTGGTACAACACATTGAGCTGCTCGTCTTTAGTGCTATGGATGCGATTATGGAGTACTTCAACAGAAGGGACCACCTTTTCTTATTCAAAACTGTCATCTTGTATTATGTTTCTCGGTTGATAAAGCATAATGAAGCACATAGTTCTATTTCAAATTTTTATGTATTTAAAAAAACATTAAATATAGAAAAAAATACACAATATACAATAAACACAAAATGCTAAACTGTAGAGTGCAGTGCAATAAGTCAATGTCAATAAAGCAGGCTCTGATGAGGCTCCTGGGTGAGCAGCAGCCCAGTGGTGGCGGTAGCTCCGCATCGACATCGAGGGAAGACGACTCCATAAACAACTAAAACTAAATAAAAGTGCATTAAAATCATGACTCCATAAACAACTAAAACAAGAGAAAAGTTCATTAAAACTTTCCACTACACTTCACTGTTTTTGGAAAGTAGCATCCTGACGTTAACTATGGTTACAAAGGCTATAATTGCAGCTAACAGAAGCCTAGCAATCATAGGCAATCATTTCTGATGATACTGTCACGGTTAAGGTGGTTGACAGGGGGCATGGCCAAGCCGCGGGCTTTGGCGGCACACACATACACCTTTCGGCAATTGCCGAGGCTGATTATGTTAATCACGTCACGATACCTCCCGGTATCCAGACCCCTCGCCTGTCCCGGACTACTCACCCGTCTAATACCTGTCGCTACATTGACCTCCCGGTATCCAGACTCCTCTCCCGTCCCAGACTACTCACCGGTCTACTACCTGCCGGTGTTCCGCGGATCGACCTCCCGGTATCCAGACTCCTTGCCTGTCCCGGACCACGCGCCTGTCTACTACCTGTCGGTACTCCGCTACTTGACCTCCCGGTATCCAGACCCCTCCTATGTCCCGGACCACGCGCCTGTCTACTCCCTGCCGGTACTACGCTGATCTGACTTCCCGGTTTCCAGACCCCTGGCCTGTCCCCGATCACTCTCTGTTGTCTTGTGCTTAAATAAAGCTTCACGTTATCGCCTCACTGTGTCTTGATCTGCGTTCTGGGTCCCACCAAACTATCCCCTTGTGACAGATACGAACATAACATTGATTATGTTATGTTCCGCCCCCAACCTCTGATGTAGCGGTTCTTGCTGGGCTAGCCCAGCCTCGATTTGGGGCCGCTCTGGAACCAGTTTTCCGGGCCAACAACCTGTTCTTTCGTGGTGGAATTTCAATTAATTAGTCCAAAAAAAAAGGTTTTAGTTACTGCAAATCATTTGCCATGTATCTGCAATGTAGTGACTTGCGGAGTAATTCAATACCGTATTGTTCGGACTACTATTGTAGGGACACTATGATCGAACGGCCGTCGATCATTATCAATCGATCAGATCAGAGCTCTCAAAAACGGCCGATCAGAAGAGCCGATCAGATGACGCAAACAAAAAAGTTTACATTTTTCTCGTGTGCAAAAATCCCAGCAGCACTGCCGGGATCATATTGGGCTCATAGATTGTTTATTTTATTTTGGGTGGGTTTGATTGCTCAAAAGATGTGTGCTTTATCTTTTAGTGCTGCTTCACATTACTGCTTTTTATAGTCACCACGGAACAATTGAGACATACTGGGTTTGAACTGCTTGTGGGAAGAATGAACATGTAGCAGTTTTCACTGTCTACCTTTCTGTTTTAGAGGACTTCATGTGAAATTAGTCAGACTGTTTCTCTCTCCGTCTGTGTGAGTGTGTGTGTGTTGTAATCTGCTCGCTCACTGACTGGAGCAATTTGATTGGTTGAGTAGTGTCACGTGAGATTATTTGGGCTTTTGTTGTAAAGGCTCGAAAAGATTGTGATTGGTTGATTTGATCTGTAAATAAAATATACATATAATAGTTACCAATTTCTGATACTTTATCAGGTCTTTATTATATTTCTGCAATGAATTTCAGAAAAGTTACTTTTATGGCTCTAAATAGTAATTTTGTAACACTTTTGGTTGGTGGTGTGCCATATGATTTTTTAAATGTAAAATATGTGCCTTTTGAGTATTGAATGAGGGAAAGAGGGAAGGATTTCACTATATAGTGCTCTACATTGAACTCCCTATGTAGGGAGGAGGGAACGAGGGAAGGATTTCTGTCAGGGCTGAGTGTAGGTGGGACCCAAAAGCAGAGTGACAGAAGCCAGGAGAACAGGTGTTTAATGATCGGTGCACACGCCGATTAACACAAGCAAAAGGCAAAGGTGCAGACAGGGCAAAATCCAAAAACATGGTCAAGGCTAGCAGAGGTCGGTAACAGGTTGTCGAGTGTTAAGGCAATGGTACAAAAGCGCAGAGGCAACAAAAAAGTCTTGATGTGACTTGATACAGGCGTGAGTCTTTCGAGAATCAGAGTGATCATCCAGCAATGAGTAACAAACAAGACATGGCTTGAATACAGCTTGTTTAATGAGTTGTGATTGAGAACAGGTGAGTCCAGTATGACAAGGCCGACAGGAAAACGCATGGTGCCATTCGGGGGGGAGACCGGTGACATTGCGGATCCAGGAAGCCAGCTGAAAACCAGGACTAGGAGCGGGAAGAGCTGGGTTGGACCATGAAAATTTCACTATATAGTGTTCTACATTGAACTGATGAAGGGAGTAGGGCAGGGGTACTCAAACTTTTTTATTAAAGGTCCACTTGTGAGTTTTATACAAGGTCAATGGTCCGGAACAATGCCAGTAAAGTGCATGACATAAATCAACATATACAGTATAGTATTGTTGCTTGAACTAATGGGATAAATGGCACTGTTTGTCTGTAGCCAATGTCTTGAACCTTGGCACAAAAGGTGTGATTGCGAGGCAGAGGCACTGACCTAAGTGTTAATTTGCGGTATGAGTTTTCACAATGTACATCGTGGAAAATCCAGACTCACAGTAATATGTGGAACCAAAAATGGTAAGCAAATGAATGTCCATCTTCTGAAGGGGGGGGGGACATTTGCTGCAGTAGCCATCTTTGTCGAGAATGTCACAGGGTCACAATCCTCCTGGAGATCTATTAGCTCGGTTTGCCCACGGGAAGATGATCTCTGCCTCTTTTGAGAATTCTTGAACATTCTTCACCAGAAATGGAGATCCAATACAGAGCACGTCTTGCAAACTCACTTGTTTTCTTTGGCTTTTTGAGGTTTGTTAAACTGTACACCCTGGTCGTGTTGTGATTATTTATTGTATTGCATTGACTTGTGCATTTTATATAGTATTTTTATTATTATTGTTTTAATGTATTGCATTGACTTGTGCATTTTATATAGTATTTTGTATTTGTCTGTTTCTGTATACTGTAAAGCACTTTGGTGCAACTTCGGTTGATTTTAAAATGTGCTATATAAATAAAGGTGACCTTGACCTTGACCTTGCTTACCCAGACTTAAATCATCAAAACTGTTTTGAAAATTGTTGTGCCTCTGTTATGTCACTCCTGAGGATCTCCAACTTCCTTTGGAAAGAAAGTATTGCTGACATAAGGTCACACAATGTGTTGCATTGGCCTTAGAGTTTGAGCTAATTTAGATGAGATGTCACATCCACCAAAAAGACCAGTGAAATGCATTCTGCATTTTTGATGTCATCCGTCAGCTGTGTCACCAGGTATTTATCAATAAATTCAGTTCTCCTGGTTGTAGTGGAGATTGATAGGGGTATCTGCTTATTTTTTTCTACTTACCCTCCAACAAAGCCTCAGTTACTTCAGTCATGCACTCCTTCACTACTTCCAAATCAGAAAAGGGCCCAAAACTCATGTCACTCTGAGTGAGGCTACGTTTTGCTGTCCTCCTCTCTGTTTTCTGGGGATACTGCTGCTCAAAATAGCTGTGCTTCGATTCATAGTGGCTTTTCTCTGTCCATTGTTCTTTGAATTCTTGGTTATTTAGATAAAAATAAACTTTCCTTTGTTTTGGGAACTTTGAGAACGACATGCTGCCAGCATTCGCAATAACGTGTCCAGGTCCCTGTCTCACAGTGACAACTAATTGTCATAACAATGATGCTGCGCTTCTTATTGGGGGGGGGGGGGAATCTATTCATGTTAATTCTCACAACGCTTCAGACACAAGAAAATATACATTAATTTACATCTAATGTGACACAGGGTTGGTCCGCATTGATTTGCAGTTCAGTCCAGATCCGGACCTCGCTCCGGAGTTTGAGAAACCCTGTAGTAGGGAATAAGGGAAGGATTTCACTATATTGTCCTCGAGATAGAACTTCCTATGTTGGGAGTCGGGAGTTAGGCAGAATGAGGGAATGATTTCGGACACAGCCTAAGATTTTCCCACATTCACTTGTTTACAGTTTAGAATGGTTAGGTTTGGCTCTCACTGTTCAAAGTTATTGAACAGGGAAACTCTCTAAACAATACTCTGTAAAATAGTCAGCTTCTTCCAGTTTCCCAGAGGGGTCATTTTCCATTGGCCGTGCACCCCTCTCTCTCTCTCTCTCTCTCTCTCTCTCTCGAACGTCCCTACGACACACACACAAAGTGTGTGTCTGTTTTTCCAAAACCTTTACGGCTGTCATGACTGCCCGGATCACATTTTTCTTTGGAACGGGTAGGCATAAGTTAAAGCTAAAACCAGGGTTTGTTTTACCCCTACGTGTAAAATAAATAAATATAAAGAACTACAATCAGACCAGCAGTGAGGGGAAGTCAGCAGGAAAAAGACATGGTTTATTACTGAATCAATTGTCTGAATCCATTTTTTATCCGTAGCCCCTTTCTCCCCTCCCCTCCTCTCCCCGCCTATACCTTCTGCCCTACATCTTGATCAACGCAACAAGTCCCTGACTTTTGGCTTATTTGTGTTTGCTCGCTGGGCAAGGAAGGGTTGGCCACCGCAGGGCTTATCTTCCATTAGCATGCCGGCCCGCCGCTGGCCCCCAGTCAAGGGAGAGCTGGAGTCACACAAATGGGAACTAACAGGGTGCCAAGTTTCACAGAATGAATTTCCTCGACCTTTTATCACAGTGACTTCGCTGCACGGAGGCCGTCGTTAGTGTGCATTTGTGTTCACATCACGGACACGGACACATCCAGGACAACCGGGGCTGTGTTTCAGGGCCAGGGAGTAGTGAGGGAGGGAAACCCTTGCTCCTGTTTGTGCATATGTTTGTTTGCATGTATGTGTGTGTGTTTGTGTGTGTGTGTCAGGGGATATGGGATTCAAGATTCAAGAATTGTATTTGCCATTGCCAATGCTTACTTCCCATTCCCTCCCGCAGTATGAAATTGTAGAACAATACTAAAAATGTACTATACACAATACAAAAATGAAATAAAAGAACAATATAGTGATTGATGGGTTATATGTACTTAGGTTACTTACGTACTTAGGTGTGTTCTGGTTGTGGATCTTTGATCCCTGTGACCAGATGTTCTTGTTTATCTTTTTTAGATAATTGCGACATGTGACATGCATGCAACATGCATGTCACATGTCGCAATGCGACATGCGAGTGTTTTTAAGGGGAGAAATATTGATTCAGAAGTATAGATCTGCATCCCAAGTGACACTGCAAGGGTGATCCTTCCAGAAGTTATCCAGCCTTGATTACATTAAGACTTGGTGCCGAGAAGTTCTTCTGGTAAATAGTTCCAATCATGTACGACTCGATTGCTGAAGTACTTTTGTCTTATTCTCTTGTTGATTCTGTCCTTGGGTAGTTTTAAACTATGTGTCACGGCTACGGTGGTTGGCAGGGGGGCGTGGTCTAGCCACGTGCGCTAGCGGCGCACACACGCCCCTGTCAACAAACAATCACGTTGGTTGGCAGGGGGCGTGGCCAAGCCACGTGCGCTGGCCACACACACACACACACACCTGGACACAATCTCCCCGTGTAATTTGTTCATCACCTCACCTGGGGTATATATACGTTGTCTTTCCTTTACCCCGGCATGAGGTCGTTACTCTACTATGCACGTAGTTCTCCCGTCTGGTACCCATCGCCTGCCGGTACTCCGCACCCGATACCCCCGGTACAGACTCCTTCCCCTGTCCCGGACTACCCGCCGGTCAACTGCCTGCCGGTACTCCGCGGATCGTCCTCCCCGTGTACGCTTGTGTTTTGTGTGTGTTTTGGGAAATAAAGCCGTCTCGTATCACCCCACTTGTCGGCGTCTGCGTTCGGAGTCCAACCCACTCCCTCTCTCGTGACACTATGACCTCTCGTACTGCTCTCGGATACTGGAAGGAGAAGTTGTGGAAGGCTGGTATCATATAAATGGCATATATTAGCTTGATCATATCTCCTCTTAGTCAACGTAATCTCAATGTCGGGAGATTTAATTACTACTGGATTTAAGTACTTCAGGTTGCTGATCTCTTTAGTTGCACAACGTTGTACTTTATCTAGGGATTCAGTCTTGGATTTATGATACGGATACCATATAGTGGATCCGTTTTCGAGGTGTGGTCGTACTAGGGCAGTGTATAAGAGCCTGAATGATTCTTCGTTAAAGTATGTATATGTGCGTCGAATGATCCCCATGATGATGATGTTGTTTGCCTTGTTGACTCTTGCTTGTTGCTTGCTTGCTTGTCTTCTTTGAAGGTCAGATCTTTGTTAAATATTATTCTTAAATCTTTCTCCTGGCTTGCTCTGGGCAGCTCTATACTGCAGTCTCATGTCATATATTCCTATATACACATCCATGTACATGTGTTATAGTGTGCAAAAAGCATTTTAAAGTGCCAGTAATGCAGCAGCATTATGAATACAGTGCAGTATGATATATATATATATATATATATATATATATATCGGTGGCGAACCGTGTATCACAACAACTCCCAAGTCTTTTCACGTTAAGCGATGCAAAGAAAGATCAAGTCAAAACTCTCAATTTAAATGATCAACAATGCTTAACAAACTCAAGACAGCCATTAACTAACCATTCAACAAGTGTGTGGAAACAAAATGTAACCAGCTCAACGAGACACAACACTGCGCCAAAACCAGCAAAGACAAATGAGTCTCACTCCCCAATGATGTTCACTTAAAGACCAAATTCTCAAACCATTCTCCTGTCCTTCTGGATGAATGTTTTGATAACCCGGTCATAAAGCTGATCACTGCTTTTCAGATCCAAAACAAGTTGCCTTTCAATAGCTATGGAAGCTAATGCAGTGAGTCGGGATTGTCCTGTTCTGTTCCTCACATATGTTTTTATCCGTTTGAGGGGGGAAAATGTCCTTTCCACAGATGCAGTGGTGATGGGGATCGTTAAAACTTTTTTATAATGTCCATCTTTTCACTGAATGGTCGTCTTGAAAAGGGTACTAACAACAATTCCGCAACAACATCATCTTCACCTGTTGCCATTTCGACGTAAAAAAAACAAAAACCGTAGCACTACGCTAGATCCTCGAGCCAGTATACCTTCTAGCGTACTATGGACCTGTGGGGAATAGGATATGGAATTATGTGTATATTACTTAATTTTTTTAAAGTTATCTTATGCTAACCTTGTACGCTTACCTCGGGATGGCTCCTTCTTCTGGTATGTATAGAAACTTATGTTATCAATGAAATGACGCTCATCTGGAGAGAGTCCAATTGAGACAGGGAGCAAAACACACTAACACACTTTTTTGACCACACTAACCCACGCAAACAAGTTATTGTTTTATTAGATTAATAGCATTGAATTTATGTTGAAAATGGAGAGAATCCCTTTTTTTACTTTTTGAGGATTTATCAGGAACCCCGCTCCAACGTGAACAGTGGCTGAAATTGTTTCAGTTAAGAAACAGATGGCCACTGTACTCATCATCCATCCTTTTGGTGGTCTCTCATCATCCTCATCACCCATCCTTCTGGTGGTCCTTCATCACCCATCCTTCTGGTGGTCCCCCATCATCCATCCTTTTGGTGGTCTCTTATCACCCTCATCACCCATCCTTCTGGTTGTCCCTCATCACCCATCCTTCTGGTGTTCCTGTACTGCAGCACCCATCCTTGTGGTGGTCCCTTCCCTTCATCACCCATCCTTGTGGTGGTCCAGTACTGCATCACCCATCCTTCTGGTGGTCCCTCATTACCTATCCTTGTGGTGGTGCCTCATCAGCCATACTTGTGGTGGTCCCTCATCACCCATCCTTGTGGTGGTCCCCCATCATCCATCCTTCTGATCGTCCCTCATCACCAATCGCTCTGGTGGTTTCAATCCACGTTGCCTTCATGTTTTGCGCCCAAATATCCTCGCAATGTCACCTCCCAAACACTAATGTGGGCGGAGACGTTAGTGTTTGTGGTGCTTTTGTGTGCATGTGTGTGTGAATGTGTGTGTGCATGTGTGTGTGTGCGGTCTTCAGTGGGAGTGGAGCGAAGGAGGCGTCGGTGGTGGAGGAAGAGAGGAGAGGAGGAGGTGGACAGGGTGTGCATCTGGCAAAGTTGTTGCCGAGCAATGGTTACCGTGGCAAGGGCAGTACACTGGTGTAAAGATCAAACTGTTTTTGGGAACTGGGGAACTGGAGAACTGGGGAACGTCATCGACGGAATGTCTGTGGAAAATGCTTGCGAACATTCCAGCTGGACGATTCAAACCCTAATTTTTCTGTCTGTGTTTTTTTGTGTTTCTTCCATTACATTACCGTTAAAGTGCTATTTTTGTACCTTATTTTACTTTACAGTTTACTTTTAACACAACTAGATGGTTTTGGAAAATGGCCGGTCGTCATGGTGTATTGGCTCGTGTTCGACCAATCACCATACACTTACAATGTCACCAACGGGCTGTCTTTGCTGAGAGAGTACCTGCTCTGAAGTAGGAGCTAAAAAAGTCCCTCAAAACAATGTTCTGGGGAACTACGATGGTTCCAAGCTCCTGTGGGTGCGAACACAACAAAAAGAGAGAGACAGTTCCCTCCAACAGTTCTTAGGACTATGAAAAGGTTCCTGTGGTCCGAAAGCAACCATTGTTGGTAGAAATTTGCGCGGCGTCATCATCAGGGAACACAGTGGAAGCTGTGACTCCATTACATTACATTACATTGCAGTCATTTAGCAGACACTTTTATCCTGGAAAGGAGACTCCACTGGTGCTTGTGCTATTCAATGCGTTTCTTGAAAAATAGGCCCTTCTTTTCCCTTTCTAAAAGGCACATTTTTCATCTCTCCTGTTGTCCGGTTGGCGACGAGCATTCGAGGCCAGCGGCGCCAAAAGGCACACTCTGATCCCCCGGCCTCGGAGGTTTAACTCTGTCAGGGTAGATGTTGCGTTGCTGTTACGTACTAGCCCAGATGTTCTTCTATCATACCCAGCCCCTGCCGAAAACAAAAAAACAAACAGACACCACACACACACCACACCACACACGCACACACACGCACCACACACGCACACACGCACACACGCACACACCACACACACACCCACCCATATGGACTGGCACTAGTTACTGCACACACACTGATACTGATGGTTTCTCTCTCTCTCTCTCTCTCTCTCTCTCTCTCTCTCTCTCTCTCTCTCTCTCTCTCTCTCTCTCTCTCTCTACACCTGCCACAATTATTCACTCAAACAATTTATTTTGGTTTTACTAAAGTTGTACATAGCTGCAGCTCTTATTTTATATGTTTTTCTGTATATATATATATATACTATTTAATTATTCCCGTCCAAATTCTTCTTCTGCTTCTTCCTCCTCCTTTCTCCTCATCTCTCTCTCTCTCTTTGTCTCCCCCCTTCTATTCTCTCTGTGCCTCCGCCCCTCGCCAATTGATATCATTAGTCTCTCCCCCCTTGCATGGAAATGCACTCCCACCACTGTTATCATTACAGTCTTCCATCTTTGCTTGATCTTGTTTGGTTGTAATTTGGTTGTGTAATTTGTTGTCTCTCTCTGCAGATAAGGATAATTCGATGCGTCGCTCTGTTGCCGCTGTTTGGTTGCCTGTACGTCAAGGTACGTAATTATGGATTGGTTTGATATCTGTGGCGGGTTTGTGCCATAGTGGTCCGTGTCTCTGGGTCTGCACTTCACAACACGGTTTGTTGTGAGGAGAGAATTTAACTGAAGTCACACAGGGATTAAAAAATATATATTATTATTTATTTTTTGTCTTTTGGAGAAAGGGTATTGGGGTACAGTCGAGGGTGGAACTGAATTGTCAAGCTCGCTTACCTTGTTATTTCATTGGTTGGCTCTCTCTCTCTCCCCTCTCTCTCTCTCTCTCTCTCTCTCTCTCTCTCTCTCTCTCCTCTCTCTCTCTCTCTCTCTCTCTCTCTCTCTCTCTCTCTCTCTGCCACTCTCGTTCCCTCTCTGTCAGCCTCTCTTGTTCCTTCTCTGTCTATACACATCACTTTTTTTGCACGCTCTCTGTCGCACACATTCGGTCACTCTCTCGGTCTCTTTTTCTCCCTCCCTATATATATGCTCTTTACACTCTATACTCCTTCTCTCTATCTGCCCCTCTTGCTCTCTCTCTGTCTATACACATCACTTTTTCTCACACTCGCACACTCTCTGTAACCCTCTCTGTCTCTCTATCTCACTGCTTCTCTCTCCCTATATATACTCTTCTATGATCCTGACACCGTGGAGCTCATGACCTGGATCAGGTACACAGACACACACACACACACACACACACACACACACACACACACACACACACACACACACTGGAATGTTTTTTAGTGACTTCTAAAAACCAATCCATTTTTATAGGCATGCCTTTCTATAGATTCACTCCATTGTGTTATGCCGTGTTGAGTGTTGCTGGTGGAACCCCTTGCTAGTACAGACATATTTGGAGGCAAAAAGGAGTTCAACAACCCGTAGGCATCTTTATTGTATATCCAATGAATATACAATTAATATTCCAATGAATAAACTGATATGAGGTGTGAACAATCAACTATGTGTGTGTCAATTACGGAAGTAATAATACAATGTGTAAAGCGACTTACGTCAGTGCGAAATGGAAATCCAAACTGGGGTGTTTTATAATGTGCTGCGGTCAAAAGGCTGAAGTCCAAAACAAACACAAAATATCCAGGTAGAAATCAAAGTCAAAAATCCAACAATTAAAGGAGTACACGGGAGATGACAAAAGGGTCTTCACAGGGAATCACGGAGGAATCGGTTAGAGAGTCTCGGGTTGTAACAACGGGAAAGTTCTGACAACGAGTGACAGGTGAGCGGAGTATAAATTGGGAGCTTGATTGGGAATCGGCAACAAGTGGGCGGACGTGACTACGGTCTTCTGGGACGCAGTGTTCTCCTGGGTGTCCTCAGGTGGACACGAGGCTGAGGCAGAGGAGCGTGGCTGGAGAGGACAATGGTGTGATGCTGGAATCACAACACATTGCTGTCTTATTACCTCCGCCATTGAAGATGGGCAGGAGGTTATGTTTTCACCCTTGTTTGTTTGTCTGTCTGTTTGTTTGTCTGTTTGCAAGATAAGTCAAAAAGTTATCGACGGGTGTAGACAAAACTTGGTGGTTGGATTACTTATGGGATCAGTTGGTTTTATTTAGTCTCAGATCCGGATCCAGGTAACAGTTTGGTGTGTGGCGGAGGTATGTGCTCTTCTGAGGGCGCTCTAGTCTTGTCTGGTTTGTTTTTGTAAGGTCTGTCTTTCATTGGGCTGTGCTTTATATCGTCACTTATTTTCAACTAACTGATATTTATTTATTCAATTGTATTTTCCTTTGTGCGTGTGAGAAGTCATTTTCAACTTTATATAATATTATTTATTTATTCATTTGTATTTTCCTTTGTGCGTGTGAGAAGTACTTTGTAAATGTGTGTTTAAAAAAAGTGCTATATATTATATACATATATTGTTTTTGTAAGGTCTGTCTGTCATTGGGCTGTGTTTTATATCATTACTTATTTTCAACTTACTGATATTTATTTATTCAATTGTATTTTCCTTTGTGCGTGTGAGAAGTACGTTTTAACTGTGTGTTTAAAAAAAAGTGCTATAACAATAAAGCTTTACTTACTTACTAATCACTCAAAGAAATGCACACTCAGAACCGAGACCATCAAGGTTCCACAAATGGGATTAGCTCATTTCCACGGCTCATGTGTTCTCTTCTCTGATGCCCTGGGCTGTCTGGCTGGGCCTTCTCATCAACACCATCCGCCTGTCGACCTCTGAGATGGAGAACAGGGTTGGCAGGTTGACAAGTTGTTACCGTTTGTATGTGTGTAAGTGTGTGTGTTTCTGTGTGTGTTTGTGTGTGTAAAGATTGTAGCGTTCAAGCCGATTTTGGCCGCTTGCTGTACTTCTAACGACTCCGTCCACACCGTAATTAGCGCACACTTTTGTGTCCAATGGCTGTTTCTAAACTGTGAGTGTGTGATTACGCTCAGCATGGGGGGAAGTCTCAACAGCAGCCTGACCCACCCCATCACCCTGGAGGTGGACGCTGCCAGGCTGTGGCAAACCGAGCAACGCTGATATAATATATCCATTTCTTCGTATATATGTACGGATTAAAGCACCGTCGTTCAAAAATAACCGCAAGCCGATCTCGACGGTCTTCGTTGGTTTGTTCATTCCTCCTCTTGTTTGTGTGTGCAGCCCCCCCCCCCCCCCCCACCCCTTCAACCCCCCTGCAGTGGTCGAGATGGTCGAGAATATGAAGAATAAATACATAATATTTCAGCGGATCAATCGCCATGGCAAAATGTTTGCGCGTTAGCCGTAGGGCTATCGACGTTCTCATTAACAGCCAATCCCTCTGAATCTGTCCTGGTGGGTTTTTATTTATTCTTTGGTCCGGTGTCAGTGGTGGTCTCGGGGTGTGGGCCGGCGGTGGTCCAGATGAGGCTATCAACTGGCGTTTGGTTGGTTGTGTTGTTGGCTATTTTTAATGACAGCTCCGACCCCGCGGCATTTTAGAAGGCGGGAAGAGAGGAGTAGGAGACTGGACCGAAGGCGGAGGCAGGGAGAGAGAGAGAGAGAGAGAGAGAGAGAGAGGAGAGAGAGAGAGAGAGAGAGAGAGAGAGAGAGAGAGAGAGGAAGATGAAGATGAACGATGAAGATGAAGATGATCTATCTGTGTGTTTTCTAAAATCTTTGGAAACTTTTCTTATTGTAGTGAATTTTTAATTTTATGTACATTTTTTGTTTTTGTTTGAAGGAACATGGGGGAGGGAGGGAGGGAGGGAGGGAGGGAGGGAGGAGGAGGAGGAGTGGAGGAATGTCTACCTTTGCTTTGGCGGCAGAGCGCTAAGCTTTTTAGCCGTTATGCTAATTCAATTCCAGATATAAGGATTAAGGAGTTAAGGTCTCACCTTGTTTTACAGAACCCCCCCCCAAGCTACAGGGAGAGAAGAGAGAGAGAGAGAGAGAGAGAGAGAGGAGAGAGAGAGGAGAGAGAGAGAGAGAGAGGAGAGAGAGAGAGAGCTACGGGAGAGAGAGAGAGAGAGAGAGAGAGGAGAGAGAGAGAGAGAGAGAGAGAGAGAGAGAGAGAGAGAGAGAACCCCCCCCCCCAAGCTACAGGGAGGGAGAGAGAGAGAGAGAGAGAGAGAGAGAGAGAGAGAGAGAGAGAGAGAGAGAGAGAGAGAGAGAGAGAGAGAGGGAGAGAGGGGAAAGGGAAAGGGGGAGGGGGAGGGATAGAGGGAGAGATGACTGGATGATGGTTGGAACATTTCTTAATTATGCATCGAAGGACGTTGTACCGCATAAATAGCAATTCATGGAAGAACAGAGTTATGTGACCGCTTTGTTCTTCTTATATAATTGACAGTACTTTCACTCCGTGCCGCTGCATGTCACTGTGCCAGCGCTACCGACGCCTTTATCATTGGGCGGCACCGTGAGCTCCTTCAAATACCCGCTGTCACACTTGTGCTTCCTCTTTCGCTTCCCTCGCCTTTCCTGGCTGACTGCGGCCCGTCCTGGCGGAGCAGATTGTTTGGCGTAACAGCCGTGTGTTGTACTCTACTCCAGCTTTGGGGCTGTGTTGTGGCGGCACAAGGTGGTATGTATGCCAGTTATACCCATTCTATATATACCTTTTTATATCTGCGTATATATATTATATTCATTCATTCATCATATGCCCTTTTCAGGGGGCCCTTTAAACTGTTGGCCCACTTCTGAGAACCCCTCCCTGGGTTCCTGCTGTTTTGACTCTTTGGAGAGGACCATCCTGGCTCTGGTTGAGCACTGGCTCTGACCGCTGTGGCCTATCTGCTTCCGTGTGGTTGCCATGCTTCCAGTGCTTGTGTTGAAGGGACTTTTACTGTTTTATATTGTGTATTTTTGTCAATTATTATACATATAATTTTCGTTTAGTTTATAATTCTTTTTGGTTTGGTTTATTTACTTTGTTATTTTGTTTATTTATATTTGTTCACATTTATTAAGAATTTGGTTTGTTTTGTAAGGGTTTATTATTTGCACCCTATATGTTAGCAATTGTGGCCTGTTTTAATTGTGTTTTTCCCTTCTGTTGGACAGGCGCTGTGGCTTGAGGCGGCAACCCCAATCCCTGGTTGTGGCGTTTTGCATGTGTCCTTTTTGTTTGGGGTGCTGTGTCACGGGTGCTAAGTTTGGACCGTTATCCCCCCTTTTTGATTATTTGCCGCCGTGGTAAGCCCTGTCCTACTCCTCTTCCTTCCCCCCAGGCCCTAGTGCTAATTTTAACCAAATATATTGTCTTGAGTTGTTGGTGCTTTTAGTCTTTTGTTTATTTAGTTTTATATAAATTAAGTTTGTATTTCTTTCCTTACTAAAATTTCCTCAGGTGGCGTTGTCGGAATACTCCGACAACGGAATGTCATCCACACATCAAATTATGGCTACAGATGTGGCAGGGGACCGGCATGCCCGCTGAATAATAATGCAACAACAACCAAAAAATAAAAAAATGTAAAACTGTGTACAGAGTCGAGATAGGCCTGTATTCACGATTTTTTCCCCCTCCACCATCAGGGGAAATCAGGTGTTCAATTGCTTCAGCAGGGGGGCACACACACACTTATCCACACCCCCCACACACCACACCCCACACCACACACACCACACACCCCACACCACACCCACACCCCACACACACCACACCCACACACTTGTTTCTACTGCTGCTGCAATTAAGCCTTTATGTTCCCATATTTTCTATTATATTTTCTATTGTGTTTTGCACAATTTCTGTAAGGCACTGCCACTTTCCTTTCACTGCAAATCCTGCATGCGTACGTGACACATAAAAGTTCTTGAATATTTTATCTTAAGTTTTTAACCTTGAACTAGACAAGCCTTTGTGTATGAACACAGCAAACAAAAAAATGTAAATATAAAGGATGACACGGCAGGACTATTAAACAATAATGATCGTTTTTTTCCCCAGTAGACCGAGGTACAAGTTTGGAGAGGAACGTTGCGTGTGTAGAATGCCTCTCTCCCTCACTGCCCCAGTATGATCTGTATGGGGAGCAACGTCGCAGCAACACAGATCCTGACCTCAATGCTTGGTCCCGTAGCGGGTGGTGTCCCCATCGGGAGGAAATTGTTGTGTGTGAAACAGCTACTGAAGACCCCAGTCAAGGTTGATTTTTGATTGGCCTTTAATGGATTCCACAGCATTGTTGATCAGGGGGATCGTAGGCATCAGTGTGTATGTCTTGTCATCCCACAGCTGTTAGCCTCAGACACTTTTTAAAGGCTGCTTTGCTGGGCTGAACATCCACAGGGCTTTGGAAACTGAAACTCAAGTTCAAGTTGGCTCTGCTCTTACACTTTATGGACATATACTGTATATATATATATATTACTCCAACGTATTTTGGAGCTGAGAAGTGGACATCCTTATGCTTCTGGGATAATATACTTTATTAGATAATAATAAAGTCACCTTCTAAAAGTTCTCAGTGGGTGTTGGCCTCCGCCAGGGCTGCGCTTTGTCACCCATCCTGTTTGTGATTTTCATGGACAGGATTTCAAGGTGTAGTCATGGAGGGGAGGGGTTTCAGTATGGTGGGCTCAGGATTGAATCGCTGCTGTTTGCAGATGATGTGGTCCTGTTTGCGTCATCAGTATGTGACCTTCAGCACTCACTGGATCGGTTTGCAGCAGAATGTGAAGCGGCTGGGATGAGGATCAGCACCTCCAAATCTGAGGCCATGGTTCTTAGCAGGAAACTGGTGGATTGTCTACTCCAAGTAGGGAGGGAGTCCTTATCCCAAGTGAAGGAGTTCAAGTATCTCGGGGTCTTGTTCTCGAGTGAGGGGAGGATGGAGCGTGAGATTGACAGGAGAATAGGTGCAGCGGGAGCGGTATTGGGTGCACTTTGGCGCACCGTTGTAACCAAAAGAGAGCTGAGCCAGAAGGCAAAGCTCTCGATCTACCGATCAGTCTTCGTTCCTACCCTCACCTATGGCCATGAGCAATGGGTAATGACCGAAAGGACGAGATCGCGAATACAAGCGGCCGAAATTAGTTTCCTCAGGAGGGTGGCTGGTATCTCCCTGAGGGATAGGGTGAGAAGCTCAGTCACTCATGAGAGACTCGGAGTAGAGCCGCTGCTCCTTCGCGTAGAAAGGAGCCAGTTGAGGTTGTTCGGGCATCTAGTAAGGATGCTTCCTGGTCGCCTCCCGAGGGAGGTTTTCCAGGCACATCCAACTGGGAAGAGACCACGGGGCAGACCGAGGTACAGGTGGGGTGATTACATCTCCACACTGGCCTGGGAACGCCTCGGGATCCCCCAGTCAGAGCTAGTCGATGTTGCCAGGGAGAGGGAAGTTTGGAGTCCCCTGCTGGAACTGCTACCTCCGCGACCCGATTTCGGATAAGCGGGAGAAGATGGATGGATGGATAGATAATAATAAATACCTTAGGTTAAATTGTCCCTACAACAGTAATGTATCTCAGAAGCATCTCAGACACTGCAGCGATGATGGTACAAAGTTGAATCTCCAAAGTCGGAAGAATGACTCAACATATTATAATACACACATATATATATATATACAGTATATATATATACAGTATATATAGGTCGAGCTGGGCTAGGATCCTTTCCAACTCCCCAAATGAACACCAGGGGGAAGGAAGGGCGCCGTCTTGTTCAGGAGGAGGTGAGAGCAGCAGTGGAGGAGACAAGAACCTGCAAGGCAGTGGGAATGAAGCAACAGGGAGCTTGGACGAGATGGGAGAATGCGGTTGAGAGGAAAGTGACCTGGGCTGAGCTTTGGAAAGCCGAGCCTCACCGCATCAAATTCCTAATCCAGGCAGTGTATGATGTGCTTCCAAGCCCGTCAAATCTTCACACATGGGGCATAGCAGAGACACCAGCATGCCCATTGTGTTCCAAGCGAGGAACCCTGGAACACATCCTCAGTTGCTGTACAAAGGCACTTGGAGATGGACGGTACAGGTGGAGGCATGACCAAGTCCTGAAGACCATTGCTGAAGCCATCAGCGCAGGACTGGCGTGGTCAAAGCAGTTCCGACACTCCAAGGACACCATCGCCTTTGTCAGAGCTGGGGACAAGCCAACTTCTGCCAGAAAAACATCTGCAGGCATCCTGACGTCTGCAAGAGACTGGCAGTTGTTGGTGGACCTTGAACATCAGCTGAAGTTCCCCAGCCATATTGCAGTCACCACCCTGCGACCAGACATTGTTCTTGTGTCTGAGTCCACCAAGCAAGCTGTGCTGCTGGAGCTGACAGTCCCGTGGGAAGATCGCTTGGAAGAAGCCTTTGAAAGGAAGCTCTCCAAGTACGCAGGACTGGTCAGCGACTGTCAGCAGGCTGGTTGGAGAGCAAGGTGTTTCCCGGTGGAAGTTGGATGCAGAGGATTCGCAGCCCGTTCCTTGGTCAGAGCCTTCTGCAGTTTAGGCATCGAGGGAGTGAGAAAGAGGAGAGCCATCCGCAGTACCACCGATGTGGCAGAGAGGGCCTCAAGATGGCTGTGGCTCAAAAGAGGGGGGCCATGGAGTCATGGTAGCTAGCTAGCCATCTGGACACAAGCTGGGGTCTGATCAGCCCCGGCTGGGTCACCTGGAGGAGGGCGTATGATGTTGCGAGACCCGAAACGTCCTATGATTCCAGGAACATCACTGAAGATGTGTCCAGACTAGGCATCAGTAGATGTATGTACACAACATATACAATGAAACATTTTATTGGAAAACATTTTTTTTTTTTATTAATTACTGAAGTAATTAATTATTACTTCAGTAATAGGCCTATTGTTTGGATGAAAGGGAAGGAAATAAAGAAGAATGTAATATGTCTTGTTTGATACTATTCCCTGCTGTTGTTTTGTTTTGGTAATAGATTGAACTGCCCTACGATGACGGCTCTTTACTATTATTTTTGATTTGTTTACTTTTGTCCGATGTACCTTATTCACACCTAAACATCCAAGTGATAAAGACATAGTAAAATAATTGAGAAACTTCAGTAAAACTGAAAAAAAAGGATCTTTCACACTGTGATTTGAGGAACATAAGATACCTGAGTATTCAGTCGGTGCGCTAAATAGATAAACGTTGTCTCTAACTTAATCTTAACCCGGGCCTAGCTCAAACTGTTGGTTATTAACAGATTGGTTAATATACAGCCAACACTCCTGGTGATTCAATCAAATATGTATACTTATAATATATGGCCACTGTGATGGGTGGGTCATTGATCCACTTAAACGGGGGAGATACTAAAGGGGCTTGATGGCGCCGATCAACCTTTGTTTATTAAAGTATCACAAACCTCTCATGCAAGGTCTCAAAATAATAATAAGACACAAGTCAAATGGCGTTGACATCTGTACAATCAATAGAATCTATAGAATTATCTATTTTCTATCCCCCCCACAAGGGACCAGTACCGGTATATGCCGGTCTGGTCTATTGTTTTCATGAAGAAGAAAGACCATAGCACCAAGTTTGACCCACTCAGCATTTCTGGTGTTCTGCGGAATAAAAAGGTTGAATGCATGAGCCATTTGATTGCAGTCTTGGGTTCTGAGGTTCACTCAAACATTAGTTTGAGTGAACATTTCAAATAGCCTCTTCTGCTGAGGGCTTTAAATTAAATATGTTGCTTACTACCCCCTCCCCCATCTCTCTCTCTCTCTCACTCTCTCTCTTTCTCGCTCTCTCTCTCTCTTCTCTTACATCTCTCTCTCTCTCTCTCTCTCTCTCTCTCTCTCTCTCTCTCTCTCTCTCTCTCTCTCTCTCTCTCTCTCTCTCTCTCTCTCTCTCTCTCTCTTTATCGCTCTCTCTAGCTCCCTCTTCTCTTCATCTCCTTATCTTCACACATAGAAGAGAACAGTCTATGCTTATTATTTCATGTGCCGATTTCGATTTTTTTTCCCCCCCCCCATCTATCTGGAAACCATTGCATCTATTCTATCTTTTACAGATCCTACCTTTATGTATAGTGTATATTCAATCTCTTGTTTGTCTTTTCCTTCTTTATGAATCTTTTTTTGTTTAGCTTCTTTTTCTCTTTTCAATGTGTTTTTTCTATCTTTGTTGTATATATTTGATATATATATATATTCTTTATATTATTTTTATTGTTCTTCTGTCTTTCCCTTATTTCCCTTCTGAGTTATTACTATTTGCTCATTTGTTATATGCTTCTCTTGTTTGTTCTTGTTTTACTGTACTTCAGTGTCAAAAGACAAATGTCCCAGCGAACATCCCGGCTTACGCTGCAGTCACAAGACATCGATTTGTTAGAAAAAGCAAGAAAACAACCACAGCCTCTCATCGATAGCGCCAACAAACACTACCAGTGTTTTGCTGTCCCAGGGGGCCGGTGGACGGACGGATTGAGGCGAGTTTACCTTGAGGTGACCGAAGAGCAAGACGTGGTTTCAAACAAGAAATGAGGACCATATACCGTACATTAATGAGGAAATAATGGGCGTGGCGACGTGGTAAATGCGTATGAGGCGCGTTCCGTGCGGCCACGTCGCCACGCCATTATCACCGCTTATTGCAGTGAAAGCACAGCCACAGAGTGGGGCATTGCATTGCAATTCTATAGGTGCTTTTAATATAAATTAAACAAATGCTTTAATACATACTCAAGATT